>BMAO01025861.1:600000-980953 GCA_019973975.1 Trichonephila clavata | reverse complement strand
TCCCTCACTCACATTTCAATAACGGAAAAAATATTGCAACAGCAAGTTTGACCTTGGCCGCTGAGCGTTAAACAGAGGGGGGGGGGGAAATAATAATGATTCTCGCGCATGCGCAAAGCCTTTAGAATGTCTTTAAAGTTTTCATTATTTTTGAGGGCTCAATTTTTAATTGAAAATTCCAAGTTTTCACATATTGATTGGAAACAACAATAATTTTTGAAGAAAAAAGGTTACAAAAATAATGCTTATATTATTTCTCGCAAAAACTTTATTTTACGAAAATCACAAAAAAAATCTTTAAAATTTGTAATTTTTAAGCAAAATCGACACACGGGAAAAAATTTCATGCAATTTTTTTTTTCAATGAAGAAATTATTAAATGATTGATTTAAGTATTTTGAGTGTTTTATTACAATTCGTTCAAAAAAGTTTTCGGCTTTTTATTTTTTAAATCACTGATTCTGAAAGTTTTAAAAATAATTTTTATATAAACGCAACGATATTGATTCATATGAGAAAAAATCATAAAATATGCAAAACAGCATTGTTTTGTTAAAAAAAAAAAGTTTTTTTTTTTCTATAAAATTCTCTAAAGAAAGATAGTTTTTTCCCGGAAACGAAACTGTAGCATTTTTAAAAATAGTTGTATGCTGAAAAAAGAACAGAAAGTATAAATTTTTCAAATTACAAAATTTCACTACTATTTTAATTCTTGAAGTAAAATTGTGAGAATTTTTTGAAATATTCGACACGGGGGAAAAAAGTTTCATGCAATTACGCATTATTTTAAAGTAAACTATAAGTTTTATAAAAGGGAACAAAAATTTTGGTACTGATAAATATTTTAAATGAATATCAGAAATGATTGAATGCATTTTAATTTTTAAAAAATTTCACTGAAAAAAACATTCAAAAAGAAAATAATACTATTTGATAAAAACATTTAATTTTTTAAATTTTAATTTTATAGTTTTTCATTCCACTCTGTGTTAAAATTATTTAAACACGTATCTGCGAAAAAAAGTATATTATAAAAAACTAACTTATTAATTATTTTCTAATAAAATTGATTAAAATTGCTCATTTAGCAATTAATTGTGGCATACCATTTGCTTACATAATGGCAGCACTGAAAATGAAGTAAATTTCAGATCAGTGGGGATGCAGCAAGTGAATTCAATCATTGAAGAAGAGAGAATTAAAATATATTTCAGAATATTTCCTTTTTGTGTGTAATGATGTGTGGCGACGCAATGTCCAGTAGGAGAAAAAATTTAAGACAAGTATGAAAAAAGGCGACTGGTGGGTTTCTGCGAGGCGGACATCCTCCTTCGCATTGACCGCGCACGGCAGTGCTGCAGTTATAGTCTTGAGTGTAGCGGGAGCTCTGAGCACTCGGTCACCAGACAGTTAACCAATGTTTGGCTAAATGTAAAATCGCGTATTTTAAATTATTTTAAAAAATGATTACCTTTATTTTAAGGGCATAATTTTTACGTTAATGCTCTCAAACATCACCCACTATTTGCAAAAATAACGTACTTTGAAATAAAAAATGTACAAATTACTACTTTTTAATTTATTTCTCGGAAAAAAACATAAGTTTACGAAAATCACAAAATGTTTCTTAAAATCCTTAATTTTGAAGCAATTTTTTCAATCTTCGTATATGTTACGGATAATATTACTGTACACACGGAAAAAAGGTTTTGTGAGATTATCTTCATAAATGACGAAGTTATTCAATGTGAAGTAAAAATTAAGAGTACTTTTTAAAAATTCTTTAAAAAAAAAAGTTTTGGAAATTTTATTTTTTAAATGAATGGATCTAAAAGAGAAAGGCTTGAAGTTAATTAGTGTAGAATATCGATTTAATAACACGAAAAGTAATTCATACCCAACGATTTAGAAATAATTTTCATAAAAACGCATCTGTTTTAACACTATTTTAAAAAATTCGAAAAAAATGCAAAATATCGTTATTTCACAAAAAAAATCATACCGTGTCGTGGCGAAATAAATGATCTTTCCGATTCTGTAATTATTTTTTGTCTCATTTCGACACCGAAAATTAGATGACAATTTTAATATGGTGGAAAACGTAAGATTACCGCTCGGCCGAAACGGAAGGGAAGTTCCGCCAAGTAAACAACCGGCAGGAGTAAAACAATTCGGCGTTTTAAGGTTTTTAATTAATATCTTTTTAACTAATTACAATATCGGAATATAAATAGGCAATACGGCTTCCCCGGAAAATTCCCGATCTTTTGGTACCTTCCGCGACTTTCTGCGTGGTGCTGTTCGTGAGAAGATAGACGCACATAGATAGATAGATAGATAGATACGTTTGTTTACCTTCGAATTTTAATAGTGTAAGATTCCTTCAATATAATTAAATATTTTAGTACGAGCTAAAGTTGGCTAAAACTACTTTAGTTGGCCCTGCACCTTTCTATTTTATATCGCAATATCAGGGACTTTATATTTCACACGAATTTGAATGTTCAGTTGAATCCACAAAATATTTTTCATATAAATATTTTTATATATAATATTTTATATATTATATATAATATTTTTATATATATATAAATATTTTTCTCAAAATATTTTTCACATGAGAAAAGATTTATTCGCAAAAATATTTAGAACCCAAAGCAGAAAGCATGACACACGAAGTTTTCTTCTAACAAATCTCTCCAGAAATGACATACAGCAATTTAATATATATATATATATATATATAGAGAGAGAGAGAGAGAGAGAGTAGAACGTATTTATCCGAACCAAAGTTCGGATACTTTTTCGAACAGTGCAATGCTCAACATTTGTTTCCTGTGCGGCCAAAAGTGACAGGAAAACCCAAAATGAGGGATATTTGGGGAATTTCAGTTGTGCGATTTGGTAAACATCTGCGCGGAATATTAGGTCAGTTTGTTTTCCAAGTGAGGTGGTGTATACGTGCTCTTTTGTTGAGTTTTGTTGATGTATAAACCAGGATGGCATGCGATGCAGAAGACTGTGGATTTCAAATGCTAAATTATGACGAGATTGTGACTTCCATGCAAGAGGAATCCGACCCTGTCAACGATGAAACGGATGAAGACGAGGACATCAACGAAAGTAACAAATGCCTTTTCTGCGTTAGAGACAGCTATGGAGTGGTACGAACAATAATCAGAGTGCTGTCCTACTCAACTACTGTTGCTGAAGATAATCAGAGACCTTGCATTGAAAAAACGAAGGTGTACAATGATACAGCGAAAAATAAGTGATTATTTTTCACAATCAATTTAAAATTGCGACATTTTGCACCTATTTTCCTTTCTCTTCAAGCACCTTTCCCTCATAGGATGATTTTCAATATTTGTATAGTGTTCAGTATCATATACTGCATGGTTCGCATTCGGTTTTCGGTTATCTGAACAATCGCGTATCCGAATGGTGTCCGGTCCCAATTGATTCGGATAAACGCGACGTTCTACTGTATATATATATATATATATATGTATAGCTTTCGATTAATCGTTAGAGTTTTCTTCCAGACTTTTTAAACAATTTTCCTTTCCATATTCTGAAGATTTTAGTTCAATGCACTTTTTTTTCAAAACTATCAACTTTACTCCAAATTGACTAATTTGTACAGAAGTGTAGAGTGCCTCTAAGAATTGTACCACGTACCATCGGTTGCCGACTCCTACTCTAGATCCTATAGAGGGGGTTATATTAATAGAAGTATAATTTGGGCACAAAAATAACTAACCATGTAACACAACCATGAAATAGACAGACATTTTCCAAATTTTTCATATCATGGGTTATGAACTTCTTTGAAACATTCAATTATTTATGCACAGAAATTTTAAAAATCTTGGATAAAGAAACTACGAATAAATCATTTAGTAGCAAGATAGGACGATATTATACTGCGGCGGTTTTTTTCCCCTACCCTTTTTAGACTGGAAGAAACTGATTTAATTTACATACTTCGCATTTATTCAAATATTTTGTCAATTAAAATTGGTTAATTTATTGTATTTAGAGTTGAAAAATTAGTAGAAACTCTTCATGTAAATTTAAATTCCATGGTTAAAAGTATTTAATTATTTTCAACAATACATTATAAACATTTAATGTTAGTGTAAATTCCGTGCTTAGAAATATCTACAGTTGGTGTTACAGAAACCAGTTAATCATCTTAGAGATAAAGTGGCGTGATTATTCATTTTCATTCAACTCGGAACAATTTTTACCATTACAGTTAATTTTTTAGCATAAATTTTTATTATGTAGATTATTCTTGTAAAAAAATGGTCAGTAAGTTTAAAACTGTTTTCTGTGCAGAGAAAAGGGTTCTAAAGTATTCGTAATGAAAAGACAAAAAGTAAATGATACAAAATAAAAAAATTAACGGTATTATCTTTTTCAAATTATTTACGAAAAAGCTTATTCATTAACGCCTCAAAAAATCAATGTAATTTGCTTTTATAGATTTAAGTTTATTATACGTACAAACTAAAACAAAACTCAGTGGCGCAACAGCCCATGGTGGGTCAAATCCTGCTGTGTCCATATCAGTTTTCGTGACCCTGGGTGCTGAGGTGCATGGGTAGATGTTCCGGTCAGGTGGTCAGTCTAACGCTAAAACCCCGTGTTTAGTTCCCAAGAAAGTTTGGTACTCAATTATCGACCCATTAAAGGGATAAAAGGTTGAGTTGACCTTGCCCACAGCCCGTTGTTTGAATCTTGGACTTGTAGCGTGATACACAACCACTCAACCGCTGAGCTTCAACAACAACAAAATTACAACAAAATCGACGACTAATGTACTAATGAAAAAAAAATTGTTTCGTTAATGGGAAAGCAAGAAAATGACAAAAAATGCTTCATAATGCAATAGGGAATGGCGTTATTAAATATTACTGATATGACTAAATGACTCAAGATAATTAAGATTCAAGAGAAAGTTTAGGGAGAGTGCTTTGAACATGCATGCTTGAAGAATATATTTTTTATTTCACAATCTTTTACTAGAGTTTTTCTAATCAATTCTATATAGACAGAAGTTTCGCTTTCTGCATCATTTAATTCTTCAAATTAGATTTATATTTTGCAATTAGATCTTACTTTTCAAGTTAATACAGTTCTAAATACCAGGTAATGTAATATTATAAAGCATCTTTCAACCAAAAGTTTTAGAAAAGAACTTTGAACTTAGTAGTTAAGAGTACTTTATAATGAAAAAAAAAGGAAATATTTATAATTATGAAATAATTACTTCTTATGTTTTCCTAGGTCCACTTCCTCACATATAAGTAATTAAATGTTTAATATTTGCTGAAGAGATTATAACTGAAGTAATACTACCTTTTGGAAATTTAATTTTTGTCTATTTTAAATACGACAAGGGTATTTTGTATGTAGCTATCGTCAGATTCAAAAAATATCTAATACACAAATAAAAAATGGACATATGTACCACTGGCGATTACTTTTTCATGGATTATTGGTATAAAGAAGGTATTTCATGGCCTAATGAATAATGAGCATCTAGAAAGGAATATGTAAGTATAAATATAGTAATGTTAAAAAAATTAATTTAAGTAGCACAACTCCTCTTTAACACATACACGCGCGCACGCTTTTAACATATTACACAGCACATTTTGTTTTTACAGATTATTACTAACTTCTTAATTTTAATCTTTATCATGTCAATGCAATATTTTTATTTTTTAATTTTTATTTTTTTACTTAAATAACAAAAGAAGACAATACCAGAAGGATTGTTGTGATTTACATTCTGAAATTGCAGTTTTTATAAATTCATTTTCTTAAATTTTAGAGGATTTATATTATTTTCATATGAAATGGTTATGAAAAAGTAATTGCTTGGAATTCACTGTCTAAATAACTGATGTATAAATTAATTGTGCATATAAGTTCAGGATTTATTAATTAATCATTATGAAAAAATTCGGAAAATATTAAAGATAACCCTGGATAAAATTTAAGGGAAGTTAATGATAAGCCACATAGAATGTATAGAATATGTAAAATTCGGAATCCACCTGATTTAGATTCCAATTTTATAAGTAATTTGCTGACAAAAATTATAGCATTTAATTAAATTTATGCATTTCTCATTTGAAACACTGTTTCTCTTATAAATGGCTCAGTTTCAATTAGGAAATATTTCCATAATTTAAAAAAAATTCCCAAAAGAGAATATTTAATTTCAGATAGTTTATAGTTTTATACCCGTTTATATATAAATATATATTCTCAATTATTTTCTTTAATTTATTTTTAGAATATTCGTACAAAAAAATCTCTAAAATGCTATGCGTAAAGAGCATTATGTATTTTCAAAAAGTCTTGATTTTTGAACTACGAATTTTTGATGTTTGAATTTTAATCATGAAAACAGTATCTGGAAAATGTCTAGCTTTAAAAAAAATCAGAAACCATGATTTCAGCCATTGAACTTAGAGATTTAACTAAAAAATTAAATGCTTTCAAGGATCATTTAACACTGTTTTCGGTTGCAGGTGTTTATAGAATGATGTAAACCCTCACTTTGTTTTTTTGTGTGCTTATGTCCTATTGTAAGTTTAATTTTTTCTTCCTGGGTCAGCCATTTACAGCTATCAGTGGTGTTATATGAACTTGAGTGGAACTGCGCGCCGTTCCGAGACCGTTAAGGGAACAACTTTTATTCACGGTGAGCTAGTGAAACCTCATTCAATCGAAATTAAACTAATTCAAGACACATAAACACAACCGTAGTGTCACCGATGCTTTGATTAATGAGAACTGTTATCTATCTATATATATATATATATATATATAATGACTGTCCTTCATACCCTATACTATAAAAGTAAGAAAAATAAGTAGAAAACTGTGAAGGGAGAAATTGTAAAAGAACATTCTGGAATTTTAAGGTCAGATGCTTTCTGTTGAGTTGAAGTGATATGAAAATCTAACACTGGAATAGTGTAAAACAAAATAAGAAGAAAAGAGAGCAACTGATGAAGACAAATAAAATATGATTATATTTATTTTTAATTAGATTTTACTCAGATTAAGTCTATTATCCCTTGAAATTATTAATGAATGTTAAAAATATATCTTTCTTCTAAGAATTATGTACTTAGTAAAAGCTATTTAATGCAACCTAATTAAAAGCAGAGCTCAGCATTGAGAACATTTTCTAAGATAGAAAAATGTCTTAAGTTATAAATATTCACGTAGTGGTGACGTATTCTGTTTTTATCATAGTATTCTTTAAATTTTAGAAATGTTGAACGAATATTCAACTTATAAAATTTATATGCAAAATGTAGTTTATCTTTAAATATTAAAATATGGAAAACATTCTAGCTTAAAAGAAATTCATTAATTCGAAGAAAGAAATGAGTAGTATGTATATTAAAATATGCAGCTCTTTTAAGCGATCTAAAAATGCAGCTATTATACTGCTAATGGAGCAACTGATGAAGGTTTTTGGTCTTTTAAGTAGAGTGGAACCATACGTTGTTTTTGTATTGAAAATTCTAAATATGATAATTATTAATTAAATAAGCCCAAAACATCCGAGGTGCTGTATCCTGATTATAATTGCTATAACACACAAAAATTATAAATTGCATTAAGATTCAAGAATTGAAATTTCTAAATGAAATTGTAAGGCTACCAACAATCAACTAACATATAAACTCATTTTAATTCCAGTTTCAAAATGTTTGATTAAAAAGAATTTAAATGTAATTAAGTTAATGGTTCTCACGTATATTTTCAGTGGTCTTAAAATAACTATTTCAATACACATATTGTGTTTAATACCATTTTTTATCTCCCTCCCTCCAGATTTCATAAGGAATTAAGATATGGATTTTAGTGTAGAGAATGCAACTTATTTTAACTTATTCACTTACTAATGCTTAATTCAAATAATGAATGATTATATTTCTGTAATAATTAAGTAACGAATTATTTATTCAAATAAGGATTTATTTTACACTGAACGATACTTATGATTTATGCATATTTAGCACTTGTGCAAATGTTTTTTGAGCATTATCGACACTAAACAGGTAACATGTGTTTGTAGTTTAACCTTTAATAAATCACTATTCAATCATCATGCACCATATAATGACAACGTTTATTGTATTATCAGTTCATTTTGGATATATTTAGAATATCAGTTTAACATCATTAGAACAGAAATTAATGAGAAAATTTAGATAAGATAGATATCTAGATAAGATACCTAAGATATCTATTAAGTCGGATAGGAAAAGAGAATTATGTATAATTTATTACAGTAGCTTTTGAGTATGCGGAAAATCATATTTCAAACAACTATTTGATCTTTATATTCAACATTAAAATTTTTATTTGACGATATTTTTATATATAATACTTGAATCTTATATATTTGATCTCAAAAGAAAAAAAGTGCGATTTTTGTATTAAATAAATGTTGAAATGTTTCAAACACATTCTTTTAATAATAATGAAAAAAACTATTTTCTTTAAAAAAAATAGTTCGTAGGAGAAATTGGTATAAATATTCTAAATATGGCCAGAAGAAAACTAGTTTTGAATATGTTTTGTCTTACATAGAAATGGTTAGATGACTCAATAAATAGGAGAAATACTTATAAGTACTTCTATGATGCTATTCATGGATAGATCGAAATATAATAAAAACGAAATAGATGTTGAAAGACTACACGAAACCAAAAATAGATTTTCTAGGCAGACATCCTTCCTAGAAACATGTTAACCGGTATCAAAAAACTTTAAATGGGTTAATGTAGACTACTATATCTATTATTTTCAAGAACCGTCCAAGAAAATAGCCTTTAAGACGAAAAATGACTCAATAATGAACCGCGAAGGAAAAGTCTTAGGCAACCGAGCTATCTTTAGAAAATGCCGACTCAATAGTCTTATTTATGAAATAAATATCTTATTTATGAATATTGGTTTTCACAAAATCTTTAACTTTCTCAAACTTTTGTTATAGTTTTTTTCAAGTTTTGTTTGTAAGCAAAACAAAATTATTTACCACAAAATTAAGATTATACAATGCTCAATTACTTAAAATGATGTTTCTTATTTCAAAATTTTCAAATATAGTATGCAAAAGTATACTTACCTGTCTCTAATAATTAAAAGAATACGGTAATTTTTTCCGACAAAATTTTATTCCAGTTGTTGGTTTTTTTGCAACTAAAAATAATTCTAGAGAATATAATAAAAACGAGACTAACTTAAAATAACCTAATGACACACACACACACACACACACACACACACACACACACACACACACACACACACACACACACACACACACACACACACACACACACACACACACACACACACACACACACACACACACACACACACACACACGTGTGTGTGTGTGAAAGATTAGCGTTTTTAAATCAGTATGATGCAATCTTGCATCACCCATGTATTCGAACCAATCAGAAAAGTCTTCAACGGAAATCATATGATTCTAATAGCGCCTGGTTAACAAAAACTAAGAAGGATTGAGATCTCTAAAACGAACAAAGAATGCTTTTGTGAATCTCCTAGATGTAGTGTCTTTTTTTCCGCGGGTATTAGTTTTGTGGTGTGACAGATCTATACGCGTCCTTATTAATTAATCCTCTTGGGGAAATTTTGGGGCCAGCATTCGCGTTAATTCACAGCCTCTCAAGAAGAAACCCTGATATTTAAATTAGTTTGACTATATAAAGTCTTTTGGATTTGTAGATATAGAATAGAAGGAGCAGGAGAGCTGTTGCGGTGATACGTAGGTGAGAATATTAGAATATTTCATTGAATATTTCGCAAACATAGTGCGAGTTAAAGAAGGTGTTGCTAAGATATTAAATTATTAGATTAAGGATCTAAGATAGATTGAATTAGATTTAGTAAGCTTGCTCCCTTTGTCTAGTTCACTTAGTCGTGTTTACTTAGAGTTATTCATTGAGAATAGATTGCTCACTTTATATATCGCTCCTAGGGTCTCCTTTTGTAGTTTCACTTGTGATTGATTAAGTGTGTTTGAAGAGTAATAAAATAATAGTTATGATGGAAGTTGTTGGTGATGCTTTGTTTCCCACCACACCCTTAAGTAGGCAAGATGGTGAAGGAGCGGTGCCAAATAGGTCGCGCTCACAGTGCTTCATCGATATCTGTTATGAATGTGTAAAATAAAATGTGGATTAAAAATACCCAGCCTCCTCGTCCCTCAATGACAGCAACCAGTACTAAAAAAGGATAATCTCGATACAAAATGTATTACACACACACACACACACACACACACGCGCGCGCGCGCGCACAATTAGAAAATTCCTTTCTTAATACTATCTTTTATAGCCATTAAAAAGGCTAAAAAATTATTTCCTTTATAATTGTTTTGAATTAGAAATTATTAAACCTAAAAATTATTAAACCTAAATATGAATGTAACTTCTAGAGAAAAGTTGTCCCTTTTTTACTATCAATGTTACTAAAGTTTTATGTTCAAAAAGCTCATTTTACAATTATGTAACAAGAAAACAAAATTAATCCAAATCATTTTAATAAAATAGCTGCAAACACTTTTATCTTAATCTTTTCATCATGATGCATTCTCTAAAAATAAATGAACTGCATAAATTATCATTCAGCTTATTCAATACATTTATCTCCCATAGCCACAGAGAGAGAGAAAATATTTAAACGTACTTATTTAGTACAATTAAAACTCATTAATTCAGTCACTCAAGGGACTTACAACTTTCCTAATGAATTAAACTGGAAAAAAGAATAAAACGGAATCCAACCAGAATAAGTAAATTTTAATTGCGCGTAATCTTATTTTTTTTTGAAGGGGGAGGTAGGGGAACAGATTTTTTTCCGGGCCAGTTAAGCTGTTTTAATCCGTGATATTTACTTGTACGCTATGCTTGAACTATGTTTGACTCTCAAATTAATCACAATGGTTTATTTAAAGTAATTATGTGTAATTATTATTGCTTATTTGAGTTAATTGGAAACATAATTGCTAAATAATATTAATAACAATAATAATAAATAACAATAAAAAAACACTGTTTACTTAGAGAAGAAAACTCAAAGAAGTTATTGATATCGTTTTTCATTTGAACATTCTATTTATCATTGATTAAATCAAGTTATATAATATAAAATGAGTCCATAATCGAAAGGCACTATTTATCTACTATTTTTTAAACTTCATTTGAATTAATAACTTGAAAAAGTTACTAATAAAAATGCTTACTCAATGTTATTCAGTTAACTCCCTAGCTGGTGAAGTGCTTGTTTCCAACAAATATCTTATATTAAATTTTTTGCATGATTTATTTCATGATTTTTAAAAAAAAAAATTGGGCAGTTTCATTACACTTAAAAAAAAACTTAATGGCTATCTTTAATAAACCGACGAGAGTGTAGAGTAATCACATTGTAGTTAGATTATGTAGCGTTATCACATCTCTTATTTTCTCTCTCTCTCTGTTACAGTACCGGTTGATTCAAAATTAGTGTGATCAATTTTAAAAGCACATAACTCTTTATGGGAAATTTCTATCGTTTTACTGCCAGGTTTTATTTTAAAAATGAAACATTTAAATTACTAATATAACCATTTTTATTAGTGGGAGTAAATTATAGTACCTAAATCATATACTTAAACCCAGGACGCAAAATTTTAAAGCTTTTGAAGGATGGTTGTTCAAATTCTGCTATAAATGAAGCATTTAAAAATCAAAAAAGACATTTTTCTATATTACTATCTAAACTTCAAAAAGAAATAAAATTTGGGTGGCAATCAAAAGCTCCAGGAAAAAATTGTGAACGAAAGAAAGTTCCTAATGAAAAAGAAGTTGAAAAGAATTGTCGCTGTAGAAAATCCTCTGTCTCAAAGAACTTTGGCACAGAAACTATAGGTATAGCAATCGATAATTTATCGTCAGATAAAGAACATTGGCTATGAAAAGTGAATAAACCAATCTGCCATCAAATGTCTGCAAAGACCATAGAAAAACGCAGAAAACGCTCTTGGCCTCTTTATTTAATGTTACGCAAAGGTAGATACAAAACATGAATAAATTCAGATGAAGCACTGCTTCATCTGTCATCTACAACTGGAGAAACGAAGATACAACATGTTTCATACGAAAAGCGTCAGAAAGACGCAGTTGTTTTTGAAAAGGCAAGTTATATCCACCAGGTGTTATGGTATAGATGGAAATGTCCTCTCAAGGCTTAAAAAACATTTTTTATAGAACCAAATGCTAAAATTAATGCTACATACAATCATAAAAAAGTTTTGAAACAAATAATCAAAGAAAGTAAACGTCTTTATCTTCAAGGAAAGTCCCCCCCCCTCCCCCCAAGATTCTGCACCATGTCATAATGCAAAATCAACTATAAAATGGTTGAAAGATTAAAAAAAATAATAATAAATTTTCTTCCTATTGAGAAACCTTCCTATTCCTGTGTTGACTGCGAATATTTTTTATGTGGATACTTTAAAAAACAATTAATTAGATGTAAAGTAGGAACACTTCAAGGGCTTCAAAAAGCAATCAAAGAGGAAGTTAGAAAAATCCCCCCCCCCCCCAAATGTTCAAGAAAACTTTTTTGGCTTGTCTTAACGTTTACGTAAGGTGTATTACGCTAAAGGAAGCCACATTGAAAATTTCATGTAAACAACTTAATTCAAAAAAAAATTTATGATGCTCTGAAAATGGTCACAATATTTTTGAATCAACCAATAATGAGGAGAAAACACAACATTAAAAAATTATTTTACCTCGGATTATTTCAAAATCATATTTTTTTGCTTTATTTTATTTATTTATGTTTATGAGACAAAAAGACGATTAACTGATGTTATAAAATGTTACTGAAAACATTTCTTTGTAATCTTTATTTAAGTGAGTCTTGGAGCTCATATATGTAATGAAATATTTGTAATTATTTTATAAGGAAATAAATAAGTGTGATTTTTTTTGTGATCATTAAAAAATAATACTTCATATGATTTGAGAAATAATTAAATTTTTATGTTAAAACGAGACCTTTTTTCGTGAAGACAGTGTTACATAGGCAAGAATGATATAAATTTATATATACATAATACACATATGTACATATATGAGTTTTCAGGAAATCATCTTTTATATAATTTAATAATAGAAAATAATAAGAAACTACTAAACATATAGAATAAACATTTTGTGAAAAAGGTGCATTTTTATGTGTGTGTGTATTACTATATTCAAACAATTTCATCCATTCCACTCATATTCAAACAATTTCCTCTATTAAAGAGATACTTGATGCTGATTTTTAAACATTTTATAGACATTTAACATTCAGATTTTAGTATTGTAATTCAAATAAAAATCGATAAATCTTCAAGCAGCTTGAAATTTTATTCTGGCTTTCCAGCTACTGTAAAAAATAGCATACTTTTCCATTCCTTTAAGCTCAGTCTTAGACTTTGATAATCGTAGAAAATATTTTTGTGTGAAAATTAATTTGGGAAAAGTTTTATTAAAATATTTATGATCACTCTTTTTCCTAATTAGTTTCTGTTATTCATTTACAGTTATGAATACAGAAATACATTCACAAGTACCAAATTCTTCTTAATGTAATATCTTGTTTCAAAATTTTTTTTTTACTATAAACACATTTATTAGACATCTCATCATCGTGTCTTCTCGTGTATCATGTAAACAACAAACGATAATTCTGATAAATATACTTATTCTCACTAATATATTTATAGCAGAAATGTATTGTTGATGCTTTATTCGTTTTTGATGAAATGCGCAATCAATATACTATTAGAGCATAATATGCACAGTATTAATTTTATACCTTCATGCAATGTTTATTTTCACCACGAGACAAACATCACGTAAAAATAGACAGTAAGAAACCTCTATATTAACAAATGATTTCTTCAAAAACATAAGTAAAAAAAGTAATAACAGTATATAATTTAAAGGGTGGGCTGATCACTTGAGTTAATATTTTTTGGAACACACACACATACACAAAGGAGTACCTAATTTCATTTGATCGTGGAAAGGGCTACATTAAATCAATCCACACTAAATGAAATATTATTTCTAAAGGAAAATAAGTAATTCCAGCCTATTACGTTTTGTTAAAAACAAAAATATCTGTGTATTTACCCTCCCCCCAAATGAAAAATAATAAAAGAGTGAAAAGTAAAAATAAAATGGGACATTATGAAACATTATTTTTAACTAGAAAATCTGCCAGTTTTGTGCACCTCTCCCATCCTCCTATTTTGTTTTGCCGTACGTCATACGATAGCAAAATATTATTCTCTAATTTTCCTCTGGTTCAAAGGCTTATTTATTTAAATTTGTATCTTTTTCTTCAATTAGTTCATATGGCCTTCCAAAATCACTTTCACATTGAATAATCCCTCAAAATTATTCAATGTGAAGTTCTTTTTGATTGCACTTTAGTTTCCATTTCTTCATAAACTCGTGCTCATGAGAGATTCGTCTTCAAGAAGATGAAATTCTGTTTGAATACACTCCATGACGTCGGCTGAAGCTGAAATTACGTCCAAGTTTCACAAAGCCTGCTGATTTTCGTTCATTTTAAATGGGTTGAGGATTGATATGTAACAATTCTAAAAAAGAGCGAATCATGTGACGTCAATCGGATGGCAGGAATAACCCATTCATACGTGATGAGGATTGTTAAGACTAACGATAAGGACTGTATTTGCCATGAGCCGCTTATCTCGATGATCGATAACTAATCAGTTAATAACACTTGATTTGATTTGATTTATACGTCGTACTCTGGAGCAACACGAGGGTTGTTGGCAACGAACCTCGTAATTTTGAGCCTCGACCAATATTATGCCCATAAGCCACTCTACAATTCGGATTTTCAGTGACACTAGCTTTCGAACGTCGGCTATGGCCATTCGACTACTGTGGTCACTCAGTTAATGACAAGGGTCTGCAACTAAAAAACTGCATATGATTTTACTTTTTCTTATAGATTTTTAACATTAACATATTTCATTTAAAATACATACTTTTAATAAACAAAAAAAATATTGAAAAAATTTCCTCTTGCCAAGTTTTTTTTGTGAAGCTCAAGTTTTTAGTTTCGCTTACAGCGTGAAACTTCTATTTAACTTAAGATCTAGTATTCCATTTTTGATTATAAAATTCTCCATAAAGACATGACTAGTCACATGAATTTTATTAAACTTAGATGTATTATAAAAAACTAAAAAAAAGTAGGGGGAAGAGAGAGAAGTGGGAGTGTGCTAATGTAGGTTTGGGTGTTAGGAAGAAGCTCACAGATGATTTTGTCCAAGCAGCTTTAATTAATTTAGAGCGAATTTTAAAGAATAGTACTGGCTGAGCTGAGCATATTTCGACGTGTTTTCTTGGATAATAAGCATAAGTATGAACAAAAGATTAAATAATATTCAACCTGCTGTCAGATTAGATCATACTTCAGTAAACTAAATGAATGTAGTATCTTACTTTCTATGGAAAGCCATAATTAGTTCAGTAATCAAACCTTTATTTTATTTCTGAATTATTTCTTCAATCAATTTTTGTTTTATCGTGATCAAAAATCATTAAAAGGAAGCATATTTGATTTTGTCACTTTGCATACTTCAAATTAAAACTTGTAGATCAAGACAAAGCAAGGGCTGCAAAGTATGACACCTTCCAGTTTGGATGGATGATACCCTGAATGAGTAGGACTCCCCCCCCCCCCCAGGACAAATCTAGTTCAAATTTATCTGTTGAAGAGGAAGCTAAACTTTTTCTCAGAGGGAGATCAATGATCTTGCTGGAGATTTAGGCCTTTCCAGAGAAAATATATAAACCTGGACTTCATTTTCGTGGTACAAGAATCGGGAGAAAGAATTTATTAGGTTTGCTTCCAAAGAGGACAATCTAGTTGTTTGTGTGATGTTTAAGGGCTTTGAAGAAGAATACAATTCGTCTGAATGGCGCTTATTCATTGATTTATACTAAACTACTCTCAAAGCAGTCTTGTAACATAACGGAAATGCATTAGCACCTCTTACTATGGGACATTCGGTACATTGCAATGGAAGAAAATTGCAAAGTTTCGCTATGATTCCAGATGAAATTAAATATCAGGAGGATCAATACATGGTTTGTGGAGACTTCAAAATATTAACCATGTTGTTGGTTCAACAGGCAGACTATTCAAAGTATCTCTCTTTTCTATTCTTGTGGGACATTAGAGCCAAAGAGCTGAGTGGAAAAAAATACGTCTTCAATACAACATTTTGTTCCACTATAAGAAGCAGTATGTTTAATCATTGCCGAAAGATGGGGAATGTTACAGGTGTCTATGTTCCAAGTTCCCGAAACAGTCTGACGTCAAAGTTGAAAGAGAGAGTTTTTATTGGCCCCGGCATACGAAACGCTTATCTGATCCCCTTTTTTTGGGAACAAGGGAAGAAAAGGAGAGACCCTTACTAAAAACTTGAGAGCCTATGGGGAAGAGCAGGATGAAAAATTTCATCAGGATGTTCGTGACAACGAGAGACGGTATCAAGAAAGAGGGGATGTGAATGTGCTAGCTGATGACTGTTGTATGCTTAAGCGAGGGAAAAAACAAACTAAAGTTGGAAAGTGAAAGCGAGTTCTGAAAACTATCAGAGACGAAAAAAAGTTTCACCAGAAAAAAAAGAATGAACATTAAACAGTAAGTATCTATCACAAAAACACTTTATGATTAATTATAAGAAATAATATATATATATATATATATATATATATGTGTGTGTGTGTATTGAGTTCATTGTAATAAAATAGTGAATTTCTTTTAAAAATTACTGTATATTTTTTTGGAAAAATATCTTATTTTGTAAAAATCTGTACGTGAAAGAGGGGGAGCAATAGAGGTCATTTTCTTTTACTCAGTGCTCTTTAAAGTATCCCATTCAGTAGAATTTTTTTTTTATTTCAGACTTGAGTAATTGGCGAAGGTCTAATCAGCATCGACATTTAGGCGATATTATTTTAGTGCAGTCATTTTGGCGCAAAATCTTTTCAAACCGCATAACAGTGAATCAATCGGTACTAATGGAAATTTATTACTCTCAAAATATGATAATCTTGCTGTGAAGTGTGCCACAATTAGCGATGTATTCATGTATATAAACTATAAACCAAGGGTCGGAAACCAATGGCACGCGGTGCAATTTTCAGTGACACTCTACAAAGCTATGAGATAAATCGTTATGTCTCTCCACTCTAAGAATCATGTGCATTTTTATTTAAAGACAATTTCTTACTTTCAATTATTTCTCAAAAAGCGATACTACTCAATATTCTTGCGTGTAGTTTGTGTGATTTATGTAAAGAGACATCCTATTGTTTAAACGTGACTCATTCTTAGAGTTAAATATTCAATTCAAATCAAAACAACATTATAAAACTTCGATAAAATGATTGTATGATACGTCATTCATTGCTGCATCGTGAAAAAAATCTTCAGAATTATTGAAAGCAAAACTTACGGAATTATGAAATCTGGAAGATAAGTCTATCGATATATCGACATTTTAAAAAAAATTTCTGCATGTCATTGCCAGAGTGATTTAATTGTTTGAGGAAAACTGTATGTGCATATGTGAACAAATTTTTTCTCAAATGAAATATATTTTGAGCCCACAAAGAAGTTGTTTAACAACTGAATATTCAGAATCATGCATCAAATTGAAAGTCACAAATTATACCCATGGTATTGCTAAAGTAGAACTTTGCGGAGACACGGCTCGCATTAAAATTAAATTTTTTATTTTTCTACATTGCAGGAATACACATATTTGATGTAGCTTATTTCTTATTTGATCAAATATTCTTAAAAGGTACATAATATGAGTACAATTTTAATTAATTTATACTGAAGGAATAGTTACATATTTTGTTGTTTATTTTTATGTTAAAATATCTTTAAATGATGGATAATTAATAAATAATAAAGCACTGCATCTGTATTTTTAACCTCTGTTCCCTAACTCTGCATGCATTGCGTGGAAATCTAGATGTTTCAAAAATTTCCTACTCCGTGGCATAATGAATCATACTCAAATATTGGTTTGGCACCACACAGCTATACGATTGCCAACCCTTGCTATAAAGTATATACACTCCTGTCCATAAATTAAGGATAATGAAGTTCAGGCAAAGAAAGAGACAGAAGCAAAACAAATTTGACTTATTTGTAAAGTCTATTTATTAAACAAAAGGTAAAGAGCAGAAAAGATGCTATATGTTTAACATAATTAATAAAAATTGCGATTTTTACTCCATGGAGCAAATTTCAAAAAAGAACCTATTTACAAAAAACAGTATAACAGGGTTAATATGATGGTTAATACGGAGTATGTCTCCCGGACGATGGAATACAGGCCTTACAACGCCTACGCATGCTGAGTATAAATTATCAATCTGATCTTGGGGAATATTACACCACTCATAAAGCAACGCCCTCCGAAGTTCCGGTAGACAGGTGGGAGAGGGTTGACGGGCTGCAATTCGTCGGCCAAGCATATCCCACACATGCTCTATTGGATTCAAGTCCGGTGAGTATGCTGGCCAATCCATACGGGTGATATCCTCCGATTGAAGGCATTCGTCTACAATGTTTGCACGGTGAGGACGGGCGTTGTCATCCATAAACAGAAATTCAGCACCAATGGCGCCCCGAAACAAACGTACATGTTGTTCCAGAATGACATCCCGATAGATGTGGCCTGTCATAGTTACACTCTGAACATGCAGGTCAGTTCTGGAACCAAGAATAATTCCTCCCCAAACGAGCCATCCTGCACCACCGTAACGGCGTCGTTTAATGGTGTTCTCTTGGTGGTAACGGGTACCTGGCGCTCTCCATATGAAAGTCCGGCGAGAATCAGACTGCAAACTAAACCTGAACTCGTCGGAAAACATCACGCAAGACCACTGTTGCGGTGTCCACAATGCATGCTCTCTACTCCAGGTTAATCGCAGGCGACAGTGAGTTGCGGTAAGGGGAACACATCTGACAGGCCTACGAGCATATAGACCAATGTGCCCTAAGCGTCTGTACACGGTCTGCCTTGAAACTGTCGTACCGGTAGCTGAAGATAGCTGACGAGATAGGTCTGATGCTGTGCTCCGTCTGTTTCTTTTGGCAGTAACTGCCAAATACCGGTCCTCATTCGGCGTTGTAACTCGGGGGGTGACCTGTGCTGTAACATCTACTCACATTACCATCATCTTGGAATCGTTGCCAAAGCCTGGAGATGACACTCTGGGCGATTCCAAGTTCCTCGGATACTTCGAGCTGGGTACGTCCACATTCCAGTCGTCCGATAATTCTACCACGTAAAAAATCATCCAAATGCTTCCTTTGTGCCATAACTATGCGGTTATTGCACTGAAAGGCTTTAAAACGCTTGTGAACAATTTTACTTCTTTGCCACCATTCCTTATATACCCCTCTCTTACACTCTCGTCATTGCGACGTACTATCTGCGCCATCTGGTGGTTTCCTGTAATTTGCATATTCTTCTTCAAGATGTGTGTGATAATTCTACAGGTGAAATTTTTATTTTAGAGTTCAATTTCTGTGTGATTGTGAATTATCCTTAATTTATGGACATGAGTATATATATATATATGTATATATATAATGTCTGGGCTGCGTGGAATTTTTCTTGCTTATTACATTTTATGTTACAATCGTGGCACATTGGAGGAGACTTGATACTTGTAACTTTTTATTATTTCTGATCAGGGCATTGCAACCGTTCACTCAAAATCTAATTTCGAAAAACACAAAAGCACATAAGCGAAAGCAGGCAACGACGAGAACATGTTGTTGGCAAGCAGACAAAGAACAAAGAGAGTGATCACACAGAACTCTAGGTTTATACACTGGCGGTGAAGGTCGCGCGACTCCTTTCTAACGGTAGTCGTGATTGGTTGCAAACGTGCGAGAGCAATCAGATTAAGATTAAGATTCTCACATTAGTCTTGTACCAAAGAATTAGAAAATATTTTAAAGAAGGCTAGAGGGAGTCATTACATATATATATATACTTTTAATTCACAATCATCAAGCATATTAAATTGATGAAATATCTTCATTTTAAGTATTTTTACATTTAAAATATTGGAATCCAATTGATACTACAATGTAAGGAATGCGATAAAAAAAAAAAAAGAGTATCTCATTTAGCACTATAGTAAAGGTCCTAAAAGCGAAAAGTGCATAAAGTGTTTTCTTGAAACGTATCGCCATACAGAAGTACCATGAATTTTAATAAAATAATTAGAAATTTAACAAAATCTTCACAAAAGGACCAAAAATTCCTTTATGAATAGTTTACTGGATTAAGGGATTAAAATTCCTTTTAAGATTTATTCCTTTGATCTTTTTGAAAGAAATAGAGGGAATAAATTAAAAGATTATTTACTTAATTAAAATTTAATGTGGGTGGATATCGATTATGCATTATTTGTTGATCGAAATTATTTTAAGGCTCTTTGAATGATGTGACAAATTCTGTTGTAAATAAGCACAAAACTTTTTGTGTATTGACAAAAGTGAATAATACTTTAATATTCCTTAAAAATATAGCTGAATTCTTGGAGGGTTCCTTATGACTCGCACTTATGTTACTTTAATACGGTAAATATTATATATATTGTAATACGGTAAAAAATTAGGCATGTTCTTAATTTTTTAACTATGGAAAAAATTTATTTTATTCTTTAAATAAGATACATATTATGACTCGTTGCAGAGTCTAAAAATAAAGTTGATAATAAGAATTTAAAATTACAAAATTAACTAAAATTGCGATATTTATTTGATTGTATAAAAACAACCCAACTACATAAAAATAAGCATGAAAAATAATTTTATTTTCCTTATTGATTGTAGTTAGATGTAAATATACGTAAATATTACAAGTTGACTTAGAGGGCAACTTTTACTTTCATTTTAAATTTCCTTTTCCAGAAAAGAATTTTACTCCTTTAATTTTACACAAAATGCTTTGAATATTATAATTTATGGGAATTAATATCAAACTAATACGATTTTTATAAAGATGATTTTGTAAAACTGAGTATTTTTGGAGGGGTTTTGTAAAATCTTGACTCAAAATTATGTACATTTCTTACCAACATTAACTGTGACTGCAAGGATTATGTCTTTCGAGCTTCTCATCCCAACTAAAACTTTACAACACTCGGACTGGGGCATAATTAATGTAAGCAGGAAACGTAACATATATAATTTCTTTGTCCGTCTTTTTCAAAAGGCAGTCTCAGTTTAGAACTTATTAAGATCTAAATATTCGCAGCACCTTCAAAGGTGTGATTTGTTTCTCAATCCCCATTTTACTGCATGAAATTAAGTGTAAATTAACAGTAAATATTTTTATATTTATAAGTGTGTATCATCTCCATCTCTGCTTTTTATTCAAACCACCTTATATGATTTGAACATAATATGATAAATGGAAATAAATGCAGCAATACTCTTGAAATTTTCTGTTGATAATTGGTAAACTAATTAAATCTCCCCATTCAAGAAGTAAACACTTCCATGAAAAGAATAAGAAGTACAAAATTTCTTTAAGACAATTACAAATTTTATCTAAAAAAGTCAACCAAAATAGCAGATCTTATCTAGAAGTCGAAAAATAACATTTAACAAAAGGGGAAGTAAATGCAAGTTGCATCTAAATTAATTCATGAGCAAACATTTACATTTAAATCCAGACTCAACGTATCTCAAATTAAAACTACAGTTCATCAGAGCAGTTATACCGTACTTACTCCATTCTAAGCTGCATCTACAATTCTCTACACGTTTTTGAGAAAAAATATTAAAGACCTATGTAAAAAAAGGATCATCAATACCTGATACTTCAGAAATTAAAGAAAATAAATTACAGTTTTAAAAACCTAAAAAACACGCTTTGTGGTTAATCGAACTAAAAAGTAAAAAAAAAAAATTCTTAATATAAGAATAAAATAATTAACGAGAAAATTAATGTCATTGGAGTAAAAGCGAGGGGTGCTCGATATTATTTGTCTGAATTTCTTACTAGTTTTATTCCGAAATCCTGAGTTAGTGTAAAAATATAATACAAAGCACCCCGCGCTTTTACCCCCAATGACATTAATTTTCTAGTTATTTATTTTATTCTTATATTAAGAATTTTTTTTTTTACTTTTTAGTTCGATTAACCATAAAGCGTGTTTTTTAGTTTTTAAAACTGTAATTTATTTTTAATTTTTTAGATCTACAGTAAAAATATGTATTTTTAGTTTTTTAAACAATCATTTATTTATTGATGAATTAATCTTAAATGCGTCATTTTTTAGAATCTGGAATACCCATTGGCATCGTATCAGTGAGTCGATACGACCTGGTTTACAAAATGTAGAATCAGCCAACTGAAGGAAATCTGGAAGAGCTAAGTTAGAAATATTTCATGCGAATGGAAGTGTTAGGTCAATGATATTTTTCACTAAAAAGGGTTCAATATTCTCTTTGAAACTTACATTACTTCGGTGACCTCTGAATCAATTCTCAGCTGTTTTGGTAAAATGAAGCAATGAATGATGTTTCATTCCTCAGATCCGACAAGAGAATTAAGAATAAAAAGACTTTACATGGACGAGTCTCTCTTTTTTTCTTCCATTTTCAGAAAAAGTAGACAATTGTTTATATTATGGTAAAAAATTGCTGATGCGCATTTTGTCGCTTTTTAAAGGTTGTAATTTTATCTTTTAATCACCAAATCTGGAAATGGGATCTTGAATTAGTCGCCAAATCTGGAAATGGTACATGGAATTAGTCGCCAAATCTGGAAATGGTATATGGAATTAGTCGCCAAATCTGGAAATGGTATATGGAATTAGTCGCCAAATCTGGAAATCGTTATTCCTGTTTATCTTGATCAAGATAATAGATTAAAATTATAAAATTATTTTATTGCGATTGGTCCTTGACAAGTGTGCAAAATTTCGAATTAATCTGACCTTTTAAAGTGGGTAAAAATCGAGTTCAAAGATTCCGTTACATACAAGTAAAACTTATAAAAGCGTGTTAAAAAAATTTTTTAATGGGAAATAATAAGAAATAATTAATTTATTTTACCAGTATTAAAAACTTTCAAACACATGGATGAATCTATAGCTACTCTAACTATCAGTATCATGTTTTGAAAATGATTCGTCATTCCCATTGTCACAGTTGACTTCGGAATGGGTGCCGGTGTTGCCATTTTACCACACAATGTCGTCTTCCGTGCCATTCAATGTGTTTGTTATGTAAAATTTTTTTAAAAGAATGTATTCTGTAGAAATTATTAAATACAGTTAAACATTTACAAGCAAAAATTATATCATTTGTTTACGCCATCGACGTATTTGTTTTATCCGTGACAAATTTTCAGTGGTCGCTGCTCTGTATCCGTTTTTTCTGCGGAAAAATTGCTTCCCTTTTCACACTTGCATCACAGTGAACTCGTCTTGATACTATTACCAATATCTTATTTGTTTAGTTCAAGTGGCTAGAACGAATGGTTACATTTTTCTTATTGAAACGGGTGGAAACTCAATTTCCTCCACCCAACAAATATTTTGCCTTCGATTCTAAGCCGCACCCAATTTTCAATAGCATTGACACTGAAAAAATAGTACGGCTTAGATTCGAGCAAATACGGTTTTTTCTGTGTGTAAGTTTTAAAGTTAAACTCATTTATTTTCCTGAGTTCTCTTCTCACGACTTTATCTTTGTGAATAGTAAGATAAATAAAATTAAGAGCTATACTTCATTTCAACTATTAAAATATTTGCATAAATAACTTTGAAATGAACGTGGCTCGTCAGGAGAAGTAGAAATGACTGAACAGAATAAAATCAAGCAAAATGTACCGACAAAAATTAACGCTATCGTAATGTGATATGGTTCGTTTTACATTTAAATATAATTTAAACAGAAAATTGATGTAAATATATTTATATCCGTATAAGCATTTTAGATAAAAAATAAATTTGTCACAAATACAGTGATTATAGTAGTTAAATGTTTTTAGTTATGTCAAAAAAATCGTGAAATTTTTTTAAAAAAATTAACTAAAATGGTGAGACAAATGAATTTCGGTTATTATACCTACAAACAAAAATTGTGGTATTTTAAATAAACAAGCAGAAACTACTACAACAAAACTCCGACTAAACACTGCTTATCTAGTTTGTGCAAAACTTCAATTCAAATTAGTTTTTAAACCTATTTATAACTAGGGAGTTGTGTAATTTTTAACTTGTTTGATATTTTTTTTTCTTTTAAAATATTTTAGTATTAATTGTTATGCTAAAATAATTTTGTAATAATGAAATATAAGTTTTACGTGTGATATTTTTTACATACGTAATTAGTCTTTTCTTACACATAATTTTCAGCCGAGATCACTAATTCAACACGTGTAAGCAATATTTTCTCAAGAATTAAACTCGGAGGCTTCTTCATAAACCATTTTCGTAAGCAAAATTATCTCAATGAAATAAAATCAATTATAACGCACACAACAAACTTACAGTAAAAAAATTTCTTGTTTAGCGTAATTTTAAAGATATACTTTATTTGTTTAATTAAATAAAAACACATTCAGCTGACGTTTGATTAAAATCTGATATTTTTTAGAATCTTAGAAAAAAGTGTACATACATATATTTCGTCTTCTTTTTCAAAAGTTAACTGAACGTGTATACAGATAATAATAAAATGAAAGAGCATATTATCCAAAACATATGAGAAATTTCCGAACATGAAAAAAAAACGACTTTTGTGAACAAATAATTATAACTGTATATAAAAAAAAACAAATTTAGTATAACACGTATGCTTCGTTATTTTAGCTTCAAAAAGGGAACTCGCAGACATTCGTAACTCACGTAAATTTGTATAGAATCCTTGCATACACAAAAAAAAAAAAAAAATTTGGGGAAGAAAAGACCAAACTGAAACGACCACTTTTCAGTTTGGTGTGTTTACTGTTTACGGCTGAGTTCCGTAAAGTAAGCGGTTGATTTCACTTTCGACTCATTCCCGATACTTCATTTACTTGACTGCTGTTATTCTAAGTCCGACGGTCGAAAGAGTCGGCCAATCTGGAATAATCACTCCATCATATAGGGGTCTCTGCTGATCTCCGGATCTAAAGATAATACATTATTCCGTTGAGTCTATTTTAATTCTGTAAGAGTCGCGTTTCGGAAGCTCAAAATGATGTTCGGAAGAAAGTATGATATCCGCAACGTGCCTTTAGGTGGCAGAATGTACAGGGTATGTGTGAATGTGATAAATCCTATTTTATATATTTCTTTTGAACTTGTAATTCTAAGAAACCTCAAAAACTGTTTTTATAAAAACCGATTGTACGTACAACACGTGATAAAAGATTCTATTTCATATAAAATAATTCTGTTTCACGTTATTTTTTGAATTTAGAGCATATCTTTTTTGATATATTAAAATGGTAAAAATAAACTTAAGCAGGCATACAAACAGTTTTTGAGTCTTAGATGTGCTAAAAATTATAGATGATAAATAATTTATATAATTATTATATAAATAATATGGCTGTATATAATTTATTTTTAAGACGATGTCAAATTATTTTTATATGGGTTATAAGTTTATTAATTTTTAATTCAATAATCCAATATTTTCCATTTTTTGCTTACTAATGTATAATAAATTAAATAATTTATTGATTTTTTAAAGTTATATATTTTTTAATAATGTTGAAATGGATTAATTTCGATTTTATTATCTAATTCTGACATTTTTTACGATCTGTAGACGTAGAGTCTATTATTTGAGATACAGACAAAAAGTAACAATATTTTTTTAAAACTTTAACTGTATCAGGTTTTTAACTTTTATCTGTAACTATTGCTTTTTTCCGACTGCATTTTAACTCGTATTTTTCGTGGGATTTCTCAGATATTCGAAATTATGTTTAAAAAGTTTGTTTTCTAAAATGCCAATTCTTCAGAATAATAATTGTTTATTATTCATATAATTACTGTTACATCTTCTTCTCTAAAAGGAAAAAATAATAAAGATAAGGTGCTTAAAAGTAGCAGAAAAGTGTCTTCCCGAACAGGAGAACGCTCGCAATACGCTCTTTTGAATTTAAACTTAAGAAATACGCTTGAACAGGTTAATTAAACGAAATATGAGGTGTTTGTTCAGTTAAATATCTAAGATAATCTTATGTTCTTTAATGATATGTACCGAAAATGTCACATTTTTTCTCTCCCTTTTTTTGGTATCAAAGTCATAATCAGAAATTCTCAGATGATAGAAATTTATTGTAAGACTAGAAAATTTATTATTATTTTAATTAATATGATGTCTTTTTAAGATCAGTAATGCTTACATTTTCCCTTCCAACGTATTTTAAAGAGGGGGGGGGCAGCTCAGGTGCCGTCCGCGTCACTTGACCATGGTTCAAAATTACGCGGACCGTCGCCAAAAGCCCTCGTGTTGCTAATCAGTGCGACGTTAATATTCTCTCACTCACTCACCCAACGTATTTTAAAGTATATTTACCCAAATTGTTACGAAGTCTTAATATTGTTCTTAAAATTTCCGTATAATATTAAAATAAAAGAATTTTCATTATAATAACGGTACTTATAAGTTTACTTCGACGAACATTATTCTAAATAATTTTCATTTATTTGCCAAATGAATTTTAACTAAACATTGCCTCTTTTTTATACCTATCAGTCGGGATTTTCTTGAAAATATAGTTAAAATTAAGGAATATATACTATAGGTTTTTGTTCAATAATTTTTAATATATAAGAAAATTTCTAAAGAGATCATCACCTTTATTAAGTAAAAGTAATCTCCACTAAACATGCAAACTTTAAAAATCAGTTGTTATACTACTCATAAAATTTCTGTTTTACTTTTTTAAAAGAACAATACAATATTCCCGATTCTGGTTTTTTTTTTTTTTTTCAGATATGCATTAAAGTAAAATATCTGATAGAACTCATACATTAAAACTCAGATGTGTTATCTCCGTCCTTTGACTATGACTGAAGAATGCATGATTCGTTGTACTAATAGTACTCAAGAAGATATAGTGACATTAATTATAATTAACGTATACCATAATCATATAACATTTTATTTATTCGATACCATTTTAATTACAAAAGGTTTATTTTTACAAGCCAAATTAATGATTCATATAATTAGTTTGGATAGTTCATTATTGAAGTGCGAAGTTACGGAGTGTTAATAAAAAATAATTTTTGCTATATTATTTATTTTGATATATCTTTTAATTTATTGTCTTTATTGGTTAACTCTTTTCACTGTAAAATATTTCTGTAAAGAATGAGTTTTTAAGTGTCTGTATAAGAGAAGAATAAAACAGCAAATTTAGAATAAAAAGACTTTTTATTTTGGAGAAAAAACATTTGGTTGCTTTTTTTTTTTTAAAACTGAAGTAAGGAATTGCCAAAGGCTGTTTCTGCTCTGTCTTATCGAAATATTGAATGAATTTCAACAGTTCTCTGGTTTTTGTTATTAATGATATAAAATGCATTTTATTTTAAGTGTTGAATATTCACCCAAAATTAATCTTTTAAGTTACATTTATCCCAGATGTATTACTATTTAAAAGTGTTATATGTATTTGTATGAAGAAATCTTATTATGTTAAGATGATGTTATAATCATATTAAGTTTTTTTTTGTCATGATGTAGCTTAAAAGTTTGGAAATTTACAGTTATATATATATGCAAAGTTTTTAAATTGCTTAACTTAACGGGGAAATCTTGCATAAATTTGCATGAAGGAAAATTTTATTTTTCATCACAGCCAGTCTAATTCAAAATAAAACTAAAAATGCAGGAATTTAATGTTTTAAATTAATAAATACCTGAATTGGTTCTCTTATGTGTGGGATATCGAAAGAATTAAAGCAATAAATATGTATTTTTGTAAAAGTAATAAAAAAACCAATGTTACTAAAATTTAAAAAAAAATTATTAGTATCCAAATAATGCTGTATATATAAACGTTGTAATGTTAAAATTTTTATTAAAGTAGCTGGAAAGTCCTAGTTATTTTTTCAGCTCAAAAAGTTATTGTTTTTAATGGTAAAATTAAAAAAAAAATTTTTAATGATAAAAATTTCTCTCTCTCTCTCTCTCTGCTATTTATAATTGTCTAAGAATGCAATTTTTATATAATGTTAAAGATACCTGTTTAAGTATAGTTTCCTAAAAGACCATAAAATTAAGACTATTAGTGCATTTTTAGATGTTTATGACTCAAAACAAAGAATGGTACCAATCGGGAAGTTACATGACAATTTAAATCCATTAAATTTAGGTAATTTAGTCAAAATTTGACAAAAAACAGAAACATTCAAAATATTCTACTCGAATTCTAGCTTACATATTTAAATTATCTTCCTTTGCAAAATTTTAAAAACAAAGATGAAGGCAGAAAAAAAAATTTTAAAATTTAAGATATACGGAAATACCCCGAACTTAACGCGATAGGTGGGACAGAGTCGCATAAGTCGAACTCGCGTAAGTCAGGGTATGATTTCACTATAAATTATTTTTAGGTAGGGCTGGAGGTGGAAAAAAATCATAATTTAGAGAAAAATGTTTGATAAAATCTTAGATAACACGAATACAAAATTGCAAATCGAAGTTAGTTTAGTGTAGAAAATTTCATAAAAGATAAGAAAGTAGTCTGCCATTTCAAATATCATTTTTTTTTCTCGCGTAAAATTTCCTCGAAGAAAGCTAATAATTTTTTTCTCCTTGTTTTGTTGAATAAAACACGCACTTCGTCGGAGTCTATATTTTCTAAAATTTGTAACCCTTTTTCAACTAAACCGAGGCCTTCTGTCAAATTCCCAGCCGTCATTGGATCTTCTGATATAACTGGATCTTAAAAAGGTTCTTCAAAATCTCATGCATTTCTATGAGCTCATCAATTATCAGCTCCTGAATGTGGAAATCCAGCAGTTCTTGAACGTCCTCAATATCCACTTCTAAATTTATTTGCCTGATAAGATCGACAACTGTTTAGATTATATTACTAATTTTTTTTCCTTAAACAAAAAACGAATCTACGAATTTTGAAGATCGTGTAACTCCGGGTTTGCGTAAGTCGGAGTAGCTTAAAAAAATCGAGGTATTACTATATATAAATGCAATTACAAAAATGTTATGGATAATCGCATATTTTCTTGATGAAAATTTTACAAAAAACGTTGATAAAGATAAGAATAAATTACTTAGGCCAGATTTGATTAATTTTTACCGTCACGCCCTAAGTCAACCCGAAGACTGTAACTTTGAAACACAGACAAGTTACAGCGGCGGTACTTAAACTGATATCCCACACTCCGAATCTCTTTGCCACACGATCGTGAGGACTTTGAGCGTTGGCATATTTAACTCACATCAGTCACTCTACACATCGAGTTTTCATTGGCATCAGGGTTCGAACCTACGATTCGAGAGAAATACTGCCATACACTCATATCCGGGAGTTCACGCGACCGTGATACTACTAGACTACCATAGCTACGCTGATAATGTTAGAGCTAACTCATTAGTTCATTATCTTTACTACACAACGTAAAATTTCTGCAAAATTAAGGAAATACATTTGTAAGTCTTTTTGAAATCAGATTTTACGTATACAACTTTGACAAAAAAAAAATTCTTTGTTAAAAAGCTTTTAAAATTTTAAATCTTACTTTTTTTTAAAAATAATGCTTAGTATAAAATATTTAAAATTTCCCATTTTTTGGAATATGCCTCCTTTGTTCTCTACCTCATTAATATTTTTCTTTCTGATGACTTTTTTTTCCTACGTTGTTTTGCAAATGACAAAGAATGCCGTTTTTGGAGTAGACATTGTCAAAGTTACTAGAAGCGTTTGTGTGTACATGGAATAATATTCAATTCATTAAACGCTTTATATATTATACTATACAAACATCCATTAAATATAGTAATACCCCGAATTTAAGCGATAGATGGAACTGAGAGATAAATGCGTAAATCAAATTCGCGTAAATCGGGGTATAATTTCCCATATAAATACATATAAATTATTTTTAGTTCAGACCGGAGACGAAAGGAAATAATAATTTAGAAGAAAAAAGTATAACAAAATCTTAGATAACAAAAATACAAAATCGCAAACTTAAGTTATTTTGATGTGAAAGGTTTAATAAAATCTAACCAAAGTAGTTCGCTGGCTCAAAGATTTTTGTTTCTCCCGCAAAATTTCCTCGTAGTATGCTAATAAATGTTTTATTGAAAAAATACACTTTTTGTTGAAGTCTATATTTTCTAAAATTTGTAAACTTTTTTCAATTAAACAGAGGCCTGTCAAATTACCAATCGTCATTCGATCTTTTGATTGAACTGGATCTACAGACTCAAGTTCTTCGATGTCTTGCTCGTACTCATGCATTTCTATTTCATCGTCAAATCCTGATTGTGGGAATCCAGCAATTCTTGAGCGTCATCACTATCCACTTCTAAATTTATTTGTCTGGCAAGATCTCGACTACTTCTCCAATCAAATTAACAATTTCATCAGGCTCTGGCACCAATTACGCCTGAGTTTCAGTGATAATAATAATAATAATAACAACGAATCGATGAGATTTGTGAAACTTATCAATGTTACGAGAATGTAACATTGATAATCCATTACATTTTAACAATAATTTTATGACGAGTGACAGGGAGCTGAGTATAAAGGGAAGTTAAAGTTATAGTAAAGTAAACCATCGTATCCGACACAGAAGAGTTCAGTAGAATTAATATATAAATGAAATTTTTTTTTTATCAAAAATAAAAAAGCACTTTAATAAAGCAAGTAATGAAAGTAAATTAAAAGTAAGTAAAAAAAGTAATGAAGTAAAAAAAAAAAAAGATAAAAAATCTTTAAAGTGATTCCATATTTTGAAAACAAATATTTAACTTATACATTTAGGAGACTGTGGTTACGAAATGTACTCTTATATGTTATTATTATTGTTGGTTTTTGAATATGTGTATGCTTTGTAATGGTATAAAGCATTATAAAAAAAGCGTAGATTTGAAGAAATAATGCCTTAATTATATATGCTTTTTGTGTCAAGAATGCAGAGAAACACCGAATAATTTTGTGGAGAATATGTCATGTGTATTAATGAAAATTACTGGAATTTTTTATAATTTGCTATACATATCCTTTAACTAGACCTATTGTTTCATAATGATATTTTTACGGCTGAGATTGAGAGAAGAATATAGACGAATGTATGTAAATTTTCACATTTAGTGATATATTCTTGAGATGAGAATTTTTCTTCTAAAGGAAAAAAAAAGTCACTTATGTTATTTTCTTTTCTTATGCGAGAGCTATATCTTAACTTCATATTATATCAAATGAGCCACTTTCAATACTGACTGTATATAATTTGTTTTGAATCGTAAAATTAAAATATCGAGAGTTATGAGAATATATTTTATAATTTAAAATACTTCGTTCGATAATTACATGAATAGTATCCAAATTAAAAAAAAAGAAACCAATGTTATTCCCTTACCCTCCATCATGTTAAGATTAACTTCAACTACACAATTTTTCTTCTTAAATTTGAATAATTTATTGTCACACACTCAAACCTGTTTTTGTGTGGGAAATATGAATCGCATAAAAGAAAACGCATACAAAATATTCTGAAACTTTATAAGTAGGCATAAAATATATTGTTTGCCACATACTAAAAATTTTGTGGGGTAAATAGAGATAGCATTGAAAAGTCTCAGAGGGAAATACGTCAATCAAAATCTGACGAAATTTGTTTATCCATACATGAAAAAGTATAAATTTTTATCTAAATTTGTTAAGCCAGTGATTCTCAACCTTTTTTTTTTGTTGCCTTTTGTATTAACAGTTACAAAATTTGGCGGCACACTAGCAATAAAATAAGTTTAAGAGAATTTTACTTATCTATATATAATACACTACGTGAAATAATTTATGATAATAATTTTCTGTGTTAAATAAAATAATACATACGACAAAAGCAATATGTTAATTGAGTAATTAATTACACATTAATTAAAAGGATGCATTTAATGCGAAATTTTTGATAATTTCGTTTATATTTGGTCGTAAAAATGATGACGCAACTCTCATTTCGTCATCTACATTTAAAAAATCTCGATCTTTCTTTCATTTTTATATTTGTTAATGCTGAAAATCCAAATTCACACAAGTGAGTGAGTGAATATTAATGTCGCACTCTTCAGATACACGAGGGCTTTTGGCGACGGACCTCTCGTAATTTTGAACCATGGTCCAGTGACACGGACACCAATGGGAGGACTTTTGTGCTCTTGACAGATTTAACGTACATCGCTCCCCTACACGGCGGGTCTTCAATGGTACTGGGCTCGAACTCATGACATACCTGCCATAATCCGATACCTTGACCACTTGGCTATTATGGCATACTCTATTATGGACAATTTTAGTCCAAAATGAATTAATTAACTCTTTGGAATGCTTTGAAATTAAATCTCGATTATTACAAAGTAAAAAATGAGTTCTTCCTCTTCATTCAAAGTTAATTCATGTACAGATCTATCCGTATCACAAATGGATTACAAACCCAATAAATTTTTTTATATCAAAATTTGGGAAGTAATGAATCTCTCTCTCCTCTCGTATAGTCAAATAGTCAATAACACAATTTTATGAATAGTTTATTTCTATAAAACGGCGTAATGTGATTCGGTTCCTGATTTTTTCCCCAGAGTATAATAAATAATTTTTAAAAATTTGACGGAACATTTCAAGAATTTGGTGGTACACAAAAGTGCCATGGCACAGTGGTTGAGAATCATGGATCTAAACAAAAGGCATAAAAATGTCTTAGTGGAAAAAACAAATTTAATAAATTTACCTGTAATTCCGTTTAAAATTAATTTTGTTTTGAACGGTCGAGAGGTGTTTACACGTTAATCACAGGACGGTAAACTAAATGTTTAGATGACGTAACAATTACATACAGTAGAACCTGGTGTTGTGTGCGGTCCTTTTTTTATGCGATTTTTTCCTGTGTGATCTTTTTTTATGCGGTACATGAATTTAAATGGCTTTGGTGCCACTGTAATGTTTTCTATCATCAATGTACCTGTGGCGTGGAGAATGTTAGGGGCCCTGAAAAGTGAGGTTTTGCCTTTAATATTTTATAAATTGGGCCAATTCGTACTTCGCGTAAGTCAGGCTTTGGGTCCCCTAGAGACCTAGGCACCCCACGCGGCAGGGGCTGCGAGGGTGTACGTTACACCACTGCAATGTACATATATACATTTCAAGACGCTCTGTTCATTTGTTATAAACATTCTCCGGACAATGCGAGTTCAGTTGCTTTCTCTCAACGTCGCAACAGCTTACGCTTGATTGAAGTCGAAATTTTTAAGGACAATGACATTATCAGTAATTTGATTGATTATGAAGACGGACAAAAAGAAGCGGGTCACACACACACACACACACACACACACACACACACACACACACACACACACACACACACACACACACACACACACACACACACACACACACATTGAGAAGGGCTTTACAACAAATTGGAAAAGCATTTTCTTAAAGTAAATATCAATTCTGAAAAAAGCGCGAAATTTCAAAAAGAGCTTCAATCATGCATATCTGGTTGTCGTGCCATTTACAAGCAACTGACAAACCGGCCTTCTTCGCAAAAACTTATCTCTTATACTTATGATACCAAAAATAAAAAAAAAATCAATTGAAATTATATTTTCAAGTGACGAAAGCGATTTTGAACTTATTCATCACAGGATGATGAGCGCTTTGGATTACGAGGAGTAGCAGTGAATTATGCATGTACATTTTAAAAAATTCTTCATGTATACAATGAGAAACTGAATGTTTTAAAAGTGTTTTCATGAGTAATTTAATTATTTACTTTGTTATGGAAGTACTTTCTCATAAATTTCGTAAATAATTGGCGTATTTTCTAAGTGCGACTTTTTTAAGCGGTCACTCTCTACCGCTTAAAAAAAATTTCTGTGGTATTTCGATGAAGTTGTTTGTTATATGTAAGAATTTATGAAATTTCCGAATACTTTTTTTGTGCGTTTATTTTTATGCGATCCTACCACACAAAAACAGGTTTAACTGTATGTATTGAAATTGGTGATGCAATATCAATACATTTTAAAGTGGGCACGATAGCCGAGTGGTCACTGTCGCGCATTTGTTTTTGGCGTTGCCTAGTCGTGGGTTTGAGTCTAGGCGTCACTGAAGATTAGCTGTGTAGAGAGGCTGAAGTGCATGTCAAATTTGTCAAAATTCAAACTCCTCACGTTAACCTGGTGTGGCAATTTGAAGAGTAGGATGCAACTCATGTGTCATCTTCATCACTTGAGGTTCAAAATCATGAGGTTCTTCGCCAAATATTTCTAGAGTACCTTCAACATTGTTTTAAAGGAATTCATTAGATTTTTGGTTATGTGATGATATATTTGGTTGGTTGGTAGTATATTTTTTGCCACTGAATCCTCTGGTAGCATATTATGCCAAATATATATCATACCGTTTGGGAAATCAAGAAAATTCTTTTTAATTTGCATATTATTTTGAAAGCCAACTGTTGTTTTCTTTTTAAATTAATTTTTAATCATAAAAAAATTATGCATTTGGTGGGCTCTTTTAACCACGTAAAAAAATTGCACAAAAAAGGAGCCCATAAAAACAGGTTTGAGTGTGCATATTTATATATTTCACAAACTTTATTAGATAATTAAAAAATGTTATATTAATTATAATTAAAAATATTCCCAAATTAATTTGCATATGAGATCCTAAATCAAATACAAATGTACGAAACAATGTTTAAAGTTAAATTTTACAGTTAGTTGATACAGCATGAAGTGCTAAATACTGTGAATCAAAGATTGTGCCTTATTTTTGTAATCTCTCAATAATACTGTAAACCGACTTGTTACTTATTTGGAAATAACACTTTATGTTAAGGTTAAAGAATCCTTACACAAATCCTTTAAGTTAAGGGTAAGGGAAAGTCTTTTCAATGAATTAAATTTTACCCCAAGAAATAGTTTCACTTTTATCAGTATGTTTCTATTCGACTACTAATATATCTAATTTAAATCACTATTTTAATATCTTCCCTTTTAAGTAATGTTGACAATCCTATTTCCCTAATACGATTAGTAGACATCGGCTTTTCAGAATAATTCGGATTTCTCCTGCTTACTGTGAATTACAAGCGAAGAATTAGAAAATTAATATACACATTAATAATACTTTTCTAAAATTATGTTCCTAGAATTCTCTATTTTAAAATACTTATGTTAGGTTTTATTATTACTATTAGTGTAATTGAATGGATTAAAATGTTCTATATTCAGTTGAAACAACGTTTCATTCATTAGTGTAATTGAAGGGTTTAAAAATAGTCTATATTCAGATGAAACAATGTTTCATTCTTTAGTGTAATTGAGTGGATTAAAAATAATCCATATTAAGATGAAACAATGTTTCCTTCATTACATATTTAAAATATTTCTCAATTTATATCGTTTTTCTACTGTAAAAGTATGTACAATATTTTAAAAACTGTAAAAGTATTTGAAAATCAGGTTTTAGTATATTATAAGTCAAATTATGTATTTTATTAATATGATAACGGAGAAAAATTATTAAAAAATCGTATGGATTTTAATATCAAACTGCTGTTTACAAAAAAAAAAAAAAAAAAAAAAAATCCACTTGATAGTAAACAAATAATTTTAAAGTTTTGAAATAATTTGAGACATATAACAAAAAAAATTTTTGGATTGTTTTCTTTGCATTACAACTGAAATTTATCAGTAATATAATTACATAGTTTCAAATAGTTTGATTCTAACACTACGATAGGTTTTTTAAATAAATAAGTTATAAGTTTATTTTATTTGAAATAAATCATTCAAATCAATTCTATAAAAATGACGAATGCGGGTTATAAGTAAAAAACATAAGAAAGTACATAACATAAAAAGTATAAACAAAAGAAAAATTCTTCATAAGCTGAAAATACGAAGTACAAAAAGAAATTTGGATTTTTAAAATTTTATCTTTATATGTCTAAAAAAAGACGATAGCTATTAATAATTAGATTAGTCATTTAAATCTGATTCTTTAAATGAGCCTGTTTTTCAGTGTCGCTAATGAAAACTCTCTATTTAAACAATTTTTTCTCTAGAATTAAAAAAAAAATTACCGTTTATTTGGTTTGTTCTGCAGTATTAATTCAAAAAAAATGACAGTTAAAGTATAATAATTTTTCTTCAATAATATCCCAAATTCTTTTTTTTCATATTAATTTACTATTTAGTTTAGAGAAATAGTATTGTATTGTTTGGGCTTTATTTTTTTTAACAAAAGCGATATTTTTGTCTGATTATTTCTTTTATAGGTTAACACGTAATACAAACAAGAATTAATATCAATTACTTAAAAATACATGTTTGCTACTTAAAATATATATTTCATTAGTTCATATAATTTGACGATTAATAAACTACAAATAATTTTTGTTAAGTAGTTAATAATTATTAATGTGTGTGTGGGTTTTAAGAATAAAAGTTAATTATTTGAATTTTTCAAGGAATATTTAATACTTTAAGAAAGATTTAAATAAAGAATATGTGTATTTCGCAGAGTATTTTTAAAACAGTTCGCATATTTCTATTGCCCTTTTTTAATTTTGCAGAGGAGCTAATCCCTTTATTATTTGCTCCATGCCAACCAGAAATATTCACTTTTCTCTATATTTTTTACGCAATTTTAAGTCTGCCCTAAAGATTTCCGAAGAACATCCATTAAAACGTATGGTTTCAAAGTTAATATTGCCATTTAATTATACGATAGCAATTGTTCTAACGGATGATATTTCGCATGCTATTTGTTAAAAATATTTGCGTGTGTAAATGTAAATTTGTTTTGAAAAATCGAGGGAAAAGGGAACGGCTACGAAATGAAGTCACTAGGAACGTTTTTTTTTGCCGATAATGTATCCCTGCAGTAAAACAGCATTTACACCCATTGATGGGCTACTGACGCGGAATTGATACAATAGGATTCAAAGCAACTATACATAAATGTGTGTGTGTGTGTGTGTGTGTATATCAAAGTAATATATAAAAAATTTATGTAAATATAAAGAAAGTAATATTTTGAATGAACTACATTTTGAAGATTATAATTAGAATCTTTGTCAAAAAATATGATAAGTAGGGAAAATAATTTTTAAAGAAATAAATATTTTACAATTGGTAGGAAAAACATATTTCTTAAGTTTTTTTTTTTTATTTAATAAAATATAATGCATAATTTATATTATAATTTCTTCCATCTAACATCTTTAAATTAAAAAAACCCTGAGTCATTAAAATATCTTTTAATAATATTTTTTTCTCCATTTTTAAACGAGAAATATCATTCAATATTTGTCATAATTATTGCCAACTCTTCTGGCGCAATAGTTTTGAAACACAAGTTATGTTACTATATTTAAACATTTGTACCATGAAATTGCGTTGAGATAAATCTTTGCTATGTCTGAGAGAGAGAGAGTGTCTGTGTTGATAAATGGTTCATAAAAATTACAATACAATCTTTCAAATATATGAAAAGTATGGAACATCCATATTAAAAAAGTATATTTGGAAAAAAAAACGTAATTTGAGTATACCATTCTCCTAAATATTTCCCATTAGTCAACGTTCTATCAATAAAGTTACAAAACCACATGTACTTCTTAATTAATTAAAATTAAATGATGCAAAGTCATAAAAATATTAAAATTCAGTTTTCTTACTTTTGTAATAAATATTTATTAGTCGTTTCCGTACATTTTCGTCCTCACATTTCAATCCAACATATGTGACCAGTTTTTCAAGAATAGGGAGATTGGGGTTTTGCCATTAACACAATGAAGGCTTAATGCGAACAAGTTATAATTTTTTAGGCCTTTTTGCAGGGAAATGGAATTTTCTTTCTGTTCTTAAGTATGAGTCTAGACATCTATGATTAAATCACAAATTTCGAAAGCTTGAGGAATTTTAATCTGTACTGAGAAAAACCCCTACATTCAAATTTCGTACATTCATTAGTATTTTTTTCTTTTAGAAAATAGATGTTTTATTTAATGTTATGATGAGACGTTTTAAAATAGAAATTTAATTACTGTCTCTTAGATTAAACCCTGTGTTCTTTTATTTAAAAAAAAATCAATTTAATTGTGAAATTGTCGTTATGATGAATAGTTTTTATGACACAGTCGGACCTTTATTTAACAAAGATGCTAAATCTCCGAAAAAAGTTCGTTGTGAGGAAAAATTCGTTAGAGATTCATCTCTCAATATACTTTATAAACCCCATATCACAAATTTTAAGTTCATAAGCAATATACATTATTAAAAAAAGCAATTATATATATTCACACCATATTTTATAAATTAATATCTATTTATTTTGTATATCTTACCCATCAAAAAGAAATCTGCAAATAAACCAAGGGAAAAAAACATACACTGTTTTTTTAACATATAAAAAAATTACTTTATATTAAAAAAAAATAAATTTTAATGAAAATTTCCTAATTTTAAGCCTACAAGCAATTTTAAACCGTACATTGTTTTATAACCAGTAATTTCAAGCATACACATTACCACATACATCCTTATATTTACCACTGACATAGTTTTCTTGAGTTTTTTGTTTGAAAAAATGAAATGCTCAGCATTACAGCAATTTTATTTCTTTTGGTGAGTTAGGGACCTGTTAAAATCAGTTTAAGGTCATTGATCACCGTAAAATGTGTTAAAAGAGAAAATAGTTTTAAATGTTCAGAAATATTTTAAAAATAGGGAGAAAAAAAGAGTAACAAGAGAAAAAGAGCGTTTAATAGAAAATGCATTTCGCTATTTGAAGATTATTTAATGAAGAAAATCGTAAAATGTTCTTGGTTCCAAATAAAAGTTCGCAAAATAAGAGAAATTCACAAAATAGAAGTTCGTAAAATGGAGGTCCGACTGTATATATAAGAGCTTATATATCCCTGTTTCTTCCTGTTTTTCTTTTCTTTTTCTTTTTATTCATCAGATAAATTGAATTTAGAGAAAAATTCCGAATTTAACTTGGTAAACTTTATGTTTTACTATATTTACTTGCACATATTACAGTATCAACAATTACATTGAAATAATTAATGCTTTTGATGCATATTTGATGCTTGAAATCCGAATTTTATGCTACTTTTTATGTCCCTTTTTAAAATCATAGTTACATTAAGATAAAATTTCAGTATATATTCATGATAATAAATCACATTACCGAAACATTTCTTCAAATAAAATTTGTACATTTCTTTAATATTTTCAATAAAGTTCGAAATGTCATTTAAAGACTATTCCCGATTCCTTTAAATTTATACATTCCTCAATTCTTACAGTATTGATCATTTTCCTTTGCAAATTAAAATAATATCGTAAAAAAACGTATATGTAAATGTTATTATAGTTGAAAATTTCAGAGATTGAATAATTTACCTGCAGTGTCTCAGAATTTTTTGTTTATTCCAAATCAATTTTTCACATAAAAACAAATTTATGATCATAAGATCTCAATTCTCAAATCCCCAAAAAATGAATGACAGTTTGTAAAATCATCCGTTAACTTCTGAATCTTAAGTCAGTATTTTCTAGTCTAATGTTTTAAATTATCAGTACTATTAGTACATGCTTTTTTTCAAATACTTAAATATTCGAATGCTTCAACGAGCATAAAGAAAAGAAAGGAAGAAAAGAAAAAGAATATAAAAGACAAAATGAAATTTTTTTTGGAGAAAAAATGACAGTCTGACAAATGACAACGTACCTTTTAAAACTTTATTTTATTTTAAAAAGGTCTTATCTACTATTTTTGTAAGGTATTATGCTAACTAATGCACTCAATAATAAAACACTCCCGTTTTATTAATTTAAAAGGATAAACCACTCATTTAAAAGTATTCAAACTTATCTCACAACATTCTCGCATTAAATATTGCATTGTTAAATATTTTAAAAGCCTTTAAAGCTATCTTTTGTATTTGGTTTTCATCGGGATTTTGTTTCTGTTAAATATAATAGATCGGTTTTAAAAACTGCCTAAAGAATGAAAAAAAGAACAAAATGAATGTGTAATAATACAAAAGACTCTTGATTCTTCAAGATTCTTTTGTTTTTTAACTCGAATGAGCTGCATAATCTAGTGTTAAGTTAATCTTACTATGTCATATTTGAATGGATATCTCCGAGAAAGGAATTATTTCTCTTCAGTGAAGATATATTTCTGAGATTCTCAAAAGTACCATGTATTTTCAAATTATAAAACAAGCTGAATCATTAATTGTTAGTAATATTAATATCACTTAACGATGTGAAAGTTATGATTAAAATGATAAATAAAGTACATTAAAATTGTACTTAACTTAAAATAATTCTTGGAAGTTAATTATATAAAAGATATAACATTTAAGAGGAATTATTAAATGCTATAATAAGGAACATTTAAAATTAAAAAATAAACTAAAACTTTTGAAATGTGTGTTTTGAAATGGCAAATGATTGACTATGTTAAATTAGTTTTTGAAGTTAACCCCTCAACTGCCAGTTAAAATTACATGATTAGCTCCCCGGTGCCATGGTTTTTCACATAAGTGTTCTTATGCGGTGTATTGGAGGGGGAGGGAACCAAAGGCAACACATTTTTCTCTGAAATACGTTAATCTATCACAAACACTTGTAAGGTCATTTTATAGTATTCCAAAACCTTCGGATTAGTTTTACTAATAGCAGTGCAAAGAAAGCAATCGTTATATGGAAATACGTATATATACGTCCGGGGCACTAAACACATATGTTAAACGAGACGGATATATAAGAAGGAGGTAGTTACGGAGTTAATATATGGAATATGTAAAGTTTAATTACTTTAATGGGTAGAATTTTTAAAAAACAATTTCATTAATGTGAACAAGTTGTTGTCATACCAACAATTGCAATGTATACTAAATAAGCAATTAATATATTATCATTTATTAAAATATTAACAATTAATAGTTAATAATAATTATTATATTAATAATGTACATGCCATCTTCCTTCAATCTCTAAGAATGAAATTTAACCTGGAAGTTCTAAAACCACTAATAGCAGAATACACATCTAAATTTCTCTAAATATACACATTTAACTCAAATAAATAAATATAAATAAAGAAAACACATTCAATAAGCGAATAATAGCATGAAGTTTTAAAAGCAAAAAAATTCCTTGTGAAAAACATGACAAAAAGCAATGTCTAATATCACTCTAAAGCGATTCCTAAAAATCTACAGAAAATTAAATTATTTTTGAAAGTACAGGCTAAGCCACGATCCACTTTGAATTCAATTGTGTAAACAACTAAACAAAAAACTCATTCTTCTTTTTGAGAAGTTATTTGTCCCGCTAATTAAAGCTCTTTCACGCATTTAATGCAAAGCTCTGAGCCCCACTCACATTCTCAATAAGTTAATCCCTTCGTTTCGTTTTTTAATCTGCTCATTCCTTTCAAAATTGAAATCGAAAGGGAGAGAACTCTTTTTGTTCAAAAACCAAAATTTGTTGAGCCATCTTAAATGTTAGCATTTTACGGTTCTTAATCTTTAAGACGTTTCACCCCCCCCCCCCCGTCCAAAGTAATAACTATTTTCGTCAAAATCTAAAAAAAAAAAAAAATCAGTTTTGTTTTAAATTTTTTATTTACATGCTAAGATATCGGATTTGAACTGATTTTTTAATTTAAATCCCTAAGTTATTAGGGTTCTGTGCTCATTTTACTATTATGCTTAAAAGTCTGGATCAAATCAAGACTTATTTTTATTTATAGGGTGTTTAACACAACATTCCCTTTAATTCTTATAATACTCATTTTCACAAAAATTTCAAGATGATTAATTTCAGATAATAAGTATTTCCAGATCTATGACAAAAAAATTTTTTAAAGAAAATTTCAATAAATATCAGTCTTTTTTTTTTAAATATCGCTTTCCTTAAATCTTATTTTCTCCTTTAATATTTTAAATGGTTTTTAAAGAGATTCCTTATATAAAATTTAAAAAATATTTTTAAAACTCAGAGGATATTAAACTATAATAATTTTCAAAATAATTTTGAAGGTTATTTTATCCATATACAATAAACAATAATACGTATATACAAACGAAAAATTAATAGTCATCAGAAACAGTGAACATGTAAGTATTTATAAATAAACGCGTTTTTTAGTCTTAAGTAACTACAGTAGAACGTCGTTTATCCGAATCAATTGGGACCGGACAACGTTCAGATACTCGATTGTTCGGATAACCGAAAACCGAATGCAATCCATGCAGTATATGATACTAGACACTATACAAATAATGAAAGTCATCACATGCGGGAAACGGGCTTGAAAAGATAAAGCCAAATAGGTGCAAAACGTCGCAATTTTACCTTGATTGTGGAAAATAATTACTTATTTTTCACTGTACCATTGTACACCTTCGTTTTTCCACTGCAAGGTCTCTGATTCTCTTCAGCAGCAGTAGTTGAGTAAGACAGCACTCTCTGATTGTTGTTCGTACCACTCCATAGCTGTCTCTAACTCAGAAACACGTCAGCATTTGATGGACCCTAGCTACTTTCGCGCGCGCGTTGTTGCTGTTGTCATCCTCGTCTTCATCCAGTTCATCGTCGACAGGGTCGGATTCTTCTTGCACGGAAGTCCCTATCTCGTCATTATTTAGCATTTGAAATCCACAGTCTTCTGCATTTCATGCTATCCAGGTTTCTACATCAACAAAAGAGCACGTATACACCTCTTCACAAACTGACCTATTATTCCGCGCAGATGTTTACTAAATCACACAACTGAAATTCCCCAAATATCCCTCACCTTGGGTTTTACGGTCACTTTTGGCCTCACAGGAAACAAATGTTTAGCATTGCACTGTTCGGAAACGTATCCGGACTTTGGTTCGGATATTTGACGTTTCGGATAATAAACGTTCGGATAAACGACATTCTACTGTATGAAGAGTCAAATTAAAAAAGTAATAATTAACACATATCTGTAATACAAAACTAAATGAGACAATTTTTCCATTTATCTCAACCTCCAAAAGTTTTTTCTATACCTGCATTTGATTTCTTGTTCTCCAACTTATATAGATTGCTGTAACCAAGAAGAAATGAAATAGTTAACTAAATTGTTGGTAGCGTTGTTTCTGTTGGGTCGTGGGTACGAGTGCTGGTACCATTAAAGACCCACCTTATTGAGGGGTTCCTTTAAATTTGCCTTTGCCGAGGTTCAAGGTCTTCATGTTGGAGAAGGGGGGGGGGATATCATTCTCGTTACTTGACCGAGGTTCAAACTTATAAGGTTCTTCACCCATGCAGTTTCAAAATTACAACGTTAAAAAAAATTCAATCAATTACCTATTTTTATATCTCATCCATGGCAGCAAGAAGTACGTAGTTTATAATATGAAATTTTTACTTAATTCAATAACATTGCGTTTTCGTACCTATTTATTTCGCAGCATAACGACTAATTCATAGTTACTGATAAGCAGTAGTAATGAGTAAAATATACCTGTCTACTAATCTATCCATCCACATATTCGTCAAATCTTGCTTGAAATGATAACTGAAGGTAACAGAAAATCACAGAGATTTAAAATACACATTTCCCAACATTGATTAAATTATTCTGAAAAAACATAAAAACTAAAATTGAATTGATTTTAAATACAGCGAAGAATAATAGTGATAAATGGAACATAATAGTGATAAATGGAACGTATAAATGATAAATAAACATATTTCCACATACAGATTCATTTATATACCATAATCTTCCTAATAACACATATATATTGAAAAAAGAATATCTCTAACTTCCCTTCTCTCGGTTTAGAAATAAAAAAGACGTCATATTTGTTGAAAAGTCCTACGTAAATGTTGACAAGAGAGAAACCGGCGAAAATTTTGTGAGTCTCCGGGGAAATAATTCTCGAAGAATTACTCACACAGAACAGAATCACTTGCTCAATAGAGAAATACTCACATAAAGAACAATATTGACAAAATAAAATAAAGCGCGGGAGTAAATGTTTTCTCTTTCGGTTCTCTTCTCTTCAAGAAGGATAGGGAAAACAAAGTTTTGAAATCTAATATGTATTGTGAAAAATTTTGTGATTAAACTGGACAATTATTCCAAATTATCGTACCGATCAAGGAAATACAGTCGAATTCATTATTGGATGCGATCGTTTAATAATTTAAAACATACCTAATGCTAAAATAACTACTTTTTAAATTTAGAATGAAAATTTCTCAGAATTTAACTACTTAGCTATTATAAGAACAGTAATGGCTTATGAATTATATATAAGGACAAGAGTGCTTAGAGAATATCCATAGCTGGTTAAATCTAAGGGAAAAAAATTGTTTTCGAAAAAGTAAAATATCTAGGCAGGTTTTTTTAACTTTATAAAATGAATTAAAATTTAAGCCTTTTACTGAAAAAGGTTTGTTTTGCAATTTATGTTAGAATGGAAAGTATCATTGTATTCGGTGACGTTTATTCGACTACAGAACAAAACATAAAAAAATTCTGCACTAATGAGAAGAAAATAAATAAATGTCTTAATTTATTTTATCACTTTTTAACAATTTGAATTTTTCCAAAGCATTATCGAGATTTAATTCTAATGGTGATATTGAAATACCATTAGACAAAAAGAAAATTGTAACTTTAGAAATTGGTAATATTACCAGAATAATGTTGTAAAATCTATATTGTCATTAAATTGCAAACAAGAACTTTTGTACTTCCTAGAGATCTAACTCGTATTATTGGAAAAAAGGAAATGCATTTGGTAGTCAAATTTAACGAATGTATTGCAATCTTCAATGAAAGATTTTAGCATAAAAATTAATTTTCTGTCACACTATAATTTTCACAATTATTACGATTTTATTTCTTTTAAAAATTTAAATGATAGTATAACTGAAAATATTGCAACGAATTATGTCGCTGGTAAATTAAAAAAAATCACATATATGCCGAGTAAAACTATTTTAAATTGCACAGTGATACTTAAATATTTTACATGTGTAACTTTCATTACTACAATCAATGCATCAGTTATGATTATTAGAATCCTTTTAATTAATTGCTTCATAATAGTTGAAGTTCTGATTCATGTGTTACTTATTTTCTGTTTTACTTATATGTAAGAAAAATCCGTTTTTATTTTACATCTGATAGTAAAAGTTCTGGATAAATATTCATAAAATAAAGGTGGCAAAGATCACTTAATCTCAGAAAAGAAATCAGAAATATTTTTTACAACTAAACACAATTTTAAAAGACAGATTAATATTCAAAAAAATTCATGTATAATGTTGGTATTTCCCGAAATTTCTTTGAAGACATTCCCTTATTTTATTAGATAAAACGTTCATTAGGAAATGACTCTTCTTATGAGCAGAAAAAATTATATTTTATTCTTCTGTAATATATGTATAGTCCACAAGCAACCTTGAAAATTTCAAGTAATCAAGTATCATTAAACAGGTGAAAAAACATTAGAATTTAATTTCTGACGAAAGAGTAAGGATTAAAAAATTTCATAATAAATAATTCTGCTTTTTAAAACGAAAAAAAAAATTTTTTTTATAGAATGCACAATTAATATTATGCCATTTGAAATTAAACGACTAACTGTCTATTTTAATCAAATCCATGACACTCACAATATTTTTTTCTACTCTTGTTTGTGTACATTCTAAGAATGTAATTTGCCAATTGTGCATGGATTAGAAAATTTCAATGGTGATGCGTTTGAAATGTGGTCTTCCCCAGCAGTAATATGCTAGTCTATCTGATAATGTAGATTATCTTTGCTCATTGTTCAAGTCGCGATTAGCACATACCTCAAAGTTAAATCTACTTTGAAGATTGACAGGGTTATTTATTAACAAAAGTTATAATTAAATACACAGCGTTTTAACTTTATTAAGTAGTTTAAGCATCTTACACGAATTTATAAGTAGAAAATTTAGAGACGAATTTAAGTAGAATACGTCTTTGCAAATTAGAATGAAATTTTCTTTACTTCTTAAAATCAGCTTTATCAGTAAAGCAAACATACCTAAAAATAATTTTTCAGCCCAAATCGGATTTATGTTACAACGCTCTAATTCAAATAGTTCTTATAAACTATATATATATATATATATATATATATATATATATATATATATTAGAACGATTATTTATGCAGATAACACACACACAAAACGGATTTGCATACTAGTAAAAGTAATGGTGAATTAAATCATTAAATCTCATTATTATTTTCATATTTTATGCGAATTTTGAATTATATGGTTTCATCCTTTTACTTGTTGAACAAGTGTTTTTTTAAAGTTAGTTGAAACTTGAAACTTTTAATAGCAAAAGAAATTTTTAACTGGGATTTTTCTTGAACTTGTATGTAAGTTACTGTTTTTATGCATTCTTATTATTACCATTAACTTCTTTTATACAAACTGTAAATTAAATCAAACATTATTTTCAGTAATTCAGGAAGTACAAATTCTGATCATTATCGTGATAAATACAGCATCAAACTTTCAGTTCTATTTTAATTCAGTTCCATTTTTGAAGCTCAGTTTAATATTTTAAGATTACATGAAGGTATAGTAACAGTTTTGAAGGACTTTTTTTGAGGAATATAGTTATAAATAGAACTGTGAAAAATCACTGAAGTTACTAGTAAAAAAAAAATGATAGAGTAAAACTTAAAAATTATAAGAGTTAAAGATACTTTTTTAACATTAAAGAATTGTATTGTGTGAATATTTCCAAAAAGAATGCATATTTTATATCTAATATAAATCTTCTTTAATAATACAAAATACTATTTATAAGTCTTAACTGTCTAAAAGAATTCATCTGACTATACCATAGCGAATTAAATTCAATTCATTAATATATTATAAGTATATAATATGTGTGTATGGTTATAATTTATATAAATCAATAAAATAATTGATAGATACGTATATTTTTTATTAAAATACAGATTTTTACATGATAAAACTAATGCATTAATTTAAGTTTTAAATTAATATTTGACACAAAAGTCCTTCAAACTTCAAAGTATCATTAGGCTGTTTTAATCATTTCTAGTTCTGTGAGTCGACTACACCATGAATCTGTATATATTTTTATTTTTTGACAATATTGCATAAATTAAAATTTTATTTTGGATCTTAAATTCACAATAACCGAATGTACATTTACTGAATGAACAGCAAGTGATGTGCAGTACAAGCGAGTAGTAATTATTATAACAAGTTTATACTTATATTTCATAAGAATTTTTGGAGGCTAATGGTGAGTTCTGAAAAGATACAGAAAATCGAGAGGTTGGAAATAATAGAGATATAAAAAGTTCTTTTATGTTATCAATAAATTCAAAGTAAGATAATATGAAATATGAAGCAAAAATAAATTTTAATATCCTAATGAATTTTGATATTTATTATTTTATATTATATTTTTAATAAAAAAATATGCCTATAAATGATCGGGAAGTTAAAATATTTTGAAACTTGAAACTATTGTATTTTCTCCTTTCTCAAATTTTTTGCTTGTTTATAAACAACTTTTAATGACCATAAAAATTACTGTAGGCTTAGTTATTAATTTTTTGATAATTATCATCGTATCATACTAATATGAAAAAGTTAAAATATTGAAAAATTCATCAGAACTGAGATCGCATTTGTTGATACTTCTAAAATAATGAAAAAGTACGTCAGATTTGGATTCGTTATTTTACAATTAGATCTAAGGATTTTGTAAGGTAATCGTACATTTAGATTTCAAAAATAATTTCCTTCATTATTTCGATATATCAGCTTTCAAAAGAATGAATTATTATTTTAAGGTATCCGACTACTTGTGACAACTTTTTTTAAAGAAAATGGAGATATGAGGATTTTTTTGTGTTTTTAGATTTGTTTAGTACATTTTTAGAAAAATATGCTAAACTTAAGAAGATAAAAAAAAATTATTATTATTAAACAGTGTGCGGGAAAAATTGGGGAAAATTTACAAAAAATAACATAAATGGGACCCATTCTGTACCAAAAGTTAATGAACAAATTTTCAACTCTGATGTGTTGCTATCTTATTCATTTTTAAAATGACCTTCAGGAAAAAATATATTTTAATTTTTACAAAAACTAGAGCACTTTAACTTAGTTACTATATAAAATTGCTTAAAAACAGTGATTATATTAACATAAGGGACAGTAAATTTTGTAATGAAACAGGGATTGATAAATATGAAGATTAAAATACTTCTACTGTTATACAGAACATACACAAAAAATTTCAGTTAATTATTTTCAAAAATCGCTGGCACCGTTTGAGTATTTTCAAAAGAACACATTTCGAGTAAAACGCGTTTTAAAGTATGAAATATCTTACTTAAAGTAATGACATCTGCTTTTACTAAAACACTTGCAGTGTTTGTTCTAGTGAACGGAAAATAATAAACTTGGTATTTTTATAAAGCTAATAAGATGGTCTATAAAATGAAAGCATAAAAATAATGTGTCAATTTTTGGCAAAATTCACAATTTTAGGGTAATCGAATACCTTAAGACTGTACTTAAAAGCAAAATGTAATGTGAAACTCTTAGTGTAGAATCTTATACAAGCAGAGAAAAGAGATAAATGATCACGTTCTTGTAAAGTACACTGTAGTGTAATGATGCAATCTAAGGGATTTATCACATTATGCAGTACAAATTCAATGGAATATAAGCTTCAGATTATTAACACCAAATATGGGGCTAAGTCTCACTTGTCTTCTTAATGATATACCGAACTAAACTTTGGTAAACACAAACCTGAACGTGACTGGTATCATCTTAAATAAGAACTTAAATGCAAATTTTAATTTTTTGTTCGGTATATATATATATATACATACACATACATACATTCATATACATTAGGGTGGATCGCAGAAATATAGAGAAAAAATATCATTAATCGGAACCTATTTAAGCAGAAAAGAAGTTCTATTTATTGTAGGGAGGTTAGGAGCAAATAATTAAAAAAAGTAACTTCAAAATTTTTAATATTGCCCCGGAAGGCTTGAATTTTCAAAAAATGGAAAAAGTTATTTTCAATTGGGTGATTTTAAACTAAAAATAACTTTATTTTTCTGCAATTTCAAATTACGAAAAATGATGATTATTGATAAATGTATAGTACATTACACAATGTACATTACAAAATTTGATAACCCTCTATCGCCGCACCGTCGAATCAATCCGTTTCGAGCTTTTCCCCTTCTTACGCTGTAATTTCAGTTTTTTTTTTTTTAAATTTAATACTAAAGACACGCTGTTAAATATACCTCATGTTTTTTTCTTGTAACATTTTAGTAGGTGTTCTCTCATCGCAATAATTGTTAAAAAGTACTCAAGTACCTGTTTTTAAAAATATAAATTGCGTTGACTTTTTACCATAAAAAAAAGCTCACTTAAACTTCATTCCCCTTGTCGCAGAACTTAGCGTAAAAATTAATTATTTATTTTGAATTTTCCTTCATGTATTTATTAGAGAACATCTCTTTCGCAAGAGTAGGTTTTGAAATTCTGAAATTTTTTTTCCCGATTCACCCTAATATACAAACATATTTATATATTAATATAGTCAAAGTCATCTTACCATTTTTGTATATCCAAAATTCTTGATGAATACTGAAGAGAGAGAAATTCTTCAAATTTTGAAAGAGACCCAGTAATTTTACCGCGATATAAATTATCTTTTTCACGAAACGCTTTACTTTTTTAAAAAAATAAAAATATAGCATTTGTTTCATTCAGCAAAATATAAAATTTCAGACTCTCTTTTTCAGCCCGTTTTCTACCCCAATACGTAAACTTATTTTAAAATCTATCTCAAGCGCATTTCCGCGCGCTCTTGCTAATAGAGAATTTCCTGAGCGCGCGAACTCACTGACAAGAGTGAAAAAATATCTGTTAAAAATAAATGGGTGAAAAAGAAACCATCCGGTTTCACTTTCCTCAAAAATTATATAAACGAAATCTTCTGCTGTTTAAATAAATGCTTTAGCGGCATTCAAAAGGGAAAAGAACATTTCTTTCTTTTTTTTTTTTTTGCCCTGTAAATGAAACAGGCCTTTTTTTGTTTGTTTTGCAACTTTGAGTTAAATTTCTATTCGCCAACTTAGAAAATTATTCAAAATATTGCAACCCTCTCAAGAGATGCGCAGACATTTAGCTGTAGGCACAGTAATCCACCTCCACTAGAGGGCGGGTCATAGATACGAGCCTGCTCTCTTCGTTACGTTTGTATCCTTGCGCTTCATTCAGCTATTCTCATATATTTACTTTTTAGTTTAGTCATAAAAAACTGCGAAAATTAATTTTAATATTTAGAAAAAACAGATAAAAACATCTGAATTTTTTCTAGGATTTCAAGTGTTTGAAAATTTTGAAAAGTTCGATCCAAAGTAGAACTATTTGTCATTTGAACATGCGTTTAGTACGGGAGCTCATGATACGGTTCTCAGTCAACAAGGCGTCATGATTCGAAATACTCGTAGAGTGTTGAAGGGTTAGGGCAGGACGTAGATTCCTCGTGGTCAATGTAAACATTCCATGCGATAACTCTTCAGGCCCGGTGCAATGGATTTCCAGTCAGCGATGGAAACCTTTGCAGAAGCATGGGTCGCTTATAACACCCAAACCCCCTTGACTGAAGCTGCAGAAACGCAGGTTAGTGGGACAGCTTTCAGTAGCTTCCAGGTGTGTCAACTTATCTGTTTAGGCGATATGTTTTTAACAACAATTACTGAAAGAGTTACCTTTTATATCAGGCCTTTTCAATTAAATAATTGCTCTTACTTTTTCTAACTTGTGCGACTTAACTGTTTCCGTCAAATTGTTAGTAGATTGACTTGTGTGTATATTTTTTCTGTGAGAAATATCTAATTAATTAACAGTTAACGAATGACCTTGTAGACTGGCTCATCATTTAAGATTCCATGTAATCAACGGTTTCAAATAAATTATGAGAAAGTGAATAATAACATTGTAGCGTTTCTGAAAGGGTTAGATTAGAAATATGTAGACGTGAACTGTCAAGGTCAGCTACTCTTCGCTCAAATTTAAATAATACATATACAAAACAACTAGTCTTTGATCGGAAACTAGTTATTACATTGCCTGCCAGCACGGGGAAGAAATTTGCTGCAATTGATGGGCTTGTTTGAATAGTATTAGTTGTCGGTTTTCATTGTTTACATTTGAAGCTCCCCCCTTGCAACACAATGTCGTCTGCTACCAACGAAATCCAAAAACAACACAGGAATTTCCCTTCCGTGATTTCTCCCTTGGGGAAAAAATTAGGCGGATTTTGACCAATAGCTATCAATTAAAAAAAATTTCTGTCAATGAGTCCAGTATTCTTTTTTTAACTTTTAAATTAATGTTATTTTCTTGATTTATTATCTCTTAATTTGAAGATATATTTTGATTGGTTTTTCCTTTTCACAGTTTTAAACAATTTATTCTGAGTTAAGCATATTATGTTTTGAATAATATTAATTTCTTTTACGTATGATTGTTTACATTTATAAATGTAAAAATTTATGCTTTTACACATGAAATTTTTCAATTAGAAATTGTAGCTGAAACAAATTAAGATGTTTAAATATTTGAATTAATGAAGATATTTTATTAGATATGATTGAACACTATTAGAAAATAATTCATTAGTTATTCAACCTTTAATTCCTGTAAGAAGTCTTTATTTAATGTGTTACTAAAATAGCTATTACTATTTTCTTATTTTCAGTATATACTTATTAAATAATTTTTTGTGGAGCTTATATTCTTTTTAACCTAAAGTAAAAATGATGCTTTACATTTTTTAAATTATGGTATAATGTATAATTTATGAAATTTTTATGTATCATAGTTTACATAAATAGGTCCTTATTTTTATTTTATATAAAGTATATAAGAGCTATTCTACTTGTTTAAAAATATTCCACTTATATTTATATTATTTATATGCTAGAATTTTTTCTGTATTAGCTTTAATGATTTTTTTACTTTTTAGCATAGCCATATATTTATGTAAATAAAACAAATGTGTACCTTTGAATCTTACTTCTGCCATCAAGATCTGTCATATCAGTAAGTTGTTTTTCTGTGAGATTTAATTTAATTGAAAAATTGTTTGAATAGGTAGGACAAGTGAATTTTTACTAGGCCGTGTCTTGAATACTTTTTCGACACTGAAAAATGGTACTTGTTCAACCGTTGAAAATAAAATTATAATTATGTATTTTTAACATTTGGTTACTTTAAGAAGATGAAAGTTGAATTTGCATTAGATAACTACATAAATATTCTTAAAATAACTGGAAATTGATGTGGTATATTTCTGAAGTATGTGTATTTCATTTGCAGAATATGCATTATTTTGAAATATTAAAATTTTTTTGATGTAACTTACTTTAATGCTTTAATTATTCATGTAATTAAGTTGACTATTGCAATTTCTTGAAGAAAAAGAAAACACAGAATTCTCTATTTCATCTTGCATTTCTTGAGATGCGTTTTGCTTGATTATTTTTGCATTCAATTATCCGAAATATATTTTTAAAGGTATGAATAAAGGATTCACAACACAAAAGGTTTGCAAGGAATCAAATACCTTGACCATATGTCTGTTGTACTGTCTCCTTTCAGAATACTCGAATTATCATTAACCAGTATTGCATTGCTGCAGATACCTTATAAAAATAGAACATATTTCCAAAGATCTGATGAAGTATTTTCAATAGTAATATTTGTCTTGAATAGGTATTAGCTGGATTCCCTCCTTTTTGTATTGATAAAATGAATAAACTTATTTTCAGTTAAGTTTATATTTGCGATGCATCAGTGTCATCTTCTTTGACATTTAGCTAAAGATAGACATTTTAGATATTAGCAATGCTTTTAAGATTTAAAATAGTAAATAAATTTTAGAATCAATATTTTTAATGTATAAATCAATATTTATCATGTAATAAGAAAACCTTTTTATATGTTTAAAAGAATTGTAACTTATTTTTCGTAACATTTAATGTATGTTAAGTAAGGTTTACAACAGTAGACATAATTTTCATGATAGATTAGTACTTAAATTATTAATTTCTCCATAGTATATCATGTTTTTAAAATAAAATTTAGAATATTTTAGAGTATTTTAATTGTTATATTTTGTATCTTTACGATTCTGTTAAATGAAAGTACTAGGGATTTTTCTGTATCTTAATTTGAGTAAATATGATGACTATACTGAAATTTTGTATTTTTTATAAAAAAAAAATTCTTAAAGAAAAATTATGCACACAAGCAATCAGCTGTATGGGTTTTTAAAGCTGAATTTCCTGATATGATTTAGGATAAAAAGCACATTTTATGTAGAAAAAAGAATTTTGTTACCAATAAATTCTTTAAAAAGAAAGATAAAAATAGGTGCAATATTTGAAACTATTTAATGTGTGTTGTGTGTTGAATGTAGATATTTTCTTACTGAAAGTTTTTGTTTATGTATACTAGATCATTAAAAAAGTGTAACTTTTACTAAGCAGTTTTAATTGTTCCAATGTTCTTTCCTTGTCTTTTATTTAGTACTCTAATCTTTTTCTGTTAACCATTGATATTTTCAAATAATTGCCCTCTATGAGCATATTGAGAATTCTTAAAACAGCAATAAAGTATACAGAAATTATTAATACCTCAAATAATTAGAATAGAGACTAAATGGGAAAATATTGCATTTGCAAATCCTTACTGAGGGAGTCGGAGTATTTTGATGTAAATTTCATTCTGAGAAGTTTCTTCTGTAATCCTTTTATTTAACAAATTATGTTAATTCTTTTTTTATTTCTTTTAAAATGCATGAAATGTTTCATATAGTTTTTAAATAGCTTTTGGAACTCTTTTTATATACTCATGGGTTTTCCTGATAGCAAGGTACCATTTTGCTCTCCTTGAGTATTTCAACTAGGTACCATTTTGCTCTCCTCGAGTATTTCAACTGTTAAAAATATTTGGATGTATGTGCCATTTTGAAACTGTTAAAGTTACCTGGAGCTTTTGATCTCCAGTACTTGTGTACTTTTTCTTATTCGTAAATACTCTATTAATATCCAAGGTGTACTTTTAAATTGTTGAATTTTTGAATTTGGTATGATGTTTGATCAAAAGGGGGCTTCTCCTCTTTTAAATGTTTCATGAATTATTTATTACTGTATTATGAGGGTATTATTTTTTTTATGAAACTATCTTAAATATTCTGTAATTACAAAAAATGAAGGTATTTTCTATTTTTAAAAACTCAGAATATATTATTTTAAATATTTTATTTTCATAAGTTATCAGTTTTTTAAAGTTTTTTATCGTTTTGTACAAATTTAAGTATATTTCTGTATGTATTGTTTACATTTTAAAATATGCTCACTTCTAATTCATATAATGATGATCTGTTCTGTATGATAGAAAAAAAATATCTTTGTATTTCTGAGATAAACGACTTCATCTAAACAATTTATTATTTTGTTATAAAAAGCTGCAAATATGGTAAATATTTTCATTTTTCTCCTTTAGAATATTTCTTTTCAGTACTACTGAAATTCTTTATTGTAATGGAATTGAATTGTGTGTGCGTTTTAAAACATTCATAAGGTATAAATTTAAATTTATTAATTAAATTTGTGTGTGTGACATGATATTCATTATTATGGCCATAATTTAACATTTCATCAAATAATCTTTTTTAATGGTAATTGCTTTCAAAATATCAAGACATTAAACTCTTTTTGAAATGAATATTTCTATTATGAAAGCTATATTGGACAATATGCTATATATTGCAGGACAAAGAGAGTGTGATTACAAATTATCAAAGCATTGTCTTTTGTTAAGCAGCTTTTTATAAATAGTACATTTAAGATAATTGTTTTTATTTTACACAGATATGTACTATTTAATGAAATAATTTTTTCGAGTAGTTCACGGTTATTTTAAAGTGTGAACCACACAATAGATTCTTTCTTTGGCTCTGTGTATAAATCATCTATAGTGAGAAAGGTCTTCTTGTCCTTTTTAACAAAATGACTCGTGTCATCAGAGAAATGAAGAAATTGTATGAGGACTAGACTCTAATCCTTCCATTCAGCATTTTTTCTTTATTGAAGATTTGTTTTGAAGAATGTTAGGTTCTATTCTAATGGAGGAGGAAAAGTGTTTAGAACATTGCACTGCAGCAAACTACGAAGTTAATTTTGTTCCATATTTAATGAAAAGGAGTCAACAGCAAAATTCTTTTTTTCCCCAGAAGGAATCAAAGTTCTTCTCATGATAGTTTATTTATGTCTTCAAGATTTTGAAAAGTTATAATATTGCAGTCTTGACTGAATAATTTAGGTGAAAAAAAGTTTTTTATTTTGGGATGTTGACTGAACCATTCTTGGAGATTATTTGTTTTTTATAATATAATTTTCAATACAATGTTGAAATAAATCTTTTTTGCAAAGAGTTAAATGTTTTATTATTGCTAATTATGAAAATTATTAGTATCATACATTCCTCGAAGTTCTACCTTTTTTTTCCTTCTAAATGCTAAATTTATAGTATTGAATTTATATGATTAAATTATTAGACTTTTCTTCTTCTATACAGCTTATTGAACATTGTTAAACTGTTGTATATATATTTTTAATTATCTCTGTCTTAACCTCATTGAGAGTTTTAAAAAAAGCAAAGTATAAAATGAGGAAAGGAAAGGGTTATATTGTTACTTGAAAGAAGTTTTTGTTGAATTAGAAATGAAAATTTACAAAAAGACTGTTGTGCTCTTAATTTTTAAAAAAAAATAATCTTATATATAATTAATTGGATTTGTAATAAAGTCATCTATCATGCAAAATAGAACTAAAATGGACTTTGTGTACTGTTATTGTTTTACAAATTAATACAACCATAGTTTGACTATGACTTCTATATTTATTAGTAAAAATACAGATTTAATAATTTTTATTTTAGCAACTTTTTTTTAAAAAAAAGAGCAAATTTACTTATTAGCTGAATGTATCAAGATAATCAGAGATGTAAAGATCAGTTAGTTAAAAATAAAATTGTGAGATCTTGACTACAAAAATGGAGGAATAATAAGAGAGGTAGAACTTTTACCTATTAATGAGACTTGAGATTTCATTTTGCTAAATAAATAATGTACTAGAGAACTACATATTGTATCAATGGACCTCATAATTTTAAACAGTTGTCATATGCCAATATATAACTTGACTAGTATCACACTTGAATCTTTCTTGTCTCGTAAAGTCTTTGAAACTTAGTTCAATTTAATAAGCTGCATTTTCTGATTGTTCTATGTATTCTTTAATGGAACTGAAACTTAAACTTGTCATGTCCATGAGGCTTTAAAATCTATCCCGAAGAGTATTACTAATATGAGACCTAATATTTATTTGTTGCAGATCAATCCTTTAACTGCCAAGGTATTGTTGCACGATTCACAGCCCAATGCCATTGATTTTCACACAGTTGTGTGCAATTATGCGATGGATTGGGAAAAAGAAAAGGCCTAAATAAGTAAATCCTTCGCAAACACTGTCAAGGTCATTATGTTGCATTGCAAAACCTTCCAATTAGTTTTACAAATAGCTGTGCAAGGCAAAAGCTTGTGATTCAGAAAGGTGTATGTGTGCACCAGGAGCAGTTAACACAACAGCTGAGTGAAGCATATGTATATGCTTGCAGTAGTTAAGGGCTTAATGTGGAATTCAATATGTTGTGCAATAAATTTTGATTTTTTCTGATATTTAAGATATAAATTGTTCTATAATCTTAATTTTAAATTGTATTAGGAAAGATTTTCATATTCCTAATGTATTAGAAATTTAACTGCTGTAAATTTAAGGCCCAATGACTGAGTGGTAGTGTATCATGGTTCCTTGCCACAAGTCTGGAGTTCAAATCCCTGGCTGGGCAAGGTTGACTCAGCCTTTCATCCCTTCGGTGGGTTGATAAATGAGTACCAAGCTTGCTTGGGAACTAAATACTGGGGGTTTCGTCATTAGACTGCCCATCTGACCAGAACATCTACTCTTGCACCTCGGCACCCTAGGCCCAACTGAGATGGGCTCGGTATGCCTTATCCCGCCATGGGCTGTTATACCATTGAGTTTAGTTTAAAATTTGAAATTTGCTAATTTCCATTTCTAATTTTTGAAGATTATAAGCACAGAGCTAATGATTATATTACCCATCTTGCGGAAATATCTTACTGTTATAAGATGCAGTATAACTTGTACTGTATGTGTTTAGAAATGAGAATCAATAAGTAGCAGTTGCTGAATGCATCTAACGATGATTCAGAAACTTCAAGTGTTATTAGAACATCTAATTCAATATCATTACTTGACTTTTTTTAAATTAAAATTTCCATCAAATTGGGTGGTTGTTTATTTCAACTATACTTTTTCTTGCCAAATTATTTGCCATCTAGCCGTTAAACCAAGATTTATTTTTAAAAAATGTAATGGCACAAAGGCTTGACAAACGACAAAGGCTTGCATGATTCTTTGGAAAGTCTAAGTATGAATTAGAATCAGTATAAATTAGCTATATATTACTGATGTAATATCTCATTCATAGTATTATTTGTGATGCATGATATTATTTCTGTTGCAAACCTTTGTAAAAAAAATTTTAAAAATTTAATTTAAAACTTTATTTACGAAACTTTTTTCGTAGTTGGTTTGAGTCATTGATCAGATTTTGTTGGCAGTTTTTTTCTGCACAGTTAAAATCTGTATTTTTGTGTTTGGTTTTATTAGATTAGAGTAATCGTGGTTATATATTTATATAACTTGCTGCATACTTGGAAAAAAAAAGCTTTAAGAGATTTTTAATGGCCAGTTCCTTGTTTGTTATAGCTGTACACAACTGCAACATAATTTTATTACATATTCATTCTTAAATATAAATGAGTAAAAGTGAAAGGGATATTTTCATTTTTTCTCCAACTTCTATGAATTGTTCCAAACCAGTCCTACCATAGAAATATTTAAAAGCGTTGTTTATATTTAACAATTGTAATTTGACAGTATCTTTTTATTCTACTTATATACAATATTTAAAATTTTTGAGAAAATACATGTCTCAGTGCTACTTGAAAATATAATTGCTGTATTTACTCTAATCTATGTCACACTTTTTTCCCAATGTTAACCGTACTCAAAATCGGATGCGGCTTAAAATCGAAGGAAAAAAATAATTGTTAAATGGGGCAATTAGAGGAATAACAGGTTCACATACGTATTTAAAAGTTTATAATACTCGTAAAATAACTAACTATTCACCTCTTATTAGTTCTCATTTTAAATTTTAATTTCCTAAAATTGGATATCAATAAACCATTTTACACTATTTTTTCTTTTTCTCAAAAACTAGTTGAGAATTTGGGGTGCTGCTTTAAATTCATGGTGGCTTAAATTCGAATGTATACAGCATTTTATTCAACGAGTAATGTATGGATTTCCAAAATCATGAGTAAATTAAGTTACATTTGTAAAATTTTACATTGTTACTTTTATTATAAGTCATATAATTTTAAGAAAGGGACTCTCAATATTTCTAGGCAATATAAATTTTCAAATATGGTTTTCTGTAGTTTTATTCTAGGTATGTCAAAGAACATATGTAGAAGTTGTAAAAGAGTCTAATGATATTTCATAATTTAATTTTTTACACCTTTCATATTTTTAACACCCTTTTATAAACTTTACTAGAATGTAACTGAATCTTTGAGCTCCATTTTTGCCCACTTTAAAAGGTCAGATTAATCTGAAATTTTGCTCACTTGTCCAGGACCGATGAAAAGGCAATAACTTTATAATTTTGTTCCATTGTCCTGATCCGGATCATCAGGATTAACGATTTCCCATTTTCAGATCGCATCCCACATCTGGTGACTAGTTTCAGATCCCATTTCATGATTTGGTGACTAAAATATTAAGTTACAATTTAGTTCGATAAACTATAAAAGGGTGTTTTTTTTAGTTTTTTTAAAATGGTCCTAAAGTTTAATTTGCTTTTATTTTAAAAAAAATTTATTATGAATGAACTTGTACAATATTGTGTATGAATATATGTTTTGTGTTGCATTTTTTCCATGTTGCTTTATTTAAAGTTCTGGTAACTTTTTTAAAATGAAGAATTGTCCCTTTAGTTTTATTCTCTCTGTATATTTGTAATTAAAAAAAATCTCAAGTAGTTGGTTATATGTTTAGAAAACTGTAAATTTGATTATTCCCATTGCATTACAGGTGCTAAAACAATGTAAATAAAAAGGACTTGCTAGCTTAGACTTTATTGTAAGGTAGTTGTCTTTCACACAGTAGTGAGTGACCCTGGTAGCCTAGTGGTCAAGGTAATGGTTTCGTGGTCAGCATGTCATAAGTTCGAGCCTACTACTACGGAAGACCCGCCATGTAGGGGGGTGATGGACGTTAAATTTGTCTAAGCTCAAATGTCTTCCCGTTGGTGTGGAAGTTAGGAGAGGGAGTGCCATCTCAGGTGTCATCCTCGTCACTTGACCATGGTTCAAAGTTACGAGATCCATCACCAAAAGCCCTCCAGTAGCTGAACAGTGCAACATATAAATTCACTCATTCACACAGTAGTAAAAAATGTATTAATTTTTTTAAAGGCAGATTTCATTATTCCTCTATAATCTAGACTCTGAAAAGATATTTTAATGTTTTAAAATTTGTCAATGAATTTGGTTAGCAATTTTCTGTTAAATAATTTGATTTTAAGGGGGGGGGGGAAATGAAGATTTTTTTTAAAGCATTTATTTTGTTTAGATGCTTTTATATTTGCACTTCAGTTTAGTAATTTTTTTTTCTGTGTAATATTTTCCTCTTGAAATTGTATAATTGCAGTTTTTTTTATTGTTATAACTATTTTGTGATTCCCCTGAAAATGCTTTATATTTTAGTTACGAATAATTTTTTTGTTTGCCTTTTTTTTTTCTTTTTCTGTTTCTAAGTAGATCTACATTTCAAATACATTTAGATTTAGATTCAAACAGTGGAACGATTTTTCTTTCTAGGAAAAATTTATATCTTTTTGTTTTATAAATTCAGTGCAGTTATTTTGAATATTCTGAAAATGTACAGTTTCTGGGAGTTTATTTTGTGTAATGAAGCTTAAAAAATTATAGTGCTAATTTCCAAATTCATTTTTTTCCAGAGTAGTCTAGCAAAATGAACCCATTATAACATTTCTACTTATAAAACTAAAAATTAAAAAAATATGGGGGGGGGGGAAGAGTTGAACTATTAAAAGCATTTGCATAAAATTTAAAAGCGTGCTTTCATAATAAAAAAAAAATTATACAGCTATTTTCTCATTTTCCAATGTATGTTGTTGGGGGAAAAATCACCCACAAAGTACCTTTAATAAGCAATGTTCTATTGCATTCATAAGTATCAGATGCTGTACTTTGTAAATTATGATAGTTTTATATGGAAGAAAGATGACTAATATTTCACACACACAAATAAAAGAAATGAAGCACATTTACAGAAAGAAAATAATGGTATATAACAGTATAATTACATATTATGATTAAATGAAATGTCAGGATAAAATTACCATTTTTTAAAAAATATTGATTTTAATTTTATTTTGTATGAATATATACAAAACTGAGTATACAAAAGCCTATTTCTCATACTATTTTTGTTTTTGCAAATAAAGAAGATAAATTTCCTTTACTCAAGTTACAAATATCAACCCAGATGGTAACATTTTTAAAATTCTTGTTATCTACATTATTTGTATTTTAATTTCTTGTGCCTCTTCGTGCAGCTGCCTGTGAGCAGATTTGAAGTGAGCATGTGTCCTAATCTGTGAAAGTTGTTAGCTGCACTTTAAATCTTCAAGAAGAAAAAATGTCTTGGAACAATAAATAAAGGCTTTCTCAACACTATGAATGGAATTGCATTTCATTTTCAAATTAGTCATACTTAATGGCGTTTTTTTTAGAATTTTACATTGGTTATTTGTATTTGTCACATAAATGTATATGTAATAAACCTCTTCTTTAATTAGATACCTAGGCTATATATACAACTTTATATGAACAGTTTAAAAATGTGTGTGTGTTTTTTTTGTGCTGGGCACAGTGGCAACCACTAATTATTTCAGAAATATTGCTAGATTTTATTTTCTTACCTTTTTTGTTATTGAGTGCATATCATGCATGAAAACATAACTTTTAAGAGAATTAATGCAATAAATATTATAATATATATTTAATATACATATCTTGCTATGTAAGTTATTTGGTTCTGTAGTAAAAAATTTGTAAGGAAATTTAGGAAGTTTCTGCCAATGTACTCCTATAGTGCTAAACTCATGTCATGATTTCGAGCCCAGTACCACTAAAAACCCGCCGTGTAGGGAAGCGATGCATGTTAAATCTGTCAAGAGCTCAAACGCCCTCCCATTGGTGTGGTGTGGTTGTTAGGAGAGGGGCGTGCCAGCTCAGGTGTCGTCCTCGTCACTTGACCATGGTTCAAAGTTACGAGGCTCGTAGCCAAAAGCCTCGTGGTGCTGAACAGTGCTGAGTGAGTGAACATTTTCACTCACTCAGTGCTAAAATCATAACAGTACTCTTTTTTTTATGATAAAAAATGTACAGTGTGAACCAAAATATTTAAAACATCTGATGCTTAATTGAATAACAATATCTAGAAATGGATTATATTCAGGGCTATATATTTTATATCTTATGTTGATTGTTTTGTGCTTCAGGCTTATGTATCTTTTATTTATCTTTATTGTGTATGTGGAGTACTGTAAATATATTTGGTAAGGATTTAAGCCAAATTTAATTCAATAAATTAATTCATCCTCTAAGTACTGTATTTTTTTTCTATATTCTATAGCCTGAATGATTAATGTAATGAAAATGAAATGCTTATTTGAAACAGAAGTTAATGTGTAAGCATATAAATAATATTCTCTGTGATGAAAGATGTTTTAAAAAATAACAGGAACTCGCATGAACCTAGATATGAAATTGTACTAATGATATAATGGGAAATAATTCTCAGGTAATAAACAGATTGTTAATGATAGAGAGACTCGCACATGAAAAAAATGTCTTTGTACTAGTTATAGATCTAAAAGGTTTGGGTGTGTGTTACATCCCGCAAAGCCTAAGTAGATTGAATGCCCTCAATGTGTTTTCTTAATTATGGTTGAATAATTTTTTCATAAAATATTTTACTTGAATACACATTTCTGTCTCAAATGTTCTAAATTTGTTAAATGTTCCATTTGCATTTATGCATTGGTTGACAATTTAGAGGAACAATACTAGATTTTTATATAAATAACAAGTTTGGTTTTTCATATATATTTTGTGAATCTACTTTAAGAAAACTGTATATCAATTGTTAATGTTGAGAAACAAATAACTTTAAACGCTGGGAAAAAATTAAAAAAAATAGGAAATGGAAAATTTAGGCATCATAAACTGGAATTCGTGAGATTTTCTTTTGTGTATGCGTATATTTTGCTTTTTTAAAATTATTTCAAGAATCCTAATATTTAACTCTTAAAATAAAAGCATGTTATGAAGCTCAATTTTATAGTTTCTTACTGTTTCTTATCCTGGGTTTCCAGAAAATGCACGGGGCTGTGGTAAGCTAGAGTTCATGATCGCAAACTCGTGACCTGCATTTTTTTGTCGCGCCGCGGGCTCGAGTCCTGTTGCCAATTGCAACCCACCATGTAGAATGGGCTGTTTCGCGTTTCTGTCGAAGCTTAAAGTTCTCATGTTAGCGTGGTGTAGAAGTTTGGAGGGTTGAGGTGCTTGCTCAGGTGTCGTCCTCATTTAACTGTGGCTCAGAACTTCGAAGTCGGTCGTCTACATCCCTCTACAAGAGGGATGTAGACGACCCTTCCTAGTGCGATGCTAATAGACAATCGTGGCCGCGGTAGCCAAGTGGTCTAGGCAATCGGATCATGGCTTGCGTGTCATGAGTTCGATCCCAGTACCACTAAAGACCCACCGTGTAGGGGAGCGATGCACGTTAAATCTGCCGAGAGCTCAAACGTCCTCCCGTTGGTGTGGTAGTTAGGAGAGGGGGGTGCCAGCTCAGGTGTCGTCCGCGTCACTTGACCATGGTTCAAAATTACGCGGACCGTCGCCAAAAGCCCTCGTGTAGCTAAAACAGAGCAACGTTAATATTCACTCACTCACGCTAATAGACAATCAACCAAAATTACTGGAATTTTAAGATTGAATATCCAGGTTCCACTTTGAATTTATGAATGGCGATTTTATTTTTCTTGTATAATTTTTAGCTTTTTTAAAATTCTTATTATAAACAATTAAACATCAGCATTGAGTTGAATCTTTTTATATGAGTGATTTTATCGGCTCTCTATTTTCGCTCTTAAATTAACCCAACAATCCATCTGTTATTAATGCATTAGATTAGGAAATGTAAGCACCATATCCTATCAAGAACAAAATTTTGTTGGATGTCCAACCCATCTTAATGGTCTATTTTGCTACCTTAATTATTTTGATATTCTAGGGGACAATTTATTTATGTAGATTTCTGTCGGTTGCTATATTAAGTTTAAGTTAGAATCCTTGTACAGTTTTAAGTTCAATAGTTCTTTAGAAATCTAGCGTAATTGAATTTATGTCAACTCTCATTTGTCTAAATATAATTAAAACAGTTTTCTCTTATAAAAAGAAAACAAAGATGCGGTTCTTGTAGTAAAATCATAATTGTAAAATTCAGGTACACACACATGTATTTTGCTGAAATTCTACTGGTAAGTATGTCCTTTTTAGTGTTTAATAAGTGAATGCATGTTAACTATGACATGTATGTGTTTCTCTTTTACTACAGGATTTCAAAGACGCGAGCCGATGAAATTCCCATGCAAGAAAGTGTTTTTAATGAGTTGATTATATTGATGATTTTAATGATTTATATTGATGGTGAAACTTCAAGAGGGACTTGTAAAGAAAAATATAATGAAGTAGCTTCACAAAATTAGTTGACTAATGTAAAATTTAATCATATCTGTGGTCCATTTCTTAGTACCCTTTGCTTTGGGCTACTGTTAATGTTCATTATTCCATAAATTGTTGGAAAAACGAGGTTTGGTTTCAGATGTTTTGAAAAGACTTTTTTCTTCGTGCCACTGAAGATCCGCCGTGTGCTGATGCACTTTAAATCTGTCGAGCTCAAAGTCATCCTGTTTTGCTGTGGAGTGCCAGCTTAAGTATCGTCTTCATCACTTTACCGAGGTCCAAAATTACGTCCGTCGCCAATAGCCCTCGTGTTGCTTTATAGTGCGACGTTAATATAATATTCACCTTCATTCAGGGACGTCTTAAGGCATGGACCTAGGGCCTCGCTTTGTTCTCGACTCTGTCTTAGTAAGATAATGATCTGGGTAATTTTAATGTGGTCAAATACAATTCCCGTCCATATTCTCCGAAAAACAGGGAATTTCAATTGGCAAAAGTGATAAGACTATTATGTGATGACCGTTGTCCATGTCTAGGCCTAAGCCTAATACCATAAACCAGGGGTGGCGAACTTTTATGGATCAACGTGTCATTTTTTCTAAAGAAATGTATAATGAGGTATAAACGTGCCGTAGAATATTTTTGACTTGTGATTATTGGGAAAATAATAAAACTGAATACTAACAACTCAAAACTTTATTTACTCGTATCCGAAAAAAAATACATTTTACTCTGTATAGTAGTAGTAAATGTTTTAGTTATACGTGCAATTCAAATAATAAAGTAACATTGATATGGCTTCTGTTGTTCCAGATAAAATGAAAAGTATACTTATATATTATGATTAAGTAACTTATATATTAGGATTGTAAGATGTTTCTTTTAGCAGAATGCATGCTGAATTGGAGTCATCAGTCAAACGGTCTCTCTCAGCGAGTCTTTAATGTTGTTTATTCATCTCTGAAAATAAAGACTTGCAGGCGTAAATAGATGAAAATATGGTTAAAATAGCATGAGCCAGCTTCTTCAAACAGTTAAATGTGTCTGGAATCGATGTTCCCAAAATTTTGCTACTGGCATTTTTGCTTGTATTGTTTGTTAATCTTTCTGTTTCAATTGATTCCAATTTTTCCACCTTTTAGTATGTATTGAACTAGACTGGAAATCAATCAGTTCTTTGCATTTCAATTTCTTCAATTTCCAACCAATCAAATTGGAACAAGTTGAGTTTATCAAATGAAGTTACATCAGGGTATATAAAAAAAAACTTGAGCGTTTCCGATAACTTTTTGAACTAAGAAATTCTCGATGAAAATTCCTTGATTGAAGAATCGGTTACAAAAATAACTTCTTCAGTAACTTTTTCCTCGTCTAGTTTCTCGTGTACACCAAAATCTTTGATATTTTTTTTAAGTTTGCGAAGTACTTAGTTTCTTGTAATAATCAACACAATAACAAACGAGCGTGCTCCTCACCACTCCGCAACCTATCACTCGTGTTTGTTTGTAATACTTCATAGTGAACTTTGTTATTTTAAACTAACTGTTTTGATCGGGGGCATGCCCAAAATATTGTCTCGCGTGCTATTGGTTCGTCATCCCTGCCATAAACAACCATTCAACTCATTTAGTCGAAATGCAGCCATCGGGCCGGTTTGTGCCTAGGTTTTTGAGATTGTGAGACGTGAACATATTAGTTTCAAATTACGGTTTGAACGAGTATTTGACAATGCATGCTATATGCTGTCTACTTTAAAAGGTCTCAGGTAGGGCCTGCTATTGAATAGGCCACAGGGCCTTGAAAGAATCTTAAGACGTCCCCGCTCTCACTCAAACTTTCTTTAATATTTTTCAGCATTTCATTCATCAAATTGTGGTATTGTTTTTTGTTTGTATCTTAAATGGATGAAAATTTTTTGAAACTGTTATTTTGTGTGGCCAGAAAATCGTTGTTACACGACTCAAACAATGATTTGTACATTTATGGCTCTTTAAAATGAGGAGGAAAATACTTTTTGAAAATGACGAGTGAGGTCATTTTGCATCCTTCTGAACGGAAGAGAGGAGAGATGGATGAAAAATTCAATAAATGTGCATTGTGGCTACGGAATGAAAATTTGAACTTCTTTAAAATTGATTTACTTAATGTATTATAATATTAATAAAGAAATATGAACATTTTTTTAAAATTTTTTTTTAATTTTATTTTTTGATCTAGCAGGGGAAAATATTTAACGTGAAGATAATTAATATTTTCCTTGTAGACGGCAATTATTTTTACTTAAGCAAAATTGAATCAATCCAATGTTATCTCAAGATTTCTTGTGATATTTTTTCTGGATAAAAATTCAATATGAGCACTAATTCAGTTTTAAGCAAATGTTAATTTTTATGCTCGGGTTGCTATTTTTTTTTTACAGTTCGATAAAAGTAACTGGAAGAACTTAAATTTTATTCGTATTACTAATCCTGATAAATGTGTATCAATAAAATGATTTTTCTATGCTTTTTATATGAAATGGCTGTATGTTTCAGAACATTAAAAATGCTCATATTTGTTTTATGATCTTTATATTACTGTTTTCCCCTTTCTCATTTATTTGTACACTCATATCATATATCTCAATTCTCCTTCAGTGAAACATCTGAAATAAAATGACAAAACGTTATTTTAAACTTTTTTGGAAGAGCGCAACAATTGTTGAATTTGTCAATCCGTTGACAAGCACGGCTTCAATATATGCGTTTGTAGTTTTTTTTTATCCGCAAATTTTTTTTGCCGCTAACTTAAGGGGTGGGGAGATGAAAACAAATATAACCAGTGTGTAAACTATTATTTGCTTGATTAAAGACATGATTTCCCTTGATTTTTTTTTAGGTTTGAGTTTTAAATTTTTTTCTTCATATTGTAGCAAAATTGAATACAGTTTTTAAATTCTAAATGTAACTTTTGAATGCTGTTTTAATTCATACTATTATTCTTGTGCAATAATGAATTATCTATTCATGTGAGGTAAATTCATGGTGTTTCTTTTTGACGAATAACAAGTCATCATTTTCTTAAATCTACAACCAATTAAATGTACGTATAGCATTATCAGTTTTCAATATTTTATAAATAAACATGGAATAGAATTCTGAACACAAATAACTACCGATTTTAAAACAAAATTTGAAGTTCTCGGAGAACCCTGTCTATTCTAAACTACTACTAATTATAATGGTTTACAAATATTGGATCTAATGAGATTTCTAATTTCTGTACTGCATTTTTTAGTTGCATTCATGCAATGAGAGTAGGTACCGTTAATGAAAATGGACTTGGAGTTATTCCGAAATGCTACTTGGCAATATCTCAGTGATTTTTTTTTAAAAAAAATCTTGGCACTAAAAGAAATCTTAGTCTAGATCTCTTTTGTTCCAACTTATTTGATGAGGGCTATTTCATTGTAGAGATATTACTGTGAAATAGTTTCGAATTCACAGAAAAGAAAAATACACTCATATTTATTTACTGAAATATACGTCGAATTTTTAGATTAACTTTTCTCTTTTGATCGAAGAACCAGTTATATCCTGAATCTTTTATGTTAACTTTTGTTTTTGTATTGAGAGTGTATGGCTGTTAAATATATCCATTTCCTTATTTATTAATCGATTTTGCTTCACATTTTTGTCCAATATTGAATATACTTTTACAAATAATATTCAAATTTTAAGACTTTTCCAAGGTCCACATAGGCCGTGGAAACTTAGTGGTCAAGGTCATAGAGAGAGAGAGAGGAGAGGACTCGTGGCTGGTGTGTCACGAATTCGAGCCTAGTGCTGCTGAAGAGCCGCCATGTAGAGGGGCCCGTTGCATGTTAAATTTGTCGAGGTTCAAACTTTCAAGCTTTGTTGTGGTGTGGAAGTTAGGAGAGGGGTGCCAGCTCATTTGTTGTCCTCGTCACTTGACCATGGTTCAAAATGACAAGGTTCGTCGCCAGTAGCCATCGTGAAGCTTTATAGTGCGACGCTAATATAACTCTCGTCCGTGGTCGAAGGCTTTCTAAAAATGTAAAGATTCATTACTTAATTTAGCTATCAAGCCTGTAGATCCTAGGTTCTCAGCGTGGGGTGCATGAATCCCTGGGGATGCGATAAAGGGTTTCTGCAGATGCGAGAAGAGATTTTTAAAGAGAATTAATATTCTATCTAGAGACTGGTGAATGATTTATTTTCTATTTCTCCGAAATTTGAAATTAACGGGAATTTGATTTGGCTGAATAATCATAGATGTAGTAAAAAAAAAACAAAAAACATCCTGTAAATGTGAACTGCAAAAAGTGCTCAAGTGAGCAAGTAAAAACTTTCATCCCTATTTTTGCAGTTTTTGCAGTTTTTCTTTTGCTTTCTCTCTCTCTCTCTACTTAAACGTTTCTTCTCCTGTTAGTTAGCTGAACAGTTACATAATGATTTTAATAAAAATCTCATTTTCTAAAAGTGCTGCGATATTTTAAGACTTAGGAGGGGGTGGGTACCGACTTCGAAAAGGGTTGCTACCTGATATAGATCATAGTTTGTGAAGGGAATATACTCTCATAATATTGTTTTGTTTAAGGATTTTCTATTCTTTGGACGAGGCAGGAAGAGATTGCACCAAAATAGGCTTAATAGACTGAATTTTTGGCTTTTGCAGCGTCTTTAGTTTTTATTTATGTAAATCTAGAATCAGAGAAAAAAAATTAATTCTACGAGTTGGACGATTCTTTGATAAATATTAAAATTTTTATGCTACTTATGCGAAAGGTAATTAAGGTATCCCACTACTTGTGCGACAACTTTTTTTCCTTAAAACAATTTAGATACGGGGAATTTTTTTTGTAGTTTTTAGATTTTAGTACATTTTAAGAAAAATATGCTAGAATTAAGAAGAGAAAAAGAAATTATTACTAAAATGGCAAAAAATGGGTAACAATTTACAAAAAATAACAAACAGGGCCCATTCTGTACCAAAAGTTTATGAGCAAGTTTTCCAATTCTGATGTGTTGCTATGTTATTCATTTTTGAAATGACTTTCAGGATAAGAGAGATTTTAATTTTTAGAAAAACTAGAGTACTTTATCTTAGTTATTATATGAAATTGCTTAAAAAAACAGTAATTATATTCAGGGATGTCTTAAGGAATGGGTCAACTGGACCCAGGGCCTCACCCTCAGTGGGGACCTCGTTTCGTTTTCGACATGGCCAATAAGATCATGATCTGGATAATTTTAATGGTCAAATATTCCCGTATATATTCACCGAAAAACTGGGGATTTCAAACTGCATGTCAACTCGCAAAAGTGGTAAGACTTTTATTATGCGATGACCGTTGTCCATGTCTAGTCCTAATACCAAAAGCAATCATTCAACTCATTTAGTCGAAATGCGGCGATCGGTCGAGCCGGTTTGTGCCTAGGTTTTTGAGATTGTGAGACGTGAACATATTAGTTTCAAATTACGGTTTGAACGAGTACTTGACAACGCTTGCTATGTACTATCTACTTTAAAGATCTCAGGGCCTACTTTTGCATAGGGGCCCCAGGGCCTTAAAAATCTCAAGATTTCTTTGGTCGTAAGACGTCCCTGATTATATTAACATAAGGGACTGTAAATTTTGTAATAAAACAGTCATTGATAAATCTGAGACTTCTACTATTATTCAGGACATACACAAAAAAAAGTTCAGTTAATTATTTTCAAAACTTTTATAGCTATCGCTGTACCCGTTTGAGCATTTTCAAAAGAACACATTTCGAGTAAAACGCGTTTTAAAGTATGACATCTTGCTTAAAATAATGGCATCTGCTTTTACTAAAACACTTGTAGTAGTTGTTCTGGTGAACGGAAGGTAATAAACTTGGTATTTTTATAAAGCTAATAAGATGGTCTATAAAATAAAATCATTAAGAAAAATTGTCAATTTTTTTGCAAAATCCGCATGTTTAGGATATTGGATATCTTAAGATAACTATGGATGAAATAATTATTAATGTCCACCAATTCTCTTTTTGCTCATTCTGAAGAAATATATTTGTCACCTTTAACACATCAGTCTCTATTGAAAACTTCTTAAATAAGGATGAAACCACTTAGGATAGATTCTTCGGAAATCAGAAGTTACTAGACTTTATAGTACTTGAAGGTCAAAAGCTTTATAAAACTGGTCGAGTGAAATTTGAAGATTTATAAGAATGCAACTAATGAGATTAAAAAGAAGTTTAAACAATGCGCTTCGAAATATTTCTTATATTTTCTTTATAAGTTGTAAAGTAAAAGTAAGAAGTTAGCTAACTTTCTATTTCAGAGAAACCTTAAAATGATCGATGTTTAACATGTAAAAAAAAACTCCGCTTATTTTAGGATTTGGGTTTGTATTAAAAAAGATATTTATTAGAAGTTAACTAATTAGACTGGATAGACCAGGGAATAAAAGATATTTTTCTTATTAAATTTTTTTTTTAGATTTACCGCATGGAAAAATTACGTTATCGAATTAGTATTAATATTACTATACACGTCCTTTCTATGCTAGATAAAATAACAAAGATTGTAGCTCAATATTTTTATCTATGAATTTTGAATATTCAAGGTTACACTCCATGAAAAATTCTGACTATAAAAACGTCATAAACGAAATTAGCCATAAGCGCAGCACTTCCTGTGTCTGTCAAATAAAGAGGAAATGCGTAATAAACAGGAAAACTAGGAAAATGCCAAGTTCTTTTTCAGTTACTCTTTATCAGAAGTCTATTTTATTAAAATTTTATAGCGTAGTATATATATTTCAACTTTTGAGTCAGTCGTTTAACTTTATAGTATCTTTGTTCAGATGCCTTCATTAAGTTATATACATATATATGTGTATCTATATAATTCAAAGATCATTGTAGTGATTATTATAATTTTAACAATTTATTCTTAATTGGTTCGCTTTTAAAAGTGGATTCCTAGAAACTGTAGATGTATCTTCACTACTGAATTTATAAGAATAGAAGTTTCAAAAAGAAGGAAAAAATCCTCACTCTTTGAATAAGTGGATAGTTAAATTTTTTTATTACGGTAATTTGTATCTTTTCTGTCGAATAAAAAAAATATTTTAAGAATTTAATAATAAGACTTAAGTGATTTTTTTTTTTAATGAAAAATATTTGTCCTTGTCCAACTCGCTATACTAATCTTTATATATGGATACTTATACATTTTTTTTATAAATACTATTTTTAGAGCTAGGGAGTTAGAAGAATTAGTTCTAGTGAGAAGAAACTATTTTCTTTTGTTAAATTTAAAGGTATCATTCTATTTCCTTTCTAGCAAACTATATTTTATAATCTTGGGAAAATACAATAGTATTTTCAGTAGTGTGTCACATTTTTAACACCTTCTTGGACGAGGTGGGAAATGTTTTTATTTGCTGGGACAAAGCGTAATATCCCGCTGAAGTTCGGCATAAGCTAAAACAGAAAACTCTTCGTACGTTGCACATTTTTTATACACAAGTGATTCAAGCAACTTCGGTGTCCCAGAAAATGACGTTGAGTTGCCCTGCAGTAAGCTAAATGTTCGTGAACGTGTTAGTTGAAATAATATGACGTTGCGAACAAACATAGTCTGTCTCAGAAATTAAATAAAAACGCCCACTTGGTCATTTTATTGATTTAATAAGAATTTTTTTCATTTTTTAAAAAAAAATTATTTTAGTCTGTTACGCGGCATATTCATAATTTTGGATCGTGATTAAGAGTTAATTAATTCTGCTTATTCTAGGAGCAATTAGTTATAATTTTCCTAATAAATTATATCAGAATATGGGTTAATTAGGCTGGATCATGTGCCTTTGTTCAGCAGGCATTGATTTAAAGATTTACAATAATGTTTCCACATGCATGGGATTTATGTATAGCTATTTATATACGATTTTCCCTATTTATTGCTAAAATTTCAGCGCACACAAATTGGTAATCACAAAAAAAGTTACGAGAGTTGAGATTTTTTGTTTCTTAAAGAAAAAGTAGATTCTTATATTTTAGGCCTCACTTTTTATCTTCAGTTTTTGCATCGGAATGCGACGTTAATATTTAATCATATCACAACTGTTTTAGCTTGAAACTGTTAAATTTTTTAAATGCTTCTCAATTGCGATGTTATCACTTTACGTACATTTAATGTAGCTTAAATCCAGTTTATATGGGAATTGATACTCAGTGAACGGCAGTTCATTTAACAGTTTTGTGGTAACCAAAGTGTAAAAATGAGTTTAAGGCGACATTCACCAGCAGAATTGCGTTAAAGAACCAGAGAACAAATAGAAGCAAATTAAAAGCCTGATGTTGCAAGATGGCTGAATGTCGATTGTTGCATAGTGAGCTGGTTGCGTAACCAGTTTCTAACTACTAATGCACAGCTTCTTAGAGACCGAAGGTAGCCTAGAGTTACCACTTCTTCAGATGACCGGTCCTTGGGACTTAATGCAGTCGCACAGTAGTATTTGTACTACACCTCTCCTTAGATCCTCTCTTATTTCTGCTACAGGATGGACAGTATCATTCATGACCATACACAGAAGGCTGCATGACAGAGGTCTATATACTAGGCTACAGATATTGTGCGTCCCGCTTACCTCCCACCACTTGAGGAAGTATTTGATTTAGACATTTAATCTTCTAAGTATATTCTGTTAGTTGATGAGTCCCATTTTCTTTTCGGAGTGATTCTCGAAGTGTTTAAATATGAGGAGAAGCAAACACTATATATATAAATTTCCGACTATAACGGACGGAAAAGGGATACGTTGTTCTTGCGTAGGGAGGAATGTCTTTAGTAGGGGGTGCACAGATATGTATGTGTTGCCACATGCTCACAGGTACTGAGATGACATTGCTTCTGTTTGTCCATATGTTACTGCAATTGGAGATACTTTTGTTTTGGAAGCAGATAACGCCTGCACTCACACTGCTCGTCTCGTGCATGAATGTCTTAAAGAAATTATATTCCAAATGTAAAGGTCAGCACTCTCGCTGCGCCTCAATCCAAGCATGTGTGAGACGCTCTCAAAAACGCATTAATTTAGGCATCCCTAAACTTACATGGACTTAGAACAGATTTACGTGAACAACGGACATTGTTATTCATGCATTTAATTGATAGTATCATAAACAGTACGAGACATCGCTATCAGATCTGTATTGCTTCGGGATCATCCTACTCACTATTGATCAATTTTTGTATTTCCAAACTTATGACAAAATATAGGTACTATGTTTATTATTTTCTTGTGTTTTTAAGTTTAAACATGGTATGATAAACATTAGTTTCTTTCAGTTTACTTTCTTACTTTTTGAGCAATCGCTACTTTTCAGTACGTTTCTTAGTTTCTGAAAACCGTTGTATGAAGCTATTCGCATATTATTTTTAGACATTTTTGAAACAATGTTTGGAAAATACCTGTTGAAGTTAAATGAAGTTGAAACAAATATCTAAATATTTTGCAGATTGATTCTTCGATGACAACTTATCTGAGTAAGTTTCTGTAGAATGATAACGTAAATTCAATGCAAATGGAAATTTTCAAAATAAGCTAAAATTTCCTTCTTAACCGGCAGTAAACAGTTCTGTAACTTTTATACGAGAAAAAATAATATTTTATCTCAAGTTCACTTGGACTTCAAGTAATTTTAATGCTGTATTACCTGCTAAAAAGTACATTGGAAGAACCAAATTTAAAAAAAAAAATTTTTTTTTTGGAGATTTGGTCAGAGTGAGGATACTTGGGGAACGGATACAGACTTTTATTTTCAAGTACAAATACGATATATTCGTTTTTAATGCTACTGTCTATTCAATTCAGAATATAAATTTAATCTAATGTTGACACAATTTACTTTTCTTTTTGAATGTAGTGATTCAGCCTTTTATCGCAAATTCATGGATAAATTCTGAATGTAAAAATTCGCTGTAATCGCATAAGATTTGGATTGTATAGAGATTTTGATAGCAGTACTATATATAAAGTATTTATATATTGTGTACTTTGAAATATATATAAATGCTTTAAAAGTGTGCTCAGTTGACTATTATTTTACTCTGTTTCGAGTAGTTCAGAAACAACGCTTAGATTTTATTTGTTCCATTTTATTATAATTTATTACCCATATTTATTTTATTTTCTATGCATTCATAATTTTGTTTTTGTTCATGTATGTTTTTCTAAATGTGAAATAAACTGATTACAAAAAAAAAATAAAAAAACCTTCTTGTATTATATATTCTTAATTTATCAGAAAATCATCTTTAATTCATATCGTCCGAAACAAAATGATTTTAGAGGTAAAGTGATAAATGCCATAACGTAAATTAAAAATGAGAATACAGTGACTATTTTCACTTTGGAAGAATATAAACGTAAAAGAAAAAATTATCTTTCATTTTGAGTTTTTTCTTTTATCGGTCATGAATACTATCTTTTTCAATCAATCGAACGTATTTTATGTATGATCATCAAAAATATTTCAGTAATTTGGAAAAATTTATCCACTTTTCATATAGGATTTTAATTTCTCCATGATATGGCTAACTTTGCTGTTAATATTTGTTCGAATGTTGTAGAAGTTAAATAATTGACGTACTCTCTCTAATTTAGTTTCTGGACATCTACTAGAAATGCTTCACTTTAAAATAGTTCTGGTTATTTAAATTCACATTAGTGTTTTATTTGTAATTCTTGTTAATTTTAGGGTAGTAAAAAGTGATTAATTTTTTTATTGATGTAATTTACTAACTTGACTCTTCGCGAATTGCTTTTACTTCGTTCTGCCAGATGAAGATGTACTCTTACTCCAATTAAACATGAATTTCGTATTCGAATATTGTCATTTTTTATTTGCGATTCAAGATTACGGATCCGTCGCCAATAGGCCATAGTTCATGAAAATTCTAACTCAAGCACGAATATTTCATTTAGTAGTTCGTAATTCTGCTTAGTAAATTATGAAGTTTAATTCTCAAGGATTCCATTTACATCTGTGGTCGAGGATCTTAAGTACACTATTAAAATTAAATATGTGTGAAACTCGTACTCAGATTATGAAATGATTAAAAATTCAAAACCATGGGACCCATCATTGATAAGAAATTGCAAATTAAAATTATAACATGCAACTGATGATTTCTTTAAGCAATATCGATTTAAGGAGCCATAAAGATTTCTTATTTCATCTTGCGATACATTCTGTTTGGCATTCATCAATTGTTGCTCTAGATCTACTTTTTGTAGTGTCTGAATCGCGGGCGGTCTACTGTATTCCATGAATGTTGGATTGGTTAATATTTGGCGATCTTACCGGTGAAATAAGAGTATCTGCAAGATTGAGGCTGAGTCCAGAGATAGGGAGCCGGGGAACTTAGAAAATGACCTCAAGGTAAGTCATTGCGGCTAACCCTAGCTGGCCGCCGAATGTCATCCGCGTATTGTTGAGATGCTAAACTTATACGCAGGATAAATAGAAGTCACCTGCAGTCGTTTGAGATATCACTTCACATCAAGCATAATGACTGTATTCGTTTGTATAACAAAGACTGATTACAATTTGTATCCCCAACCACTCCTCCTGGTGCCATAAAGGCCTGTCGTGTAGAGAGACTGATTTATGTTAAAACTGTTGAGACCCAGTCTTCTTGGCGTGGCGTGGAAGTTTGGAGAGTGGGGTATCATCCTCATCACTTGATCGTGGATCAAAATTATGAGGTCCGTCATAAATGGACCTCTTGCTGTTCAAATTGCAACATTATTAAACAATGAATAAATTAATCTTCGTATCTTCTCAAGCGGACCTAAATGGTCCTTTATTCCAAGACCGACACGAGATCTATCATTGAACTACTCATTATACGATGCTAGCCAGCTGGCTCTTGTGGTGATCTGTTATGACACCTCTCTAGAAGACTCTTCTGAGGTGAGTTTAAAGGTAGACATCTTGATGATCACTGAGCGTAATCCCTTCTAGGCAAAGCGCCATTAAATGGCGGGAAGTACCACAGATGGTATGGGCGAGGCTGTAGTACGTTGGATGGAGGACAGTATGACGTTGGGGCAGTTTAACTTAATCATCCGATCTTTCCTCGCAATCTTGCATCTTTGCCTTCCCGAGCCTTCTTCTCGCAACCATCGTTGCCATCACCTTTCTACACTCGTGTCTGTACGATTAAGACTTATTTCTCAGTATGACCGGGCCAGCTTTACGCATCCCGACAATGCGGCCCCGTTTGAAGTCGTTTAATTGATTATAAGATTTCGACAACGTCGTAACAATATTTGGGTATCCAGGAATGTTTAACGGGCCCACAACAAGAAAAGATAAACCGTCCGCATCTGTTTTATATAGTACTAATTGCGAAGTAAAAATACGCATTAGGACTGAAGCTAGCATTCAAAAGCCCTGGAAAATTTAATCATTTATATACTTGGTATAATGGAATTTGTGCGTGAGCTTTGGATAATAGTGTATTCTTTTCGGCCTATTCGAGGTCATAGGTGTAGTCGCCACGTTAGTTTATGGGGACTTAAAATACGTCGGGACCTAAAATAATGTCAAGATTCTGTTATTTTGTAAGGACAGTAGTATTCTGTATTTACAGTAGTATAATATAATACGGTGGTTTAAATATATAAATGTTGTGTTCTCTTGTATTTCCTCTTCGGATCTAATGTTCCACTGCCCAGCTCTCTATGATTGGGTTTAGCTATATTAGATTACTGCAAAACTTTCTACTACAGTTCAATTGTTGAAGGAAAATACTGTAGTTTTTAGGAATCCCCCCCCCCTCCTTCTAAATTGATAATTTTCGTCTGGATGACTCTACTTGTTTACATATGACGCTCCTCCCCAAATATGCGATACAATTCTTATCGTCATAATGCATAGCTTGGATTATATTGTATTAGAGTAACGGTAGGTTATTTATTAGATTATGATGGCATTCCTGAAGAAAATATTTAAAGAATAAAAAAGAATAATACTTTCTCTCTCTCTCTCTCTCTCTGAGAATCACATGGGGGGGGGGACTTATTGTATTTTGTAATGTAATGCGAAAAATGGGAAAATGTAACAAAATAATTCCAACAATGATAAAGTGAAATCACTAATGTTTCCAATGCTTTTTTCCTGATCAAATAATTTTGACATCTGCTTCCTAATTTTCGAAGTGCATGTCTAACACCTTTGAAGTGTATTACTGTCAGAAATCCTTCTAATATTACAATGGCCTCCAAAAGTTTAGGTACAACAAATTTTTCGAAGATCATTAAACAATGGCGGTAAATTTCGTAGTTTATATGAATGATTGTATAACGAACTTTTAAGAAAACTTATTCAAAATGCAATAACCCATTTTTTAAAATAGAAATGGGCACTTGTATAGGAATGGGAAAAACGATGATCAACTCTTATATTTTAAAGATATGGGCACAAATGTAGAAGTGAGATAAAATGCGCAAAAGTAAAACTTCACAAATTTGTATGTATACGTTTTGTGCATGGGTTGTCCATCTTATAGTTTGTAATTTCATTGAGAATATCCAGGAGAGTAGCAATGTCTAGAAGTCGTTTACCTGATTAGTTAAGGTGGCAGGCAGTCTGATGGAAATTGGATTGTTGCTAGTTGACGTTACTCGACGTCTCAATGTCTCTGCTATTGTGATCCAACGACTGTAGAATTGGTTTAAATCTGAAGATTTTATGGTCTAGAAGATTTGTTGTGGGCAGTGACATCTTACGGCTTCTTGAGATCCTGTGCCCTTTTGTAAAAGTAGGCCCCCCCCTCTTATCCTTTAAGTAGACAGTTTGGCATACGTTGTTAAATACTAGTACAAATGGTAACTCATAACAAATAAATGTACACAATCTCACAAACCGACTCGACCTAGATAAGACGACGGTCATAATATAATTATGTAGTCTTGTCACTGTTGCCAGTTGACATTTACGAGGGGTGATCAGAAAAAAAGATTACAAGTCGAATAAAGAAATATTCATTAACAATAGACAGAAAATACAAAAAGGCATTAAGAGGCATACGCGCGTCTCTATCACCTTTCGACATAATCAAGTTTATTTAGGCATTTATCAGAACGCAGAACTAACTTGTTTAACCCGTCTTAGTAAAAATCAGGTCCCTGTGTCCATTAAGCCAGGCCTCGGCGGATGTTTTCACAGCACTGTCTTGAAATATCGCAGCACATCAGAAACGATATGCTGCACGCTACCATAGCTCAAACGCAGCTATGACGAGATTTGACCCAGAGTTACCCGTCGATCATTTTGAATCATTTTTCAATTCTTGCCGTGTTGATTTCTGCCATTGAAGAACTTGGCCGACCGCTCCCTGCCATATTGTGGTTTTCGTCACCCTGTCTGCCTGATTGAAAAGAGTGACACCATTTCGTTACATGTTGTCTGTTCATTACTTCTTCACCATAAACTTCCACGATTTGACTGTGAATGGCAGATGCTGATGCATTCTTTGCTCATAAAAATGAAATCATGGCTTGCACTTTGAAACGAGATCAATTTCCTAAGCGTCTTGCCATTTCAGTTGTCCTGAACCCTCTGAGAACTTTCACTACATACCCGTAATCCAGCTGTATGACAAGTATATAGCTCAATTTGTCTCCACTCTGGGAAAACAAGATTTATCCACAACGTGTAGTTTTCAAATGCTACGGCTTGTAATCTTTTTTTCTGACCATCCCTCGTAGTTTGAAATTCCCAGTTTCTCGGAGAATACGTCCGAGAATAACATTTGATTAAAAAAAAAATTTTTTTTTATAATGATTTAAAAAGAAATTATATGATCTTATGTCTTCACCTAAAGAATTCCAGATTATCGTAGCATAGTCAGATTTTCTTATGTGGCCGCGGTAGTCAAATTGTCGCGAACTCATAGTCGGCGTTGCTTTTGTCAGGTTGTGGAGTTGAGTCTTGATGCCACTTCAAATCTGTCGAGGCTCAAATTCCTCATGTTGGCTTGATGTGGAGTGGGGTGTCGTCTTTGTCAGTTGACCTTGTTTAAAAATTACGTTTGCCTCGCCAGTAGTTCTCATTGCTTCGCAGTGTGAAGTTTATTAATAATCGATCAGCATTTCTATTGCGTTAACAAATCGGAAACGGTTAATTTTACAATCCAAGTGTACTGTATCCTCAAGCATTAATCTATCCACTCGTAGAGTATTCTCATGATCATAAATATTTTGAACTCTTTCAGACAGAATTGATGGGTAATATGTGCAATTTAAGCAGAAATGGCCCATACGCATTAAAATCCTCTCGTCATCGTTAATAAAGAAGGGGCTTGAATACTTTTAAAATACTCCACGTGGTCGAATTAAATTCCTAACAGTGTGTTCGTTGTATAATATAAATAGACTGTTTAAATGTTTTACAGACAAAAATATAGTAAAAAGTATTTGAATTATATTGTTTACAAATTCTGTGAAAGAATTTTATACAGAGCTCTCAATATACTTTCTTCCATGCGTACTCGGCGTGTTGTGAATGTTCGTAAAAGGGAATGCCATCTCTGGTGCCGTCTTCATCACTTGACATGATTCAAAATTACGAGGTCCATCACCAATAATCCTTGTGTTGCTTTATAATGCGAAGTTCATAAACACTCACTCCCTGTCTACACCTCTTATTATAGTGGGAAAAATACTCTCATTTGCCGCATAGGGAATCCTGAATATCCTTTTCTAAAAGTGACATGAAACTTCTGTAACTTTGTTATCTCTGAATTGAAATCGCACATCAAACATAATTTTAAGCTCTCTCTATTTAAAGTAATGAATTATCTTAAAATATAAACTAAAGTTTCAGCTAAATGCGCTCTCTAGACTATTTTTAAAAATATATTTTATATTTTCCGCTAGTTACTATCTAACTTGTTGATGATTTATCCCGTCATTTAATTACAATGTGTTGTTTTTTAGAAATTGTTACGGCAACTGTGTTGTCTCTAAATTAGAAAAACGCATTATTTTCAGACACTGAATTTGCTTTCGATTCAGCTAAGATAAAATTTCCGATAAACGTGGATTTTTGACTGTATTTAACATAAGGGGAGTCCTGTATCTTGGTTACATTATATTTTAATAATTAACGGCACTAGAACATGCAGCTATGAAAGTTTATTTTTCGTAGTCTTCTGCGAACTTGGTACTCATATTTCTCACCAACTTTCAAAATAAACAATATCAACACATTGGTGGATTTTTGACTTTTATTTACCGCTGGAAGAGTCATGTATCTAAGTTACATTGTTTCTTAATACTATAATTAATGCTCTGAAACGCACAGCTATGAAAATTTAATTTTCAGCGAGCTTTATTTGTATTCGCATTTCTCATCAACTTGCAAAATAAGCTATATAAACAAGTTTTTTTTTCACGAGGTTTAATTTTTGTTCTATTTTGTTTGTTTGCTTATTAAAGTGGAGAATTTCTGTGCACTTTATTTAGTGAAATGTCCTGTACAATAAAATGAAATTTTGTAAAGTTTAAAGATTTTTGTTTTATACACCCCCTGCAAAATCAAAATTTATTATAAACATATCAGACAAATGAGTAACATTTTTTTTATTACTGGGGAATAGCAATGAATGTTGCTTAATGTCTCGTTTCGGAAGTGGAAGCTCTCTATATAAACTTTAATGAGAAAAAAATTTCAAAACATAACTTTGACAAAAATTATATCCCGGGTTTTGAAGAAATACCAGGATCTCGGGGCTGCAAACCTTAACTTAAGCAGAATTTCCTCAAATGAGAGGTAAATACATTAGGTACTTATTTAAAGGTATCGGTACCAACATTAATTGTGCCTTATTCAAAGTGTATCTTACAGGAGGTACTACAGTATTTGTATATTAATTTATATCTTAAAAATACATCATAATTCAAAATTAAAAATATAATTACCTGCTGCTATTTTATATGAGCTAAATGTAAACAATTGATTTCGACTTACTTCAGCAGGCCAATTTATTCGAAAATGAATCTGTTTATGATAGAGATCACAAAAATTTATTTGAATCTCAAATAACTTCACTCAAGAGTAAAATATAATTCGTTGGGTGGATGACCAGATTGCCTTGCTCTTTCGAGCTTTAACCTCTAATCGTTAGGATTTTGAGTGACTGTAACGTTATGACTCTTGCCCTTTGTTTATTATACATTTTTAGTATTAATTAACTTTTAATAAATTATAAAAATAGGTCTTTAAAAATAATCTATTGCATTAAGGGCTTGAGAAAAATAACTTCAAAATCAGTGCAAGCCCCGAAAATGAGAGCAGATTCAGAAGAGTAAAACAAAACATCTCCTGTAGCTAGATAGATATCTTACAAAATTTCTAATTGCCTCTGTCCCCTTCAAGTTAGCTGACACCGAACATCCTGTGGGTGGGAGAAATGTCCGTTTTCTGACCCCAGGGAGAAAGTTACAGAAGGAAATAAGAGAAAACATATCAAATTTCACGGTTTAACATACACACCCGCCTCGAACCCTTCAAGGTTCAACACATAAGAAAACTGACATTAAATTATACAGTACAAAATAAGTAAATAAGATACAGAAAATGTAATACCAGATTCACATTACTTTGAAAAAAATTCAAAATATAATTCAGACAAAAATTAAATCCCGGGATCTCGGGGCTGATAACCCTAACTCGCGGTAAGTTAGTTATTAGTTATAGTAGTTTTATTCCTTATTGTAATTTTTATATGTTGTATGTACTTAGATTGCATTGTTACTGTATACTAATAAAAAAAATTGTAATAAAAATAAATTGTTTTTGTTTTATAAATATGTAAAATAGATTTTATTTCTTTGTTGCACGGTTTCATGGGAAAATATTTAAAGATTTTTCATTTTGCATGATTTTTTAGTTGTTGAACAATCTCCAAATTTACCATTTGTCACATGTAATTTTTTACACGATTTTTTTTGCACGGTTTTCTACGGAACATATCTAACGTGTAAAAAAAAAGTTTTGTGTAGAGATATCTCTGTTGTACATCTTTTATAACACGCTTTTATAAGCTTCACTTGTATGTAACGAAATCTTTGAACTCAATTTTTACCCACTGTAAAAGGTCAGATTAATTCGAAATTTTGCACTTTTGGGTCAAGGACCAATGACTATACAATAATTTCATAATTTTATTCCATTATCCTGATCAGGATCATCAGGAATAACGATTTCCAGGTTTGGCTACTAATTCATACCATTTACAGATTTGGTGACGTAATTCCAGATCCCATTCCCAGATTTGGCGACTAAAAGATTAAGTTGCGTCAGCAATTTCTTACCATTATACAAACAATTGTCTAGTGTTCTGAAAATGGAAATAAAAAAAAAAAATGACTCATGTATGTGAAAAAAAATAATTTGTTCTAACTCAGGGATGGCAAACTTTTTCGGTCGCGGGCCAAAAGTTAAAAAAATTTTTATTGGTGAGTCAGATAAATTTTTCTAAAATTTCAAAAACAATACACAAGTATTACAATTTAAATATGTTAATGAGATTAATGAAATTGCGATTTCATTTTTAAAAGTTCCTTTTATTGAGGTTCGAAGTGAGATGAACTGATAGGATGCCAATGGGTATTCCAGATACTAAAAAAATGATGCATTTAAGATTAATTCATCATTGAATAAATAATAGTTTAAAAAAACTAAAAATACGTGCTTTTATTGTAAATCGAACTAAAAGTAAAAAATAAATTATAGTTTAAAATCTAAAAAAAAACACGCTTTTATGGTTAATCGAAATAAAAAGTAAAAAATAATTTTTAATATAAGAATAAAATAATTAACGAGAAAATTGTCAGTGTGGTACTTTGTGCTACATTTTTACACTAACTCAGCATTTCGGAATAATAATTAATAAATTATAACAATAGATATAGATTACTTCACACCACCCTAATGACATTAATTTTCTTTTTAACCATTTTATTCTTAAATTAAGAAGTATTTTGTTACTTTTTAGTTCGATTAACCATAAAGCGTGTTTTTTAGTTTTTTAATACTATAATTTATTTCAAAGCAAATTTGAATATAAATTATTTTCCGTTACCTTATATTTTACTTGATCGGTATTTTCTTAACATCTATTACATACCTTTATATTTAGAAACTATGAAACTTTTTATTTAAACAAACTCTGTTAAAACGGGCTTTCTTCTGTGAAGATGAGTAAAGGTTGAGTTGGGGGGGGGGGGGTAAAGCTATTAATCCTTTCGAGTGAGCTCGCTACTCTTGGCTTTCTACTAATAACTCTTGTGTTGCTTCGTAATGCGACGCTAATGAACAGTCAATCATTCCCTAGCCACGCTTTTAAAAAATTATAATAATTTACATAATTTATTTTAAATTGAAAACTGTAAAATAAAATACTCTGTTTGCTCTATCAAATTTGTAGAGGCAACTTAACACTAAATCTAGTTTGACCTCACAATTCCATTGTGTGGTTTTTACTTTGGTGTTAATTCAGCTTCTTAAAGAAGCCGCTTTAATCAGGTTTGGAAATCTAAAAACGCGTTAGAGTATTGTTTTGCTAAATTTATTTTCATAAAAAATTGGCAAATATGAGTTTTAATTTGTGCATTTGTTGAATTAACTATTCAATGACGTGTTTGCTTAATAATTGGTCTCTTTTGCTCCGTAAGAGAATAAAGTATTTGAAACCAAATTTATATAATTCTTAGGTTCCCAACCTTTTATGAACTGGCATCCCCTTTTCTAGTGAATATTTAGATGCGGCTTCCTCCCACTCTTGAGAAATAAAAATGTACATAATACAGGTTGAAAACAAGAGTTAAATTAAAAAAAAAAATTCTATACTAATAGAATATATTTTTTAGTTTAAATTTTTTTTAAAGCCACAATTTTTTTACTTGCGAATCTGAAATACCTATTTCCACAAATATATTTAAATATGTAATATATATTTTAGTCATAGATATAGGATATTGTTGGAATTGAAACGCTACTGAATTTCTTCATTTAAAAGAGTGGATTAAAAGTTTTAGCTTACCCGTTATAGACAGGCAGGGGTTTTAGATGACACGAAGTAATTCATAATAAACTATTGCTTTCAAAATAAATATAAATGAACAGTTTCAGCCTTTAAAGAATCACATGTGTTAATTAGGGGTTAACATATTTAATTATGTTTCTTGGATAATATGCGAAATGAAATGCAGTGGACGAAACATTTTTCCTACTGCTTACAAAGACACAAGTACACTACAGAAATCAAAATGCACTATATCATTCAATTTAAGGTAGACCGGAATGTAATGTAATCTTCAAGTTTTTCTCATCCCCTTCCCGAACTACCGAAATATGTACATTTTCGTGCACGTGATATGGAGAAATGATTTAAATACATACAATCAACATAAGGTAAAAACAGTATTAAAGTTTACTTTTGTTAGTACATAATTAGCGTGTTTTCTTAGTCTTTTTTCAGACTATATTTGGTTGATCTGTCCAAGCTCCTCCGTGCCATCTCAACGCCCCCTAATTTTCTCTGGGTATCTTACTGCCCCCTGAAAGCCTAAAATGCCCACAAGGGGGCGTTATCTCCCACGTTGAGAACCTGTGATATAAATAAAATACGTTATTTTCTTGAAATGCTATTTCAATAGTTTTTTTTTTCGAAAGTTAAAAAAAAAATCTATATGCTCCCTCTTAATTATTAACAAGGAGTTTAGCGTACATTTGAAACTTTAGTTTGGTTCGGTAAGCTGTTTGTGATGCTGTGGAATCAAGTAATATTTTTATTCATGAAGAAGGATGAATTTTGAGTTTTAAAATCTGCTTGCACTTTCGCTAGTTTTTCTCTATTGCTTAAAAATTAATCATTTAAATAAATTCACCTTTATGAGATTGTACAATGGATCTGGTGTAATAAGGTTCCGCTAAGATTTCATTATAAGCACACTATTACAAGCGTTTTACGATTTTAAGTTTTGATCTTCGTATCGTTGAGACAGTTTGTGATCTTTACTCAACGAAAAGTCAAAAGTATGCTACCTTGTTTTAGACCAAGATTTCATTCTGAAGTTTCGGCTTACAACAATTTTAACATTCTGTACTAAACCTTTATTACAACACATATACACAGAATCTAACTACATTTAAGGGAAAGTTCTTTTAAGTTTTGTTCGGTCCTCTTACTGAATTTTTAAAAAAGTGTTTATATATATATAAAATGTTGCTTCACATGCTACATAGCCTATATATGTGGCACATAGCTTTCTTTAAAAATTAAATTGATGCAGTAGCGCACACAAAAAGTTTTTAAGGGGAATGTCCATGGTCAAAAGTCCCCCAACTCGTATCATACCTCGAGACAACACCAATTGATTCTTTTGTCGATTTTGTTAACAAAAAACAGTGAAAAATAAATTATAGAATTAATAATTAGCATTAATTAATAAAATAAATTGTTAATTACAAGTATTTAATTAAATGATACGTTATATATATAGGATTATCATCAATCGAAAAAACCTCAAGGGCTTTAGGGGGGGGGGGTCCGGACCTCTAGGACACCCCCCTTGTGTGCGCCACTGAATTGATGTAATTTTATTCAAAACGTAGCATTTTATCCCTAAAAAACAGCCGAAGTAACAATTCCTAAACTTGATGACGTTTCAACATTTTTATCATAAAATTAAATTAAAAAATCATAAATTTGAATTTTTTTTTCAATTAAAGAATTTTAGATTGGCAAATGTTGCCTTTAATTTTATGTCTTTTTCAAGTTTTGTTTATGTTTTTAGTTTCTCTCGCACACTCATAGTCCCTTAATTTCAGAATTTTTTAAAGCTTTGTTTACAATATTTGTAATTTTCTGATAAGATTTTTTCTTTTTTAAAACTGAAGTATAAGAGATTTCATTTTTTAAAGTTTTTTCTTATGTTTGTTCTCAGTTTAAAAAAGTGCTGGTTAATTACCGTATAATCCAGCGTATAACGCGCACTTTTAACACAAAAAAATATCGAAATTTACGGGTGCGCGTTATGCGCCGGGTTTTAAAAATGATAGCTTTAAAAATAAAAATGAAAAAGCGATAGGCATGAAAAAATTTAATCTTCTACATATATGGAAATATTGTTTATTTAAAAAGAATGACATTCCTTATGAAATTAAAGGGCTGTAGTTCTAGAAGAATACTATATTTTTTAAAAAGCTTAGAATAATATTCCACGAATAAATGACTTCAAAACATAATAGAATTACTCATGCACATTTCAAGAGTTTCTTCGAAAAAATGGGGTGCGTGTTATACGCCGAATTTTACGGTAATTCAAAACATTTTTAAAAAATTAGAAGGCATACCTTAAGAACTGTATTTAAAAACGAATTACGCAAATTGAGAGAAACGGACTACAAAAACTTAAATTTGACTCTCAAAAGGTAAAACAGCATAAAATTCGAAATTAATTCGATTTCAGAACTTCATTTCTTTTCAAATATTTCATTTAGAAAATGTTCCTAATTTAATGAGTTCAAAATAAATTTTGTTACAAAAGCTGGTATTAATATTTTTCTTTATTCAGGGAGTACGAGTTTCTCTTGGACTCGCTGGTGTTTACCATTTTCTACATTTCCTTTTTACTCTGTTGGATTGCTGGACTGCTAGAAATTTACATGAGAATAGACGAGTTCCTTCATTTTCCACTCACTTATTCAGATAAATTTTTCTATGGAACTCAATCGGCTGAAATCTGTGCTGTGTTGTACTGTTTTTAGAGTTTGCTGTTGACTAAAAGGTGTAAAACCGCGGGTGGGAAAATTTTCGCAGTTCCGGTTGGTTGTATGTTCTTCAAGCGTGAATCGCATCTGCCACAGTGCACTTTGCGTTGGAGAGTCAAGGACTTGCAAAGGTGAAGCCATTATGCAAAGAATGTTTTCTCTCTCGTTTTGATGTATTTTATTTAACATCTCTAGCATAACACGGGAGCAAAAGAAATAATGTGCTCAGATAATGGAATTCAAGAGTCTTTCGAAGAGTTGCGGCTAACCCGACTTGACGCTTTAGTGATTGTGAAGATCTGTTTAGTTATGTCTGGTTATGAGATTATTCGATCAATTTGCATTTCTTTGGGGAATTATCGTTAAGTCTGAATATACGAATCGACTTCATACTTCTAAAATTAGTGTTTCACAATTCCACTGTCTATAGCGAGATGTCTGATTCATTAAGGAATTTCCTTTATTCAACTCGAGCATTGGCGAATAGTTTTTTGTTTTGTTTCCGGATTGTCTAGTAATTCTTAATGCAATTATTTCGAAATTTCATGCTATTTATGGTATTCTTGATAAGCATTAAATAGAGTTGCGTCGTTTTATTCGGTTGTGTTATAAATGTTAAATATGTTAATTTAAATTGGTTATAATCTAAAAAATATTGCGTTTATTTGGTGGAATTTTTAATGTAGCTATTTTTAGATTTTGCTTCTCGTTTTTATTTTAAGGATTTTAATTTTTAAAGCCTTTATGACGCCAAACATTTGAAACAGAAAAATGAATGGTACAAATGTTATTTGTAATTACATGTGCATGGCTTATTTTAAATAAACAATGCATTTTTCTCATTTTGCTTTTGTTGCTCAATTTATTTTTTAAGTCTTAGGCTACTATTATGTACAGAAATTTCTCTTGATTAAAAATACTCTAAAATAAGAACATTTGAGAATTCCTCATTAATAAATTCTTTGAATAAAAACACTTAAAATTCCTAATAAAATCGGTTTTGATAAAAAAATACGTATTAAAGAAGAATTTGCATGTACATTTTTTGAATTAATGGTATTTGAAAGGAAATGGGAAAAAAAGTGAAAAGAAAAAAAAAATATTGATTTCTTAAAATTGAGGTGAAGAAAGGGACTGTATCCATATCTTATCTGTATAAAAAGGAGCTGTGTTATTATATCTGTTTTTGTACAAGCTTTAATTAAAATTGGAGACTTTAATCTTTCATTTTTATAGTGATTTATTTATGTAGGAAAAGATAAAATTTACCAGAAAAAAATTAGTGCATGGGATGTTGATTTATATTGGATGTATTTATCATCCGCACGTATATATCATTTTATGTTTGCTCGTATAAAAATCTAGACAAGGATTAAAAATAAAATGATTTCAGATCAAATTTAAAAAAAAAAAATCATCCAATCATCTTGTTTTGCCAATATTGGATTATAAAATTTTCACTGCTTGAGATTTCTACTCTTTGAATTGTAATCACGGTAAAGGCATAAAAGAAACGTTAGAAAATTATTCGAAATTATTAAATTTGTACAATATGAAGCTACAGCTTAGGCAAAAATGTCTCCGTTATGTTTGATTTCATTTTTTTTACTAACGTCGCAAACGAGAGGGTTAATGGCAATGGATTTCGTCATTATTAACCTCGGTCAAGTGAAGAAAATAGCACTACACAGATCGGACACCCTACTCTCCAAAATTCCACACCACGCCAAATCTCCGTCATTTTAGAATGTTTCTAGATATCTCGTGTTATTCCACATTTTTCTGCAATAAATGCTTTTTATTTTGAATTTTGTTTTTATCAATCTAGTTCCTTTGAAGGTAATTCCCCCCCCCCCATCATATTTTGAGTCCATGACCTCTTGCATTTGATATATTTAATCGTTATTTTTTCCCCTTTATTTTTAAAAAAAGACTTGCGTATATCCAGTGGATTTATCAATATCTTTTTCCTTTCGGGATTATCTGTATCACATAATATAGTGCTCCATAGAGCTTGACGTGGACAGTGATAGATTTAAACATGATTTTAATAACTATGAATGATAATTTTAATGAGCTTAACGTTGAGTGTAGATACTTTTCCGCCATTATTCATTGGTACATTATTATTCTAAAATGTTTTCAATAGTTCAAAGCAAACTCATGCTAGAAGGAATTTGAGGTGCCGCGTGTGTTTCTTATAAACGTTAATAAAATTCTGAGGTTTATATATATTTATAATATATATTTTGTGGGAAAATGAGTCTTATTAGGCAAGATTTATTCATAATTTTTCTTTGCTTCGCAATTGATGTGGTCGGTTGATAAATTCTGACCCTAGGATGATTAATGTGTTTTTTTAATATTTCCCCCGTTCCTCTGTTGATAATTCTTTGATATTGTAAAAAGTTGTTATATATTTGACATTATTACTACACAGTTAATGTGTGTTTGTTTCTCAACACATCTAGCTAGTAATGAAAAACTTTATTTTTATTCTTAACATTTTTTTTGTCTATGACAAATACTTATTACATTTTTAAGAAGCATATATAAATTAAGGAACATATTCTAAAATTCTTTTCCAAATTAAATATTAAAATAAAGAATATTTTTTAAAAAGAAATATGCGTATATTTTTTAATTTAGTAATATGTACACAACTCCAATTCAAAATATTTCGTTGTCTTATAAAATGAATATCTGTAAAAATAAATAATGGGGACGTATAAAAAAAATTAAGTGTTCGCAGTAAGTTGACGTGTGATATATTGTTTACACATGTCTACAGAATTAACAAAGATTTTATAAAAATAAATACTAACATTATTTAAAAGATTCCTGGAAGCCGTTTAAAATATATAATATTTGTAAAATTTTGTGATTGGTCTTATTAATGATAAGTTTCACGAATGTCGTTTGTGTAGAACTAGTATATATGTAAAGGCTTGTTTTTGAAAGTCAGCCTTAATTAGTTGGGAGTCAGTAATAGGTAGCACAGACCCTACTAAAGCTGCATCTGTACTCAGTGTAATGGGAACTTATTCAACAAAATAATATCGGGAGGGAAAACAAAGGATTACACCAAAAAAACTGAAAAAAATTATTAAAAAAATCAAAATTTCAAAAAAATTTCTGCAAATATTGGTTATAAAATGGATAACCACACTAAGTCATACGTCAGTATGACAATATATCATGAGGAGAAACCACTTCAGTAGCGAGAACAAGGAGTGGATACCTCAATGCTCCTACCACACTACAACAACTTTATAAACTTGATTTTTAATCACGTGTGCCTAAGACAAAGAAGCTATTTGCAAGAGTAATAAAGGGCAAAACTATGATGGGATATTCAGGACAGGAGAGATTGGTACTAATGGGCTTGACAAATTTGGTCGTATAAATTAATAATATAACGTCGAACATATGATAGTATTGACTTCGCATTATTTGAAATTTTACCTTTCTGAATTTAAAAAGTCCATTGTTATTAAAAATGTTCTATTTAGTTAATTCGAATAATTTTTGATTTATTAAAAATAGTTACCTTTTCTAAAATTAGTAGCGCATCGGTCGATATGTTAATTCTTGTGTTTAGTATTAGCTTATCAGTTAATTAATTTTTTTAGACTGTGCTCATTTCTTTCTTTTCCCCCTCCCCTTAAGGTAATATTATCTTGATTAAAATCAAAATTGGGTGAGGAAAGATATCTCCTAATGCCTTTACTTCCAAGGATTCTACTTTCCAACTATAATGCCCTAAAAAGCATCTTTCGGAAGCGTTACTTTCCTCTAGTTAACTAGTTAATCCATTAAGCTCCAATAAGCTTTCCAGTGCTTTTAATCAGTTGTTTTTAGAGTATCCATCGGTTCTTCAGTAAAAAAAAAAAAACATTGCATGATAAACAAGTAAAGAAAGCTTTACGTCCGTACTAGTACGGTATTATAAGGATTAATCTCCGTCGGTGAAGCATAATTTTGATGACAGAGTGAAATTTCCTGGGATTTGGGCTGTTTTTGTTCCTCATCAAATACCTGAAGCATTGTGGGATTTTCGTTTTTTTTTTTCGTTCTGCGTTACAATGTGCATTAATTTCTACCTTTTGATGCATTTTGTCCTTAGGTTTTTCATTTGTAGCTGTTTTATTGTTCTTGATGCCTAAAAATCTAAAGAAACACATTCGTTTTGGAATTTAGAGTTTTCGTTTGAAGGGGGGGGGGGGTTGTATTTTGATAGTTTTACAACATTTTCATTTTGATTAATCATAATTTTTTTTTGGAAAATGAAAGTTTTTTTTAAATAAATTTTTCCATTGAACTATTTTTGTTCTTATCCCAGTTAGTTATTCTGGCTTGAAAAGTTTTAAGTTTGGTTTGGGTTCAGACTCGTATTTTCTGTGATAAAAAAAATCTCCTAGGAACATGTGCTTCTTTTTGGGAACTGAGTAAAAATTTGTCGTAATGTACGATGCCATTGCTTAAATAAGAAAATTACTAATTTTTTTTCGTTTCCGTTTTTTTTAAAAAAAATTTTAAATATTTTATTTATGATGACAACTTCTATCTGAGAATATATATATATATATATATATTTTGAATTTCTACAGCTAATCTTATTCTAATTTTTTTTTAACAGTTGAATTAATGCGAAACCTTATTCTAGAAGAAATACGTGTTTCCCATGCCTTTTCACGTGCATTTTTTTATATCTTCGTTACTCTTTTTAGAATAAGAAATTGGGAATCTCGAGCTTATAAAATAAAAAAATAAATTTTTAGTGGGGAAAAATCGTACAAAATACTAAAAACCATCACAATGCAAATGAGAAACTCATTATTTCTTTATCAATCCGTTTATCAGTAACAAATTGAAGAAATATCCGAGATGAATTTTTCTCGTTTTTTGCTACCTAAATAAATGAAATTTTTGTTTATTAACATTTTTTTTTTTACCCTGTAGACTTCCTTGTATTATCACCAGTAAGCTCTCTTTGCTTTATGAATCATCTTATGTAACCTTGCAATAATGTGATTTTAGGGTTTCTTATTGAAGTAAAATAACCTGCATTTATTTCGCTGTTATTTGCAATTTTATTGTGTACCATTTACAATAGTAAAAGAAATATAGATTACTGTCATTTATGTAAAATTTTGATCTATATGTAATTAGTAATAGCTTTTGTTGAGTTAAAAATTTTACTTCAAATTATATAAACTAAGATGTTTATACTTATTCAGTGTTTGCTGGTACGACAGTTATTGTGAAAAATGTCAGTGCTTCTTATTTCATAAACTTTTTACTTTATGAAAACTACATAAATTATTTAAGTAAAATTTACTTTAAACTTTTAAAACTTTGGTACATGTACTTCTAACTTATGTCAAAAGTTTTGAATGAATTAAAAAAAAATGAACCCTTAGGGAATTTTTTTTTTTTGCTTTACTTTAATTTAGAAAAAGTTTTTTCTTCTAAAAATATCTGATAGATATGCCGTTCCCCACTCTTCTTTTTCTCCTACCTGCCTGCTGATTTTAATTCCATTCCATTTTGAATTTTCCAAAGTTTTCGGAGATGGCGGGCATTAAAATTTACAACCGTTTACTTCTTACTTTCGAGCATTACTGATTGTTAAATCTTCGAAATGGCTAATGCACGTGAATATGAATTAAGGCAAACATTTTTAAAGTATCAGTAAAATGACTTTAAAAAAAGCAACGATCTTCCATCCGCTGATGATTTCTCTTCCCCTCACAGAAAGAGAATACTAACAATAAAAAAGAGAGAACTAAAAATTTTAATCTATGCTTTTGACGATGAATAATCTCCGTCTTTTGATAAATTACAAATGCTCCCCTTCAGCGGATTATAATTTTTGCGAGTGAGGGAAATCTATGTTAGTTATTTCAGGAATTAACGAGAAGACTTTTGTGTTTCAAATGAAAGCGAGGTCTTCAATGTTTCTTGAGTAATTTCGTGTTTTGTTGTAAGCATTAGTAATTCCTGTTGAAAGCTTAGTTAACTTTTGTTTCAAGCATTACCGAACTTCCGAGCGCAAAGCTGAAGAACAAAAACCGGCATATTTAAATAGAAATTGTGAAATAAAGTACGTCCCTCCCATTATTTCTGTTAAGATTTCCTCCAATGAATAGAACAGACGGAAATGAAAATTGAGCGTTAATTTTACCCTGCATTTTCAGAAACTAGATTAAAGCCATTTATTTATTAGAGTAACAATAGATTTAACTTTTCGCCGACCGTGTAGCCAAAATGTCGTATTATTTTTGAGTACGCATTTTTCTTTAAATTCAAATTCATATTCATTTCGTTTTTAAGACCCAAAAAGGGTTGCTCTGCAAATTCTCACATTTCTCTGTCCCTTGCACTGTCTGTAAGATAATTTTGTTTTGTTTCATCACACTTTCCAATTGAAGAGTTCTTCATTGTCTGTATGGGTGTCGCTGCTAAATCTTTCTTCCACTTTATTTGAAGCCAGATAGTAAATGAGCGATTCAATCTGTTTTGATACTTACTCCTTGCGTAAGCTTCCGTATATACGGGCTCCTTTTTCCGAAATCGCATTGAACTTCATATTTTCCCAAATACTCTTTCCAGGAGAAAGTTCTTTTGTTTTTACCCTCCACCCACCTCTGTCAAATATTATTGTAGGGAATACGCTTCGTGCGTGCATTTGACAGTTATTATTTCTCTTTAAAGTTGCATCGTGGAATTTTTCCGAAATTCCGACCTTTTACGAAATGGCCACGTTCTTTCTGTAAGCTCATTCACCAACTCCTGCCTCTCTAGGATTTCGGAGGAAAATTCGAGAAAAGATTTTTGACGCTTTGTTTGTACTTGGCGGGAGATCTCGTTTCTGCCCGGCACACTTCTGTGGAAATCCCTAATACTCGGAACTCTGGAGCGGATTTTGTATCTAGTTGCTAGTCTCATCGAATATTTAATTCCCTTTTCACGCCTGAAGTCAAGAGGGGTTGACGGAACTGTGTCTCTTGGTGGCGTCTAGACATCCCTTCCGTCTCAAAGCTGTTCATTAAAAGGGTTCGTTCGGCATCCTTCTCAATTAAATTCCAGCTTTCGTTTTGTTTGGCAAAGCCAGGGAAATTGTTTACTTCTTCCTATCCATTATTCACGCGCGAACTTTGAAAACAGTTTACCATTACTCAAACGAGCAAATTTTTAAAAAAAATATACTATACAGTCCATTTATTCTTTTTATTTCGTCTAACGAAACAAGAATATGGTATAATAATGTCTCATAAAATCACTGTATAGTCACTATAACATTATTACTCTGTATTATTTCCATCCAAATGAGAAGAGGAAACGTGGAATAAATGCAACATCTATTATAGTGTATTATCTAATTATATGATAATCCCATTCGATTTTATTTGTTCATTGCATGCGTTGCTTCTGTTTGTGTTTCTGTAATTTATATTTTCTATTGTTGAAAGTAAGGTCAAAAACACACACACATTCTTAAAATTGAATTTTTAAATGTAACCGGAAGATATATTTTACTGTTGCCTTTTTTACATACTCTAATTTTACAAATCTCTGAAGCATTTCATGACTTTTGACGTGATTTTTTTTTTGAGCATTACAATGACTATTTTCCTGAGCTTAAGAGTGATCTAGAGTTTTACAATTGTGGAATAATAGAATGAATTTTTGTACTTTCAAATAATTAGTCTTATTTTAAACAAAGTGCATCAAAACGATCTATCTATTTGTATGATTTGTGGGTGGCCGGTGAGTGCCACCAGTTTAATTTACAGTATTAGGATACTAATGACTTAAAATAAAAGTAATTTAAAATATTTGTTTCTACTTTATTGCATATTTAGTTCCATTCGTCTTGAAACCTCTGCTTAGAAACTTGAGTGTAAATAACTCTTATTTTTACTAATATCTTAAATAAATTATTTTAGAATTAAATTAAAGTTGACGTGTTGTGAATTATAAATTATTGCTGAACAATTAAATATTATTATTTTTCTAGAAATGAAATTAACTATTGTTATGATAGTCTTTAGATTCAAAATAAACACAGAATATACTGATATAGTGTTGTGTATTTTTCTGATGTCTAGCAAGTTTATTGAGGGGTTGTAAACTGGTACGAGAACGGTATGAAAAAGGCTGATTGAAGGAGGGCACAAAATCATGAACGTAATTAACTACATAGAACAGTTCTTGAATAATTAACATCGCTCGTCAGTGCTTAGTTTAGCATATAAGTTAAATTTGCTTGTGTCATTTCTATAACATTTTCTTCGGGTAGGGGGGGGGGGTTCTTTTTGAAAATTAAAATATGTTCTGAGATTAAATATTTCCTTTATTAAAATATATTTAATTTTTATGAGGCACACAGTTACTGGTTTTTTAACTTCAATTATTCAAGTAAGCGCGTAGAGCTTTAGTTTTTTTTTTCTCCTAAGATAGCAAATAATTCAGTTTTTAAATCTTGTCTTTAACAAAGATAAATATGACCGCTGCATATGGAAATGTTATACCTAAAATGAAATTTATTTTTTAGTCGTATACTCTGGCTACAAATAAGCGAACCTCTTCAGGAATTTCCAAAAAAAAATGTAGTACTTCATGTGTAGTTAATTCTTACTTTTGCCTATAAACCTATTTCTAACAACCGTCTAAAATTCGTTAAACTGTGTGTTAGCTGTGAATCTATAATTACACCTAAATATTTGTAATGTTTTTCATTTTATAGAAATCTTTGAAAATTTCTAAAAGCTTTGAGTAATTTTTTTTTATGCAATAAAGTTAAAGATCCAATCATATTAAAAATAATGATCAGTAAAAATAACACCTGACTCTTATATAAAAAAATAAAAACATTTTGTCAAACGTAAAGAATATGCATATTTAGAGTATGGGACATTATTTCACTTTTATGAATATTTTATGTTTATATTTATTTTTGAAGTTACGCAAATTGTTACATTCAAACTGTACATGTGATACTTGTGACATATTATTTACTAATTACAAACAGTTTCCGAAGAATATTTCATGAGTGTAAGTAGAGTTTGGATTTCTCTTTATCATAAAGTGCATGGTTATTTCAGAATAAAATGTGTATCAGAATAAACATCATTAAATCTCATTAACCACGATATAACGATACGTCAAATACGAACTCCTTTTTTATCTTTTACAATTCTTAAAATCTACAGCAACCGATAGCACCGTTTCCGTCTAACTTATTCAAATGCAATGTCTTTTAATTTGACCTCATTAATGCATTCCTTCTACAAAGAAGAGACGATTTTCATTTTCAGTGATGCTTCGAAGATGAATTAGTTTTGTAAAATTGCAACAGAATACGAATAAATGGCTTCCCTCCCATTTTTTGGGAAATAACAACTTGTCCCGGGCGACGTGTAAAGTAATAATCATCTCACGGGGAAAATAAATGAATCCGTTCTTTGAATAGCGGATTAAAAGTGCGGGGAAAACAAAGGATAATCAGAGGCTAATGGGACGAGAAGATTAAAAGCAAGATAAAAGGTATTTCGGTGCGGAGGCACAGCCGAAGATGTAATACATTCTGTGAAAAGGAAAGCATTTTTAGCGAATTAAAGTCATCAAAGATACCGCAAATATTCTGGCTAATATTCTTGAAGTTTGTCTGGAATGAAGCTGGGTCCGACGTCGGCGGAAGCTAATGGGGTCTACCCTCTCATCCGCCGTTGCTGTTTTCTTTTTGCCTGGCTTAACTAGCTTCTGTCACTCTTTGGACCCCTTCCCTCATTGGAGTTTCTTTTGCACGCTACCAAAATGTATTAATACCTCCAGATCCCATTAATTACAAATATTTCAGGTTGTTTGTTTTAAATGGCAGTGCATTACCGCTGGAGAGAACGGAGAGGATGGCTTTTTGTTTTACTGATCTCTTTGGGTTTTTTTTTAGCAAATGAAGTTTTCTTTTCCTTTGTCTGGAAAATGCTGTTTAATTAAAATGTCATTAAACGCGAGCTTCAATCTTAGTTAAAAAAAAGTTAATACACAAAAAAAGTTTTGGGCAATATGGAATGCAGATGACTTTATCTGTTGGAAGATGTCCTTTGTTTCATTTTGTCTGTGTTATAGATCCAAAGTATGTTAATTTTTGTGAGTCTGTACCAATTTAAAAATGAACCAATAATAGCGAACAAGTTATTTACAAACAAATCCAATGATATTATTTAAAAATATGCTGTAAAAAGTAATTTTAAAATGGTACATTTTATTTCATATTTAAATAAACTAAAATGTTAGGAATAAAATAAGGATTCATTAGGATTGGAGTTAACTAATTCTCTTTTTAGTATGTTTATGGAATTGATGATTCATTCAAGGTTTATTTCATCACTTTCTGCTATTTTAAATGTCGGAGCATTTAACAGTTATGGTGCCTTAGAACTGAAATCTTAGCTATGTTACCGTTATAGTTATTTGCCTAAGAGTACAAACATTCGGGTGTTCCAGTGGAAGAGGAAAATCTCGTTTCATGTGTTAATATTTTGAAAACTAATCGCTTCTTAAGGGGACAATTGTATAAGTTCATCGTTTTCCTTTTTAAAACGACTATAGCATTATTTGAATGACTTATGGCATTATTTTAAAGATACAATGGATTTAAACGTTAATAATTTTTTTTATTTAAAAATGCATAAAATATTATAACATGAAACAAAGTTAGGAATATTTTAAATCTAGAAATGTTTTCAAATTATTTGCAAATTGGAATTGATAATCCACTGAGCACCATTAAAATATGCTGAATATAGACATGTGCTATAATTTCTTGGGTAAGCAGCTATAGACAGGGACTTCTTGAGGCCCTGGGCTCTACTCAGAAGTAGACCCTGGGCTCCAACACAAATGTAGGCCCCACCTATGATCCTTAACAGTACATAGCATACGTTGTCAAATACTCTTACAAACAATAACCAGAAACAAATAAATGTAACAGGCTCGACCGACGGCCGCCTTTTGACTGCATGAGTAATGATGGTGTATGGTGGTAGACATAGTCCTGTACGTGGACGATGGTCATCACATGTAGCCAGTTGACATATTGTTCGAAATTCCCAATTTCTTGGAGAATACAACTGGAAATAACATTTGACCCTGGAAATTATTCGAATTATGATTTTATTAAGGTTGAGTCGAGAACGAGACGAGGCCCCGGGCCCGGTTGGCCCATGCTTTAAGACGTTCCTGGCTGTAGATTAAGAAAAGATTTTTATAACTATACACATATATATCAGGGACTTGTAACGTCACCTCAAAAGCAGTGTTTTTTTTTTTACTTTGGTCAGGAGAAGGATAAGTTGCGTAAAATAAATCTGCGCACTTAAAGATCTAATTATTGGAAAATAATTGCGCTTTGTTGTAAAGAATTTCTGCTCATGTTAATTTAAATGTGAGGATTGGTTGTCAAACGTTTATAGAAGCGATGAATGTTTGATGCGATTCGGAAAGTTACGAAACTTTAGTATGATATCCTGGTTCTTGTTTCGCGTGTAGCATGAGTCTTTACTGTTTATGAAGCTTCACGCTACTTACAGTTTATGTAGCTGACTTCAATACACATCATATCTGGAACTGTAATGAAAGCCATTGAGTAGCTGAACAGTGTGACGTTGACCTTCATCTACTCACTCACTGGAACTGAAATGTGTGTGTGTAATACTTGTGCTATAAGACATTTTTAACTATCTTTTGTCCAGCATATAGCTAGCCGATTGAAATTTATGATTGTTTTATGCTTCCATTCGATAATTTTATTAATTTTTAAAATATCTTTTAAGAGTTTTCAGGCGATACGTCCAAGTGTGTGTGTGTGTGGTTAATAAGGATCAAAATTCAGTGTTTCCACAGATTCCAACTAGCCAAACTAAATATTTAAAACTTTTTGTAATGTGCTTGTATGTTGTTTCTATGGGAAAATGTATTTTTCTTGAATTTTTTTTGTCTTATTCTCTTAAATCAGTACAAATTTTCGTATTAATTTTATAATCATTTCACAGTTTTAACAAAATAATTGTACTTCTCATGAGTTATATGTATTTTGTTGTGCGAAAATAAAAATTGGATATATATGTTGTTAAGATTTCTTTAATATCACAGCCCATAACTTTTTATTCTATTCCTCAATTAAAAAATAGTGTAGTATTCGAAATATTTTTTATGGCTGTTAAATATTTCGAAATAATTTGGTCGACCATTTGTAATTATTATACGTCAAGTTTATTTTACTAATAAATATTTTTAGAGTAGAATTGTGATGAAATGTTTTTTCTCTGCTAGTAAAATTAGTTGTTCTTATTGTAAATAATCTTTTGTATCTTCTTTACGGAATTCAGAAAATTCCTATTGGTAAGTGATTGGAAAATCTCAACAGTTCAAGCGTTTAGTTTTTCGTATTATAATGTAGAAAAAATGAGTTTTAAATACTATATCTCCAAAAGTTATCGGGGATGTTAACTGGCGCTTAACGAACATTCATGCTTCAGAAGCATGGTGTTCTGTTGATAAAAAATAGTTTAATATTAGTTTAGCTTTAGTTCAGATTCAAATTCTGATAGTTAATGAGAACCCGGAGTTAAAAAAATACTAAATCACAGTGATTAATTTTCATAAAAAAATTTCATTTAGTTATGTTTGCAAAATAGTTTTAATATTTTTTGTGATATGCGTGATTTATGTTGAGTGATAATAGCGCAGTTCTTGCAAATATATAATTAGTAATTTTAATGCTATTTCGTTTTTAGTGGATAAGATTTTATTTAACTCAATTCCCTTCATAGTAGTCAATGTTAAAACCTAAGCTGGATAAAATTTCTTTTAAGTGTAATTTAGTGGAAACATTTATTCTATTCGTTTTGTAATAATATATTGTGCAAATGTTAGATTCTAATCATTATTTTGAAATCTCATTTTTATATAATTCACTATGTTTCACTGTAGTGCTAAAGAGATTTCTTAAGTGATATTGTGTTTTATCATTTAAGCGTAAAATTTTTGGAGCCTTTTAAATATTTTACATGAGTTTTATTTGCATACATTCATTTTTTTAAAATCTAACTCATATCTGTTAAATAAGCTATCTGGACTCTTTAAATTATGTGTTACTTATGAAAAAAATTTACTAGCTTTTTCAACCTATTTCAAAATATCAGGCGAAGCCTTTTTTCTTTCTTTAACAAGGACAGTAGCCTGGTGACACAATTCCTGTTACGCACGAGAAAGGCGCATATTTCAACAAAGCGAACAGTATGGAATAGTAGAAGCTGTGTGTGTGTGCTGTATGCTTTATCAAAATTTTCATGGGGTGGATTGTGGAAGTTGCGAGAATGAGGTACTGATAGACACATGTTGTCCTCATCATCTGGCTATGAAGCGAGTCATCGGTCTATATCCACCTATTTTGTTACAGCATGATTTTATCTTACCTACTCATAGAATAAAATGAAAATTAAAATAGCGTTTTTGTGCATTATTTGTCCCTATTCTTTGATGTTTAATTTATTTCAACGACACAAAAAATACCGTTTATATTTATTTGATGTATGCAATTTGGGTGTGGGGGAGAGAGAAAGATGTGTTTTTATTAGACCATGAGTTTAACTGAATTGTAATTTTTCTATTAATATATTTATTGCTTAAGAAAATGCCACGGAATACATATCTCATCCAAATCCTATTTCATGCATACGCAATTTAGACAACATTACTTATTTCTCAAATTTCTTACTCTTTGTTTAATTATATAATTCTCAATATAATACTTAATGTATTTCAGAAGACATCTAAATGTTATCTTCACGTAAAACAAATTTAAAAATAGAAGTCAGGGAAAAGTATTCTTATATTGGATTATATAGAGGCAACTTTTTGTAAATTGCTCTTCCACTTTCGTTTCAAAAAGTATACGAAATTGAGAAATGTACTGAAAAGAAAAGCATGAGGTAATTGAACAGGTGTCTTGTCGAAAGTTATATCTTAGTAATAAAACTGATTTAATAATGTTTAAGCGTGCTCAATGTCATGTCAAAGCATTAAATAATGCCATTTTTATTTCAAAATATGGCATTTTCTGTTTAACTTCTGAAATAAATTCAAATTTCGATTAACTGCGGGAGTTTATCTGAAAAGTCATAGATTTTATGGTGGTTTGTTTTCTCAGTTTTGGTTTTTAAGTAATTTCAAATTTTGTCTCATATTGTTATTTCAACAACAGCAAGGAACGTTTTAATAAATGAGTGCCTGTAAATGAGAGAGAGAGGGAAATTACCATTATGGTTATTATTAGTTTCCGATCTTAGGATTATATTAAGATGTTTTAGATTTTATCTTCGTACACGAGGACACTATATGAATGCAGTATCTTTTTTTGTGTGTTTAATACCATGATCGTAATTTATAGTGAACTGGAAAAAGAAAATGGGACAGCTATTATAAAAACCTATATTACTTATTCTCAACTTTTTTAAATATATGCATTTGACAAGATTACATTTTCCTGACAGTTATAAGGTTATTTCCTTTATTTAATTTTTGCCTTCAATACTTCGTAGAATAACTTACGATTCCTTATTCAAAAAAGTTTTAATGCTACGTTTTGCATTTAAAAAAAAATACTTTGCTGGTTTTAAGTGACATCCAATTAATTGCGGGGATTAGGAACTATGGACATATTTAAAGGAGTTTAGTTTTTAATGTGTTATAGAAAGTAAGAAATAAATTCAAGATCTGTGATATTGTTTTTGGGTTTTTTTTATAAATAATTTTCCTCTCAAAGTTGATTAGTTGGGTATGAGAGTACTATAAAAAATGTATGTTATAATATGTCAGCCGAATTATTACATTTAGTGTTTAATTTAATGTTTAACATAGTAATCATAGCAACCAATGGTTAGTGGTTTTTGCAATTCAATTCAATTCAATAATAGACTTGAATATATAGGGTAATGATGCCTATTTTGTTTTTAAAATGCTTTATTTTTTTATTTCAAATTAAATTACAGTTCGAAACTAAAATTTTTACTAAACATGTGATAAAAGATACTAGAGTTATTTCATGAATTGTTTATTTTTTCAAATGTTCTAAATCAAGGGCTTAAAACTTAAACATCATGTATCGTTTCTGGTAAAAAGTATTCTATGTTGCGTCCTCTAGATAAATATCAATGAGAAATTCACACAATTGAAGTGTAGTGATCGATTTTCCGCATCATTTAACCCTGTTCTAAGTTAATAGTTTTCCGTGTTTTAACGTCATTTTTAAAATTAAAAAATTTTATGATATTAAATTTTTTTTCTTTATTTTGAAAAGGGATGGTTTTCAGTGAATATCGTAAAATCTTAAATATATATTTCGTATTTCTCTATGCATAAAAAGTTTTCCACCGAACACATTATAAACAATGGTGGCATGATATTTTCTGTCATCTTTTTGTTATTGTGACGATTTTTTTTTCAGTTTATTTAAGTCTAAGCATTTCATTCATCTCTCATTTACTTTTTTCGTACATCACATAATCACCAAGAAAATTCTACGATACTCTTTGTTCTAACGTGATTTCCCTTTAATATTAACTGTAATATTTCTGATTTCTTACGAATTACATATCGTGTCATATTCTCTGAATATCATATGAAACTCCCTTGCTTTGTTTTAGGAAATTGAAATATGATTAACAGTAAGACTCTTATTATAGTGGAGTATAACTTAATGAGAAATACAATCTTGCTCTATTTTTAATTTTTGTGTGTCATTCGCCTTGTCTTGATAATTTGTTTCTTTAGAATTAGATACAATGTTGATTTTGATGTAGCAATATCTACTGTTAAGTTCTTAAGTTACCTTAGGTCCCTTTATTTTATTTTTTGTAGCTTACACATATTTGTCAAATTTTTCTCCTTCACTGCACTCACGAGTCTGAAAAAAGATTATTTGTGCATGTTATGTATAAATATTTCTGTGGATGAAATTAGAAACTTTGAACAGAAAATTGGTTTGTATTTACTACACATTATAATTTGATGATCGATTTATATTGTTCTTGGGACATCTAGAATACTTTTGACATCTATTGATAAACTGATAGTACTGTATTGAAAGAGATGATTTGTTTGCAATGGATAAAAAAAATAACTTTACTATCAGCATTTTGTTTCCGCTTTCGATTTATTCTTAATCTTGCCAGTCGCCACCAGATCATTCCAGAAGTCGTGTTGCAGAGATGAGTAGGAAAGGAAATGAATGGATTACGAGTTGGCATTCTGTTGTCTGACTTTTATCTAAGTTCTCTTTAACAGTCGAGACATAATTGTCTGTTATCGGCTTATTCTCTTCCGATGTGAAAACTGGATTTTTAAAGTTGGGCATCCTTCTTAAAAGGTCTTCCATCGCTGTCAGGAATCTTTTGGTTTATTCCGCGGTAGAGGGATTAGTCTCGCATTTGCCAGATCGCCAATCCTTTCAAATTTTCTGTGAAATCCGATCGTAATGCGTCTGCGAGTTATTGTGATCGTACCATATCCGGGAGAGGATTAGCTTGACTTTTAAAAGCACGTGACCGAGATCTTATCTTTACCATCCTCTGCAACTACGATCATTGAGTGTCTTCCCATCTAATCCTCTTTGAACTGATCGTCATCGCAGCATAATTTCCAAGAAGATTACGTCAGCTGCTACTTTGTCTATTTCTTTATTTCTTAGTAGTTTCGTTTTTATTTTATCGTTATTAGATTTTTATTTTTATGCGATTATTTTAAGTGTGGCTTTCTGTAACCTGGCTTTTGTTCCAATCCCCGTTTACTGCGAGATGAATACGAGATTGATCGCTTAGCCTTGAGAATCTGTTGGCGGTTTGTTTAAGTTTTTACTTTGTTCTGACACTGACCGTTTGAACCGCAAACTCTTAGGGGATTAAAAGGGTTTCCGAAGGCTAGGCTTAGCCGATGTATCAATTTTTTTTTTGATGGCATATTTAATTGAGAACGAAGTGCTGTCAAAATGTCTAGCGACATTTATTATCACCCATAAAATAACACTGTAGGAAAGATATTTTTATGCTATGAACAAGGAAACACAATGAAGGAAAAATATGTAAAATAGCGCTGCGTAATTCGTTTTAAGTGTATTTTGCATTTGTAAGGATGTTTCGCAATAATAAATAATTCAAAGTATTTTGCAATGTTCAATAAAAGAAACTTTTCCATAAGTGAATCATTTTTATTCTTTGGGTGCATTTAGCTTCTTTTCTGTCAAATGATCCAATCAATGTGCACACCAAAAGTAATTGATTTTATAACATATTATGTTTCAAAAATTCACATTGTTATAAGTATGAGAGAAAAAATCTTGAAACCCCCAAATTTTCCTTTTTTTCCTTCTATTTTTCTTTCTCCACAATTTTCTTTTTATTGAAAAGAACATTAAATCAACTGGCAAAATATATACAAATCCTAGGAACAATATTTCTAGTTGAAAGGACTTCCGTAATTCTTGGGCATACAGTATAGAAATAAATGGCTTTGTTTCTAAAATGGATATAGATGATATATTTCCTCTGTTTTTAAAAGGTTTTACATTAAAATTATTTTCCATTTTTTGATTAAATTCTAACCTGTTATTTTTAAGCAGCTTATTGTTGGGTGAATATATATATGCATATATATATATTTCTTTTATCATTGTAATGAAATCTGCATTTCCTATTATAAAGGAGGAGTTAACTTCATTTGAATACTCGTTTATTAAGAAACTTTCTTTTGATCTTGTTTGATGTGGTATCATTATGATTTGTATCAATATTTTTAAAACAATGCGTAATATGCTTATTTTGTGAAAAAAAACGCCGTTTCTTGAGATTTAAGTTTACCATTAGTTATTTTTTCAATATACATAAGTAATTATTTTTAGAAAAATGTTTCATTTACATTTTTTTTAACATTTTAATCGATAAAATATTTTTGCTGGGTCATTTATGCGTTGGCCTCTTACGTTACCTCATATGTTCGATGATAATATTTGTAAAGTACCTTAAAAATTTTATTTTTAATAAAATGATAAAGGCGCTTATAATTTGAGTTAAAGGAGCTCGCACCTCATTTTAGGCTTTCCTTTTAAAATTGCCTATTTGATTATTTTACTGATAAATATTCAGTTTGTTTTTCCACGCATAAAACCCCAATATTCTTTTGAATAATAGAACAAATTATTGTTTTTGAAATTAAATCGGTATCTAATATACATCTTAAACTAAGTTATGAAAATAAAATTTATCATCTATTCATGATTTCCTTTTAGTGACTTGATATCTTTAAAATCAGCATGTTCATAGATACTAAGCAGTAGTTGAAGCTTATTATTTATATAAACGAAATGAAATTTTTTTCGTATATTAAGACTTTTTAGAGTACATTTTTTTCATTGTTATTTCTCAATATTGTTTAAAAATTCTTCCTTAAACAATGAATAAAGTATTACTAGCATATTTTTTTATTGTTTATCTAATTTTTTCAACTTGAAAAAAATCGTACTAATTCTTTATACTTGTATAACAAAAGTTGTGAAATCGAATCTTTAAAAACACTTAAATAGCATTAACTGCATATTAATTGAATACTTATAATGCATATTAATTGAATTCTTAATTTTGTTCATTTTCATGATTTCTTTTATTTGATGTTTTCCCCATTCCTCTTTGGAATTAGTGATTGAATTTTTTTTTCACTTTTAATTCTTTCATGCTTCTTACTACTAAGTAATTATTTCTTATCACCTTGAAAAGGTTTTCTGAGTACTTTTATTAATTCATCTACATGTAAAAAGAAAAGAGGGAAAAAATCAGAATTAAAAACAGAATTCTGATTTATTTGGAACTTAAATGTAAATCTAAATTAAACCTCGTAATCTTTTCTTCATAAGCCGGGTCCCTGAGGAGTTATTTAAAATCAAGCACTTGTCGGTGACGATGATTAATACCGAAAAATGTGTCGCATGTCTGTATAGAAATCTTTAACGTTGTTTATATAAGAATTATGTTTTGTTATTAGAATTATTTTGAACCATACTTTAAAAAAAAAAAACGTGCCCAAAGACCGACATATCACATTGAAAATAATAAGTTTTACTTATCTTTAGCGCTCGCCGAAGAGATAAAAAAATGGGGGGGGGGGAAGAAAAGTATTTTTTTAAAAAAAAAAAGCATATTAACAAGAGAGATTAAAACATTTTACAGTTTTTGTGCAACTTCTTGTTGAACGCCGGAAAAATAACTCACAGAGTGGAGATTAATCTGGGTACTGAAAAAACTAGCAAAAATTATCTAGTGATTATGTCTGAAAACGAAGGACTGCGAAGTATTAATCCGTTTTAATTTCAAAAACCTAGGAGAAAAAACAACGATGCATAACGAAGGATTAGTAGGAGAAGCAAAAGTCTTAAAAAATTAGACTAGATTGGAAGAAAAGAGGGGGGGGGGAAGAGAAATAATAATAAAAAATATTCATAGTATATAAGGGGAGTGAAAGGAGAGAAAAAAGCTATTGGGTAAAATTTGTGTTTAAATACTTATAGCTTGAAGTGATTAAGATTCACAACTTAGAACAACGTCTGGAAATGACGTGGCTTACTAAGAAAGGAGAGCTTTTTGCAGCTGTGTACATAGCCTGTGCGCACACACACTACTATTTTAAAATAGATATCTCTCGGCTTTTTTTTTTTTCAAAAAACCTCTCAGTTCCATTGACGTTGGTATTAAATTGAACTAAAGCTATTAAAATTGCAATGTCGATGAAAGCTTAAGGTAAAATATTTGAAACTGGATTTTTCTGGAAAAGAGTTGATTAATTTATATGGATTCTTGTTTTCTTATTTTTAAAATTTCTGAGTAAAGTTTGGTTAATTTATACTTTGTTATTGTCTCCGTAAAATAGACGAAAGAAAAAACATACCTTTATTAAATTAAGTCTCTTCCTCCTGAAATAATTCGGAAGAAGCCAAAATTATTAATTAATGACTGTCTTAATCTCATAACGATATTATGACTAACGATAAAAGAATTGTGGGGTGCTGTTAATTTTTGAATTAATTAAACCGTAAAATTAATATTGTGTGCATCTGATATAAGAGAATCTAGATTTATAACGTGTTTTATAACTAGAGATATTGACAGTCTTAGAATTGTCATTTTAAAATAATTAGAATATATGTGATAAGAATATATTATATAAATATCCATGTATGAAACAGAAATTTAATACTATTTTATGATAGCAAATGTGTAATCTCAATTGCAAAAAATAGTACTATACAATGTCGGAGATTAATACAGTCTTGCAATGAAAATATGGTTCAGGTGTCGTCCTCGTCACTTGACCATGGTTCAAAATTACGACGTTCATTGCCAAAAGTCCTCGTGTATCTGAATAGTACGATGTTAATATTCACTCACTCTCTCACGCGGGGAAAATATTTGATTAGGCAAGGTTTTTTTTTACTGTTTGCTATATATATATAATTTTATGAAACTGAATACTATGGATTGAATTCGTATGAAGAATTAACGTAGGCTTATATTTAATGCACTGTATAATTTGTAATACCTCTCCCTATTAATCCATTACTTTTTTCAATGACAATTCTGAGGAACAATGAATAAGTAGATACTAAAAAAATAGTAGATTTTAATTTTTAAAAAAAATTTCATTTTGTAAGAATGTACAAACTGATGTATTTTAAAATATTCATTGAAAAAGGTTACTCTTTCTTAGAATTGTGGCTGCTATTTCTAAATTTTGATGTAGTCTTGTCACATTAGTTAGTCTTTCAAATAAAAATTCCGTTTTAAAACTTCAAAAATAAAAGTATTTAATTTTAAAACATAGTACTCCTACACTCCGCAAAAATATTTTTTATTTAAAATATAAAGTAAAAGCTTTTGATTGTGGGAATTTAAAGGTTTTTAAAGCACAGCAGAAATCAATCAAGTATAATCTATCTGGGTATCAAGTGTATTTGAGTTCGTTGAATAGATAGACCTGGATCATAATAACTATCGAAGTTAACACTTTCCTATCCTGTCTCGGAAAATAAATCCACGGGAGCTTCATAATTGTCCCACTTTATTGCTTGCTTTAGTGGTTCGAATCATTTGTGAACCTATTAGTGCTTAAACATTTTTGCAGATTGAGCATGATTTTATTAGGGTGTGTATTGCAAATTGTGTACGATGAGTTTATACGTCTTTTTTTTTTTACAATTTGTGTGGGAATAAAATGGATTTTTTGATATATTATTAATGAAATCCTTAATCTAGTTTCACCGTACATAAGGATGAACGTTTATTACTACCATTCAATGAATCGTGATTATTTAAGTTAATTATAATGGTTAATCTTGCATTGTTAGTTGAAAAACTTGTAACAAGTAGTGAATGTTTTGTAACTTCTGAGTACAGAGAAATTTCGAGAGGGAAATATTTAAGTTCTATATTTGTTAAACGTGTTGTAATGGTTGTTAGCTTCATGTGACTGATCCATATATATGGTATATAATACTGGGATACTTAAAAAGCAGAATTAAAAACTTTTTTCATCGATTTGAAATTTTATTCTTAAAATGAATGCAGTGTGATAGTGAAACAAAAAATGTATTCTCAACTTTCGATTTGGGATCGGAAATGGGTAAATAAATTAAAAACAACCCAGTTCCTATTTTGTGGATGTCATTAAAAAAAAGGAAGTGGTTAGGTTAATATAAATACTTTAACTGAATTAAGCTTAAAGAAGCAATTTCATATGCGTGTAATTTACCAGTTTTCCCCTTATTAACAAAGCTGGAGAATCGACCGGCGATAAATGTGGAAAAGCTTCGCATTTGTATTAAAATTTCCTTCTATATGATATGTTCTATAATTCATGTGTTATGTATCGGCTTCCAAGATTATAAGAAAACATATTGATCTCTCTTAATATTAGTGAAATGCTTCATTCAAATGTTAAAGGGGGGGGGGACTGTACAAGGCTGTAATGGTCCGTTATATTACTTTTGAAAAAAATAATTAATCGCGAATTTAATTTATTTCTGATTTAATTTTAAGTCCTCTTAAACGAATTAATTATGTGTAAGAAAATGGGGTAGCAAGACCTCTTTCTTTTAATTTCAGAACTATGCTTTCAAAAGATGAGGGATTACCGGACTCTAATTGTGAAGTTCTAAATCTTTACTATAATATATTTCATAGATTTAGAGAGAGAGGCTTGGGGGATAAAAGTGTTTTTTGTAAACACTTAGAAATAAAATAAAAATATATGTTTGATTTTTTAAGTAAGATTCACACCAGTTTTATTCATTGAATAATGCTGTGTAACGTTATGTAAAGCAACACTCTCTCCTGCCGATGGTCCACGGATTAATGGTTCAGGGAATTTTTTAAAGGTCCGCATAAAAATTGGGACATTACACTAAAAAGTATACAATACTTTAAAAAAAATTCATTTTTTATAAAATAGCTACTCCTATAACTTTGAACCTGTAATAGGTGCATTTCACATTTATAAAAGGTGGCCGAGTGGTCTAGGCATCGGATCATAGCTAGCATGTCATCAATTCGATCCTAGTACCACTAAAGACCCGCCGTGTAGGGGAGCGATGCACGTTAAATTTGTCGAGAGCTCAAACGTCCTCCCGTTGGTGTGGTGTGGTAGTTAGGAGAGGGGGGTGGTGCCAGCTCAGGTGTCGTCCGCGTCACTTGACCATGGTTCAAAATTACGCGGACCATCGCCAAAAGCCCTCGTGTTGCTAATCAGTGTGACGTTAATATTCTCTCGCTCACATTTATAAAAAATGTTTTTCTGATTATCATTGTATAACTGTATTTATCTCCCCCCCCCCCCGAAGTTCATGTTAGTGGTCCGCCAAATATAAAAACTATACATTTATTGGTCCATAAAGTTCTAAAGGTTGACAACCGCTGATCTTAAGAGTAATATTTTGTCAACCTTTGAAATTTTAGTGTCAAATTTTATTGAAAGGTTGTTAAGTACTTAATAAATTTATTTGTCATTATCTAGGTATTTGCTTATATATTCTTCCTTTTGTCAGTGACTGACATTGAGTTCGCTAAGTGTTTTTCCTTTGTATTAGAAAAAAAAAAGTGTGTATGTGAAAAAATAGATAAACTTGCATTTTGAGCCCTTCTATTTATTTAATAATTTGTTTTAGTAATGCTATTAGAAGATTTAAATATAGTTTTTTGTTGACAAATTTTATTCACAGCCTGGAAAGGGATTGGTATTCTGCGCAATTAGAGTACCTTCCTTTAGATAAATTTATGTTCTTTTTCAAAAAACTTTGTATAAGGGGGGGAAAATACTTTTTCTTCCGTGAATAAAACTCAAAATAATTTCAGGTTTTCGAAAAAAATAATAAATTTCAATTTTTTTATTGCAACAAATTTTATTGTAATACGTCATTGGTATTTATTTGTATGGACTTCCTATGAGATCATGATTATTTTCTGAAGTCACTTACAACGTATTTTTTTAAAAAAATTTCTCGAAATAAAATTTTCAAAATCCACGAACATGCTTATTAACTGAAAAAAATAATTAAAACATAAAGAAAGAGCCTTTAATTTTTTTTGTAGCTATCGATACTACTATTGCGTAACTTGTGTGGGAGGCGGTGATTTATCGTGTTTTGTGATTCGTCCGCAGCTATTCGCATTTTCTACTAACCATCAGCTGTTACTCATATTTGGAGTGGATAGTTAGCTTGCTGCGAAGATTATTCGATTCTGCAAAATCTGAAATAAATCCTGTAAAAAAATATTTATTTGATTGAAATGTATTTGCTCGTTTCTTAAATGTATTTTCACCACTTATGTTTTTATAATTTTGTTACTAAAACTTGTAGAGGATGCTAATATTTATGTTTATTAAAAAGTTATAAAAATGGAGCATATCGATTGTTATATATCCAACTACTTATCTAAAATTATTTTATACTTATAGCATAGATCTTTGGCAATATTTTTTGTTGTATAGTATTTTCTCTGTTGCTAGTTGTTAGTTGAATATCGTTAATAAAATACGTCGGGGGGTATTATGTATGTATAACGTAATATGGTTTTAATGCATTGTATAACTTTCGTTGCTTTTTTAATCGTCATTAATATTTTTTTATATGTACTAAAATGAAAGTAAGAGATGAAACATAAATTTTTGATAGTATTTTTGATCATGAGATTTATGATGAACAAAATAGTTTCCTCTTATATTAGTTATAAATATGATATAATGAATGCATGAGTTTTCCTCTTCCTTTGTAAACCCATTAAACGAGTGTCAATACTTTTTTAGAAAAGAAATTTAGTGTGAGTGTATAATTTGCTAGATTAATATATATTCTATTGTTCTTGTTCAAAATTTAACTTAAATGTGAAATACAAATATATGTTAAATTATGAGAAGTAAAGAATACGTTATTTTTCGATTCAAATGTGTGGATTATAAATGTACTTTTTTTTAGTAATGATTTTTTTTTGTCAAATGTGCAAATCATGTCATTGTATTTCTTCCATCTATTATTTTTGAATATTTTGCACCCTTGTATTATATAAAACATCGACTGTTAAAACCTAGAGTTGGGTATTATATTAAAATACTTTTCCCCCTCAGGGGCTGATGTTAAGCGGCGGTGTGGTTTCCGGTGGAGCCTGCACCCACGACATGAATCCAGAGCGCCGGGAAAAACAAGACGGTTCCTTACCTCCAGATCCAGGCCTTCGTAGTCCTGGTTCCTCATCGACGGCATTGTCCTTAGTCGAGTTTAGGCCTTCCATGAAGTCGGCATCATCAGGTCAGACAGGTAAGTTACTTGGAGAAATGTCTTTATTTTTTAGCATTTTTCCCCCGGGTTCACAAGCATTTAGTGCCTGGGTGCTTTAGTTTTTCTGGGTGTTATGGGAGATTTTAACAGATCGTTATTAAATCTACTCAAGAATATGTGATATAATTTTTAAAATCTATTGCCTATTAAAGAAATTTATCCACTGCAATCACACACAGTTTTTAATTTATTAAAGGCATTTTATGCTTTTAAAAAGCAATAGATACTCTCCTCCCTCTCTTTTTTTTGTAAATAAAAATTCCTAGTGGTGCTGATAGAAACTAATCTTTACGCCTTCGGATATCTGTATATCTTACCGTTAAAGTGTATAATTCGGTTATTTCATGAAATAACTTAGAGAAGTCAGTTAAAGTATGTAATGGATGAAAAGTTTCATACTTTACCTAGTTTATTCTGTGAAATAACTAATGATAGACCGTTACTGAAAGAGTGAAAAATAAACAATTTCAAAGTTATTATGTAAATAAATTGATCATATAAAGCTAAAACCTTTCGAGAAACGCCTTTTTTCCCTATTGATTGATAAATTATATGGATGATTGAGATAGGTAATAAGGAAAAGCAGATGATATAATTTATTATTGCTAACATTAGTTAAACAAAAGGGGGGAGGGGGAGAATATGTTTTGTATCTGTTACTGTGGCACAATGAACTTTTCTACTGCTTAAACTTCAAGGATATCATAATGTTGGAGTAACCAGTAGATATGTGGTACTTTTTTTCTGTGCTGTTTTAGCACTTTTTACTTCTGCTATCAAAGTTAATAATTTTTCACGGATATTAGAATTTTTCAACACTGTTTTTCTTTGTCCCACACTTATTTAATAAAGATTCAAATCTATCTTGCATCAAATATTTCTTATTTACGGGTTCGTCCTGTAGAAGTCATTGCTTGAAAACAGGTTGCGAAAATATTTGTTAATAATCCAAAATGTAAAACTCTAACATTAATGCATCGTCTAAATTCTGCTTTTAAAAGTGACGGAATGAAGGGTACGACACAAAAACGTCATCGCAAAGCAGCGTTTCAGAACTGACTAAAAGCAGCTATAATCGGTTCAAAGAATTTTCGAGTGCTGTATTTCATGCTTTAACGATCAAGTTATCGTTATTCTATAGAATAACGATTACTTGATTGTAAAATTCAATAATTAACCGTAGAATTCAATAATTTTATATATTTTAACTGACTTGTCCAGTTATTTCATAAAATACCTATTTATTCTATGGAATAACGGATTTCACACTTTAACGGTAACATATACATCATATTCTAAAGAAATTATTCTTGTTAATAAAACATGATGGCATAAAATGAGAATTACATAAGATGCCTACCAACCTACTCTTAATGATACAATGAAAATTTCCCCATTGAAGTTGATGTTATGAATATCCGATTCAGCGTCTTTAAGTCTTTGTTGGGGAGCAGCTATGCGCCCTTAGTATAAAAAAAGTTTTGGAGTATGTAGATGCTGCTATGTTGCGACTTCCTTTGATAGTTTTTTAAGTGTTTTTTTGTTACTCATTTATTACGTCTGGAAACTTTGTGAAGGTGCATTAACCCCGAAGGTATGTTAGCAACTTTACAAAACATTTTAAAAAATGGTTACTTGAGAAATACCTCGGGAAAAATATTTTTATTGTATAAATTTTAAAATGCACTCAGAGTCGTAGACTAAACGATGAGATAGAAATTATTTTCTTGAATATATATCTTGCGTTTTAATAATATAAACTAATCGTTAAGATTAGCTTTTTTCCCCTGGTTAACAATGATTTAAAATTTGATGGATTCTAAAAAATATCTTAATTATAATTTTATTGTTAATGATTAAAAAAATTCTATTTAAAAAGTAATCATTTTGCTTTACAAACAGAAACTAATTTTGCATTAACTAAAAATATATTAAGTTTGTAAAATATTTTATTGAGCTTAATTCGTTTTCTGTTTAATTACGTTTTAAAATGACTTCTCCAACGGTTTTAGAAAATTTTCATTACTTATCTAATATGTGTGTGAGAGACATTTCTACAATACACACGAAATGACACAATGAGACCTATAACTCATTTTAATTGTATTTAACATCTAATATGCCTTCCAACATTGTATAGCGGATTGTAGAACATTCTTTAGATGATTACACTTGACTGTAGTCGTTTTAAACTCTCTCAACGTATTTATGTTTACTTTATAATCTGTCAAAGTTTAAACTTTCTGCGGCTAATTATTATGCTTTAAATGTTTTACAATTTAAAATACTTTTTAATTTTTTTAAAAAAAAAGACGATTAGCATTCTCTGAACACTTAAAATTGAAATATTAGCGTTTGAATATTTTCGTATGAGAAATTTAGTATACATTTATATTTTATTATTTGTTCTGATTTGATAATTCCTTGAGCTATGTAATTAAATCGTTGCTTAAAATTTTTTCCGCTGGCAGTGGGTGTGTTTGAAAAAAATCAAAGACAGTCTTTTTGCATGATCGGCAATAAATAATGTAATATAGAAAATACGACGGAAGTGGTATTTCGTTAAAATCAATGCATACCTTCGTTGCCATGATTTTAATCTAATTTGAGAGGATTAATTTGTTCATCGGAGATCGCCCAATATTTTTCATTTCATCTAAGCCCTTTATCGTATTCCTAGGTTTTAAATATATTTTTTATAATGTTACAAAATATAATTAAACTATGACAAATGAGGGGGGAAAACGAACTAAATTAATAAAGTTAGATTTTATATTTGATGACAATCAGCGAGCACACAAGAATTACTTTAATGAAATAATCCAACGAAACCAGTCTGGCATTTTTATTGAAAAATGCTGTATTCGCTGTAATCTGAATGTAGAGCTCGTCGTAGTTTGTGAAATCGATGTACAGACAAACATGTTTTATTTTTCGTAAAAATATATCTATATTCGTTCACTTCCTGTTTCCGAAAGACATGCTTTTCGCAAGAGATAATCCTATTGTGCTTAAAGGATAAGCTGATTTCGTGGCAATTCTCTTTCTTTTCGAATATTTTTTTTTCTCCTTCCTCTTCGTCTGCTTGGATAATCCGCAGATAGTTTTCAGGAGGAATAAATTTTTTATACCCACAGTCGGAATTATATTACATGTTCTTTCGTCTTTCTCTGAAATCGAGCCCATAGATATTGTGCAAAGAAAAGAAAATAGCAATAATAATAACGGCGTTCAGTTTCCTTCCTATTCCGAGGTTATTCGGAATATTCCCATATTATTCTATTGGAGAAGGGATTGTATTTAACTATTGTAATGCTTATTTTTATTCAATGTTTGATGGTGAGAGTTAAAAAAAAGTAGCTATATTGACCAAGTTTGGAGTTAATTGCCTACAGACTCAGGTGCTAAGCAGGAATGAATCAAAATACTGTTAGTCTGCTCTCGAGTGAATTTATTAGTCTCGATAGTGATATTAGTCTCGATTTTGGAGTGAATATATTTGTTTTAGTTGTGTGTGACCGTATAATTTTAATGGAAAAAAAAATTGTATCTCTTATGCGTTATTATTTCAAGTCTCTATATTCTATATATCTAAGGTGACCAATCCTCCTCCTTTAAGAAGATCAGTTCTTCTTTTATAGGTTCTGTCTTTCCTCAAAAAGTGACCTCCTTTTCAATATTTTAAAACTAATTGGCTCATCTCTCTTCAGAGATGCCAGGGTGAACTGTTACGCGTCTGTTTAAAGAAATGAGAACACTGAATGTGTAATTTAAATTCTGAAAAATTAGAACACTGAATGTGTAATTTAAATTCTGAAAAATTAGAGAGAGAGAGAACACTGAATGTAATTTAAATTCTGAAAACTTATAACAATGGGAAAATCAACATGTTGAAATTCATAAAAGATGGGTTGAAATATTTAACCATTTCAAAAATGAACACATTCCATTTGAAAATTTAGTTATTTTTGTTGAATTTACGTTGTGTTGCTCAGGAACTGTTGCATATAATAAATTCTGAGAAATTATAACAATGGGGAAATCAATATGTTGAAATTCATAAAAGATGGGTGGAAATATTTAACCATTTCAAAAATGAACACATTCCATTTGAAAATTTAGTTATTTTTGTTGAATTTACGTTGTGTTGCTCAGGAACTGTTGCATATAATAAATTCTGAGAAATTATAACAATGGGGAAATCAATATGTTGAAATTCATAAAAGATGGGTGGAAATATTTAACCATTTCAAAAATGAACACATTCCATTTGAAAATTTAGTTATTTTTGTTGAATTTACGTTGTGTTGCTCAGGAACTGTTGCATATAATAAATTCTGAGAAATTATAACAATGGGGAAATCAATATGTTGAAATTCATAAAAGATGGGTGGAAATATTTAACCATTTCAAAAATGAACACATTCCATTTGAAAATTTAGTTATTTTTGTTGAATTTACGTAGTGCTTTTCAGGAACTGGTGCAGCAGTAGGAGTTTTTTCAATTGGTAATGATTTATGGACAAATGAGAAATCAAGATCGAATGTTGATATTTTAGCTGCAGCACTTTCCGTAAAATTCAATATGAAGGATTCTTCTTGCTCTAAAATTTCCGATAAATTAGAAAATGATAAACTGACAAAAAAAAAATCCATTCAAGGAAAATTACTCGTTTAAGTAAATAATTAAAAGGCATCTAAGCGAAATTAGTGTATTATAAAATGTTTCATATAGTAACGTTGTAATTTTTTCTAAAATTTTTCGTCCTCCTTTTTATTCTAAAAAAACTGGTTACTAGTATATCATTAGTAAATACGCTTTAAAATGTTACATATTAAAAAAAAGGGGGATGGGAAGGAAAAGAGTGAAGTAGGAAAAAGCTTGACGTCCTGTTTAAACTGCCAGTTTGTACTTAATTAGAATAAAGGAGTAGGTGTGCGTGTGTGTGTATTTATAGCAATATCGTATTATATTCAGTGCAATTGTAAATTTATTCAGTAATGATTTTTTTAAAAAAATGATTAAGATTTTTTCCAACAATTTTAATATTAAAATTGTCCGACATATTGCGTTCCTTAAATTACAGTTTGATTTTTAAAATTGGGGAAAAAACTATGGTAAAACTTTGGACATATTCTAAATGTGCTTTATATGTAGAATGTCTAATTTATTAGATCTTCTAAGACTGTTCTTGTTGCGTTTTGCGTTTCGAATGTAAAAAGTAGTTTGGAAAATGTGAAATCCTATTATAAATGGGAAAATCGTGCACTTATAGTTACTTGATTTATTTTCAGACGAAGTCGTGCACTCAAATGATTAAGAATTTTGTCTACAGACATTTCCCTATGTAACATTTACTTGTTTTTAAGCAATTTAGTTTTTCTCGATTGAAAATTTTTAACTTTTATAGACTTTTAATTTGTGAAATGGGGAAAAATTGTTTTTTTTTTCCTTTTCAGCTTTTTAAAGCTTATTTTAAAAAAGAAGGGGGGGGGGGTAACCGCGCGCACGTACTTTTTATTATGCTGAGGATTTTAAGGCTGTCTTCGCCAAATACTCGAGAGCCTGAACTAAACGCGAAACACATTTTCAGACAGAAAAATTTCTCGATATGTATAAAAACTTGCAACATTGTAATTCATTCATCTGTTTATATTATAGTGTTTTTAAGATTTCAAAAGATTCTTTAGATAATTATTTCCACCCTTAAATATGTATAGGGACATCTCATTTAATACTACACACTAATAGAATATAGTATTTATGCTGGAATATTTTTTTATCCAAAAAAAAAAAATATTCCAAATTTGGGTTCTATTCCTTCAGATTACGCCGAAAAGAGCCTTAAGCAACGTTGACAGTCTTTTTTAAAAGTAGAACCAGAAGTAAGAACCCGAAATCACTAACTCCAAAATTCATGTACAAAAAATTAAAGATTTAATAAGATTCAGTATTTGTTTTATAAATATATGCGTGAATGAATTTTTTTAATTGTTGAAACACATACAGTGTTTTCAGTTAATTTTACGAGTGGGATTTTTTCCCCGCATTTAAAAAAAAATGTTACATATTCCACAGGGAAATTTAAGATGAGAGTATAAAAAAGAATACTTGTATGTCTGTAAAATAAAAATAAAAATTCTTTTTTATTTAGAAATTTTAGGAAATGAATTATAATTTATGCCTTATGAATTAACCTTCTGTGAACGCGCCTAGCTCGTGTTGTCGAGCTATAAGTTCAAGACCTGGCGCCTCTAAAGGATAATGTAATAAATATACTGTTGCGTGTGTGCGGTGTTATAACATAAAAATAATATTTTGGAGTCCTAGAATTGTTTTTTTTCCCTGGATTTATTGGTAACAATTTCAACAATAAACTTAACAATCTTCAACAAATTAAACCATCACATTTGACTGAAACTAAAGAGAATAAATTATATTTGAGATAAAAACCCTAGTACACAACGGCACCTGGTACCCCGAAGCCAAGAATTACGAATAAACAACAGCACCTCTAGTTATGCAGAAGCCAAGTTCAAGATTCAACTGAGACAGAATCCGTTACATATGGTTTCTATCGAGATAGACCACGTGGGGTCTGAAGGTGGTGTCAACCACACTCCACCCACTCAGACCACCCGGTCCATAATTCACAACATCTAGCCGTGTAGAGGGCTGATGCACTTTAAAACTTTTGAGGCTCAAATTCCTCACGTTGGTATTGTTTGGAAGTTGAGAGGGCTTTGCGCGCTCTCTCACTCACACATACACACAATTTCGTCCTCGTAATTTGATCGAGGCTCAAAACTGAAAGGCCCGTCGCCAATAGTTCGTTAATAAAAAAATCAATTCAAATTTTGTCCCTCCTTCAGATAAGATGTTATGGGGTTAATAGAATGGTAAAGAGTTGTATAAATTATAAATTGGGTACTCAAGTTTTTATTTCCTAAGGGCTTAAGCAGAATGATGTACGGCTAAATCGATTTTGGCTTCTCCGTCAGCATGTTAGGTAAGTTTGGGGAACAAAGCATCAACTCCTGTGTCTTTGCCGTATGGTTGAATTTGTAAATAGTGAGATTCGTTGCAATTGATTAGTTAATAGTTTATTTATCGTCGTGTTTGGAAGCAACGAAAGGGCTAATGACGATGGACCTCTTAATTTTGAACTATGAATAAGTGACGAGGTCGATACCCCTGATCTACCATCCTACTTTCCAAACTTGACACCATGCCAACGTGAGGACTTCGAGCCTCGAGGGAGATTTAACATGTGTATCAGCCTCTCTACGCGACAGGTGTCTTTAATTGCATTAGAGCATGGGTGTCAAACTCAAAGGCTAACTTGGGCTAAACAAACAACGTTTAACTTAAAGTGGGCCCCCCAAAAATCAATATTCATAGAAATGTAAATTTATCTCGAATAATACTTTATAATAAATATAAATAAAAGCACAAGAAAGATTTGATGTTTACGTCCTGACATTGGAGATCGCTTTTCTATTTCTATCTTTCCTATTTAGGGAGAAATTTTGATATTTTATTACATATTGCGTGTCGGATATACTGACCGGGCCCCAAAAGTGATCGTTGTGGGCTGTACGCGGCCCGCGAGTTTGACACCTCTACACCAGAGACCCGTTGCGAATTGCCTTCGGGGTAACAATAGTGTGACTGTTGTTGTTTGTTGTTTCTAATGCCACCTGTCTGACGGTGTCAGAACGAGAGGCCCACGAAATTCCTCGTGGTAAGAGGCTAGGTGTATACCTTTCATTAGCTTTGAGCACCATGCAGGTGACAGTACGATTTGGCTCGGTTCATACACGATAGATGGCGACACCACCTGTCTCCACCTCCACAATTTTGGCATGGAACTGGAGGGGAGGGAAATATTCTCCTGCCCCTGCATCCGTGGTTTCTGCTGCGACCGCCCACAAGACTTTCAGACCCATTGATTTAACGAGCACGTGGTCCGTGAGTAGTCGGGGGGGGGGTATTTGGTGGCATTGGGCATCGAACCCAGGCCTTCCGGTCTGGAGTCCCATGCTCTAACCACTAGGCTACCCACGGCTCCTATGACTGTATTTAAATGAAGAAAAATCAGTTGACATTTGATACCATGTTTGATCATTAAATATCAGCTTCAGTTATATTATCAATTGAAAGGGAAAACACACCTAGAATTAACATTTTATTTTTGATAATTTGGCTTTAATTTGAAATTTTAATTAAGTATTGCTTAATGTAAACAGCAATCTTGTTCCTTTGTGTCTGGCAAATTTAGGTTAATCCTTGATTTGTATTATGAAGAGAAGATAACAAAAACAAAGACAAAAAAATTAATGCTCTCTAGCTTTTAAAGAACCCCCCCCCCCCCTGAATAAGCACTATTTACTTGTAATTTTTAACTACCGAATGTATCTTTATTTCTTTAAATGTACTCTCAGTGTTTTCCGAGATATATGGGTAAGAAAAGAATTTTTATGTTGGTGGCATATTTTTGTTTATCTTTTGTTGGTATTTGAGTAATGTATTTTTAAGAACAAAATTAAAACAATCTCTTTTCTAACTTAAAGAATATGTATTAAATCTGCATATAAAATATTGATTCAGGCGTGCAATCTGTGATACAGTAGAGTCCCGAAAACCTGGCACTCTATATCCCGGCAATCCGTATAACTCGGCTACACTTTTGCAGGCCGTAAAAACCCCAATTGTAGACCCGTTCAAACTGTCAAATGAATGAAAAACAGGAAAGTTATGAAGATGTTAACTTTGAGAGGACGGAGTACGAACTCCTAAAATATCGCATAGTGAGGGACTGAGGCTGTCGAAACCGTCCTTCAGTATATTGAACAACAAGGTGCGTCGGTAATGGACTTATTGTTCCTTCATCGTCTTCTTAGTGAAGCAGCAAAATAGTGCAGAACCGAAAACAACAGCACATTACGCATTTCTTTGAAAAAGTAGCCAGTTTTTACAAAGTTGGTTATTTAATTTTCATCATAAACAGTTTTATGTCTTCATTAAGTATTTTTCTAAGGTGTATTCGATCAGGTTAATTTCTGTATACTATGTATTCATTAATTTTCGTGTAGAAAATGCTCTATGCTTTTATAAAGTACGTACTTTTCCTTTGTTTAAAGGTATTTGGGCAGCTTATTTTCTGATGTTTTTTTAAGCGAACTAACTATACATACAAGGGCAGTACAATATTTTCTGAAGAAACACTCGTACTTATTCTTTTTTAATTCCATTCTCGAGCCCGGCATTTTCAGAAACTAAGCCGATTTTTCGAAATTCTATTGTGTATTTTGGGTTCAAAAGACAAAGGGAAGAGTTGAATTCAGCGAATGAAAAAAAAATTTGGGGGTGATTTTTTTAAAAATAAAAATTGGTATAATTGTTTTTATTTTAAGGCAGACTTTTAATTTGTCAGAACCACTCAAAAAAAAAAAAAGATTTAAAGATTTTTTTTCTTAATTTAAAATTGTAAGAAAAAAAAATTGGGAATTTCCCGTGTTTGATTAAATTTGCAACAAATATCAGTATTTTTTGAATATATGTAAATTAAAATAAAAAAAATATTCATGTTTTCATAACTACATAAAATATGTCGAATGTAAAAGTTATAATTTCTTCTTCTATTATCTTAATCCTATTAGTATTAAGCGTCAAAGTGAAACTTGAAAATTTTCATGAACAAAGTGCCATAATAGAGTAAGACAATACACAGTTAAAACTACATTTTATATAGATGGGAGAAAAAAATGCCTTTTTTTTTAAAAACTTGTTTTTCTTTACTAACATTAAATGGAAAAGGAATAATTAACGTGGCTTGTTTGCCAATAATTTTGACGAAATAGCAATAGCTTTGAGACCTTTATTTATTCTCTTTTGTTGTATGAATAGGTGACGTCGCTAAATTATTTAAATAATTTAATTCAGAAATAGTATTAAAATCATTTAATCTTTCCCTTTTTTGACCATCTCGACCTTTCTCTTGTTGATATGATTGTGGCTGTACTTGTTTACAAATAAATTATAATATTTAAAAATGTAGGTAGATGCTACAAATACCGACCCTTTCTTGGAGAACTATCATTCGTAGGGATCCGAGTAAAGTACTCTAAACCAGTGATCCCCAACCCACGGAGCCAGTTCCAGTCCTTGGATCAAGTAATACGGGGCCGAAAAAAGAACATTAAATTATTTCCATTTTATTTACTGTGATGTATTTCTCTGGAGTTTGTGCGACTTTTTATGAAAATCCCTTTATATTCATTTTTTGGTGTAATTGTACTTTTTTCTGATGGCATGTTTAAATACAATTAAATTAAAATTATTAAATCAAAATGATCCAAAATATAAACAATCAAAGTCCTCCCCTTCCCTCAGCAGTAAAATTATCAAACGCTGACCGGTTCGAGGCGATAAAAAAACTGGGGAGCACTGCTCTAAACTATCATTGGTTATGCTGGTCTCCCGGATAGATAAATTTATGTAAAATAGTTTAAAAAACCGTGTCTCTTAAATATTTAGATATTAATATTTATTATTTTTTAATTGCCATTGTTACAGAGAAAGATTTTTTTTTTGAAAACATATACGGAGACATAGTCATAAACAATCTGTGCCTTATTCTTAATGCCCTATGTCAGCGGCAATTACGCGCTAGTTTATTTGCTATTAACTTCTACTTTATTTTGGAGCATTTTTAAAAAATTCTAACGCCATGCTTAGGCACTTTTTTTTCTATTTATTCAGTTCTAAAAAATAATTATGTATGTTAGTTTAGATGAAAGCTGTTCCAACAAGCTAATGTGAAATCGACACAGTATGAAAGGATTACTTGTAATCTTTATTTCAAGTATCATTGCGTTTACTGTTGAATTTAAATTTTTACTATTTGAATTTCTTATTGAGTATATAGTTACTGAATATCTTACCGGATTTGTCTTTAAAAATATGAGATTTTGTTTTTATACTTCGAAGAAAAAATATTTACCGTTTGATATGGTTTATTTGTGTCCAAATCATCCTACTGAACTCTTTATTGTTATATTCATTAGATTTTTTTATAGTGCTACAGCATTTTTTCCCCCGGTCATTATTTAAATGGATCTGTAATGTATTATTTATAATTCTCTGATTTACTATAAAGTGTAATATTTTATGTATATTTGCGAACATTTTGTATTTTTTCATTGTTCTATTTATTCAAACAGAAAATAGCCATCAGCTGTAAATATATTTCGAGTTAACGGCAATCTCGTCGTAACCGTATAATTAATCTGAGAAGCTTGTCTCTCTCATTTTTTTCTACTATTCCCTTCCTTAGCTATTGTGTGGATATGCTTTTGGCTTTTTTTAGTGATTGAGCCAGTAACTTCGTAATCTTCTGCTGCTCAATCCCTTTGCCAACGGTAGCAGCGATAGGACATAGATAGCTAGCTCCTCGTCCCGATAACATGCTTGCCGGAATCATTAAGCGGCTACCCGATGCCAGTCCTCACTGGCGACTCGCCGGAAACCACGAGTTTCACTCCAAGAGAAGGGTTGCTTGCCCTCCATCGCCAAACTGGTTGGTCGCCAAATCTGTGTAGCTCTCGTCCCGTATCTTTCTATAAAGGAAGTTAGCGCCCACACTCCTGTTAATGAGAAGGATTGTTTTCTTTATTTTTCTCCTACATCCATGCTTTCCTTGGAATTCAGGTTCACTCTCATTGATTTCTTCGCATCATTTAGTGGTCTTATTAGGTGTTTGGTGTTTCTCAAAGCGCTCACTCGTAAAGCGCTTTGTTATGCGTAGGGTATCAATTTAGTGGGTGAATTGTTATGTATCGGATAATTGAGCATTTGTAAACATCCTGGCTGTATAACGAATGTGACCTGGGGAAAAAAAGGAAATTCTTAATCGTAAAAATCACCGCGTCTGTCGGAGTATTAATGGGTCATTAAAGTTCGTTAATTTTTTCCCCCTTTTAAAGTTCCACTGTCAAGTTACTTTTTGACCCGTGAAGATCATGAGAGTTTGGAAATGTTTGAACTGTCTTTGTCATTAAACATGAAAGGTTATCTTGCACAAAAAAAAAAACCCTGCTTTCTTTATTTTTCTTCTTTTAGAAATGTTTTTTTTATTTGTGTGTTTTCCAAAAGACGATTGTTGATTTATAATTATTATTGTATTTATTTAAAAGTGAAGGTTCAGTCTATTATATTTGAAATGTGCGTAGAAAATATACATAAAGTATATAAATATGTAGAGAGCCTTTCTTTTTAACTTCCAACTGGAAGTTCATTTGTTAAAACTTATGCCAGAAAATGTCAGTAAAGCAAGAGCAGAACAGAAACACTTAAAAAGTACTCAGGGAACACTGAGTACTTTTAATAAATAACTTACAATATTTAGAATAGTTATATATGTAAATCACAGAAATAGATATATATGGAAAGCAGAGCAAGAAAAAATTATAATAATAATGCCTTATAAGGTAATTGAAGTCCCCAAGTTTTTATTTTGGATTTCAACTTTCAAATATTATTTTTAACCTAAAAATTTATTAAAACTAAAATCCTTGAAACAAGCATGGATTAAAACTGAAAATTCATTTGCAACAGCTCAAAATATAATTGAACCATCATGAATATTATTATTTTAAAACAAATATATTCATAAAAAATATATTTTTAAAAATATAAACCTCATGTAACATATGATTTTTATTTAAAAAAAAACACTAAAAAAATGAATCGGGTAAAAATTAATTGTATATATATATATATATATATATATATATATATAATATAATTTTTCATTATTTCAAAAAGTTCTTGCTTTAACATTGCCTTAACCTTATACTATCCAACAGAACAAATGCATTAAAAAAATTTGAATAACAGATGGCTGTATATTTAAAAATTAATAATAGAAATTTGACAAGGATTCGAAAATGATTGATTTTTCATTGTCTTTGTTTTTTAAAAAAAATATTTAGGTTTTTAAAATTTATAAAATGCAATGGTGCAATTTTTGTGAAAAAACTTGAAAACTCTAGAAATATTTTGAGTAACCTAATCAGAACTTCAACCTTTGGAATAGAAATTCTGATGAGAAAAATATTCTTAGAATAATAAAAGTAATAAAAACAGACGAGTATATAAATGTTCTTTTTTTTAAATATCTCAGTTTTATTGATGAATTCTCAATCTAGTCAGAATGCTCAAATTTCATGCAAAATTGCAAATTCGAACAGTTCAAAGATATGGATATGTGTGAATGTATATGTCTTCAAATATAATTTCATGTAAGCTTCTAAATCTGTTTGAAGTAGTCATTCTTTTTTATTTCATAGCACGCACGTTTAAAAACTTTTTGAAAGTGTAACGAAGTATAGTATTAGGAAATTTTAAGATGTTTATATATAAAGTCACGATGTGAATATAAACCATTTTTGCAAAATTGTCTTTTATATTAGCTGTGATTATACTGAAAGGAAAAAAAGACTAGATCAACGCGTTTTACAAATGGGTTGGAAATTGCATTGTTGCTTTATTACTTTTTTTAAGATGTCAAAAATTTAATTACCAAAAAAATATTTTGATTGAATAATTATTTACGCAGAAAACGTTAATTCTTATGGTCTACAACAAGCAGGCAATTTATGAAATTTTGATTAAGTCTGGTTATGAATCAGATAATCTCTAACGAGTTTTTAACGTGCTTTGAATTAACTTCTTTGTGTGTGTGTTTTGTGTTCATAGCAATTTCTATGCAGAATTCTTCTTGCCATTTTTTAAAAAAATATTTGTTATTTTAAAAATAACAGTTTGCCTCAGCAGTTAAAAAATAGCAGTTGACAACAGTTTGCAGTCATCCCATAAAATATTTTTTTCAAAAAACAAGTATATATACAATGATTAATAATTTAAAATTTTAAAGTTTTAAATTAACAAAAGAAATGTTGCATTAACAGTGGTTTATAAAACGAATGAATAAATTAGAAAAATGAATGTGTTGACAATTTACGACAAATTATATCATGTTTGATACGGTAAAATTTGTTTTTTTTTTTATATAAAATAAATTTTTTTTGAAAATTATTAATTTTTTTCTGAAAGGGGGGGGGCAATTTCAAGATGGATCTCTTGGAGATTACTAATCCATTATCTCTTAACCTGTAGAGCCGGGGTGGGCATTACATCGATCGCGATCGACCGGTGGACCGCCAAGATATTTTGGGGTGACCGCCTAAAAATTTTACCAGTTAATAATTATATACGGAAAATTCAAGATTGGCTGACAGTACGCAGACTAAGCCTTCTGCTGACTATAACTACGAAAAGAATTTTTTTTTCATAATAAATGTGTCATTTGATATAATTATATTTGGGGCTATTATTATTAAGTTTGTATCGGTGTTTTGCTTTAAACTTGGTTTTAAAAGTCTTGTTTTTTTATTTTAGTTCTGTAGGTAAGTACATATTATTAAGTTATTATAATAACCTCTTTTTCTTACCTCATCACATTGGGCAGTAGCGTACAGAAGAATTTTTAAAAGAAAGGGGGTCGAGGGTTGAAGGTCTACCATTCTCGTATCATACCCCAATACACAGCCAAACATATTCTTTTGATTTTTTCGATTGTCGGGGACAAAAAACAGCAAAAAATAAATTACTGAAAAAAATTAACATTAATAAATAAAAAAATTATTAATATCAAATACTTAATTACATTTTACATACTTTACACATGGGACTACAATGAATCGGGAGAAAATGAAGGATTATGGGAGGGAGGGTCCGGACTCGTGGACCCCTCTCCCGCCTTTGTGTGCGCCATTGACACTGGGTGGACCGCAACTCCTTGAAAATATCAGAAGTAGCCCGCCCTCTGTAAAGGTCTGCCCACCCCTGCTGTAGGGTATTAGGAATTATGAGAAAAAACCGGGTAAATCAAAAGTATATAAAAAAATTGAGTGATTATCTTTAAAAAACTTTAAAGATTACACTATCCTACTTTGAAGGTTTATTATACTTGAAGTCCCTTATCATTGTGCCAAGCTCGGGGGAAAAATCGGTGAGATCGGTGGTTTTTTTCTAAGTTGAGCTGTGATTTGCCGACAACGGACCTAGATATTTGTTCTAAGCGATGCTGTTTGTTATTTAATGGATCAGACCACACAGGCAAATAGAACCCCTAATCATCACACTTCACCGACGAAGAATTCTTTAGAGCGGGAATCTCTTAAAAAGGGTGAGGGTCATTCGAATTTTTTTCCAGAATCGTTCTTTTTTACGGAGGGTCACTGTTTATGGGTTATTTAACATAAAAATACAAACCTAGCGTGCCTTTCCTGTTAATTCAAGGCTTGGTATCACACTAAATGATGTGTGCCTCGGATGTTGTACACGAATGAATGCATTGAAGAATTTTGTGAGAAGCACTGGTGTCAAGAAGCGACAATGATAGACGGTTTAACCTTTCAACAAATGAGAAATTTCAAAATTAAATTAATTAATCCTGTGGGAAATGATAGACAAGTTGGGAAAAAATGCAGTAATTTTTTTTTTTGTTGTTTTTTTGTAGATGTGCTTTAAGGTAGCTTTAAATGTTTGTTTTGAATGACATGGTTTCTCAGATTTCAGTAATATAAAAAAAGACCACCCACAAACTATAACGAAGCGGGACCTAGTGCATCTGATTGATGCATTTTCACTTAGTGAGGACATTTAGTTCTTGTGAAAAAAATTATTTCAAAAAAAAAAAAAAAATAACTGCTTTTAAGTAAATAATTTTATTCGGAAGAAGTAGTCATATTTTCCAATGGTCATGGCTGTTAAGTGTTCCTGTTTTTAACATTGTGAAAAATACTCTGTAAACATTTCTGCTGATAAGACCAAAAAGCTGATTTAATTTGTAGATTCCAGCAAGTCATAAATAATTTCAAATTTTGCATCAATATAAGAAATGTCTATTAAATCATAAATAATGTAAACATTTACGAGAATTTAACTCGAATCGGATGTGACATGATTCTCATTAGGATATGGAAGATGTTTTAATGAAATTCCTTATTAAAAAATAATAGTCAGAATGTGGATGAAAATTCATTCTTCTAAAATTGCTATAATTCAGGAGCATCTTAAAAAAGTTCCTGCGCACTTTTTTTTTAGAAAATTAGTTGGAAATATATATATATGTATGTATATATATATATATATATATAATATATATACTAGCTGTTACCCGCCCGCTTCGCTGGGTATTTCATGATGTTTTATAACTTTTTACTGCTTATATATATGTATAAATTATTGATATCTAAGTCCTAGCATTAAGAATTCGATTGTATTGAAAAATATACTTATACCTTTAACTGTCGCAAAAAAAAGGGCAGAACTCATCTAATTTGTATTTTCTAAAAATCTCTAAAATTGAAGTATAGAATGATATTTGCTCTTTCGTAACCCAAAAACCAAGTGGATTTCCGCAAAACCAATTTTCGGTGGATCTCTACTCCGTAAATTGAACATGCAAGCCAAATTTCAAGTCTAAATCTAACAGAAAAAAAGAAGTTTTACTATCAGTATCCCCGTTATCCCGTTGAGAGCCGTTTTCCAAAATAACCGCTCTTAGCGGATTTCAATTCAACAAAAGAAAAATGCAAACAAAATTTCATTATTGTAGTTCTTGTAGCTCGAAAAAAGTAATTTTTTTTTGTCAATCCGTCCCAGTAACCCCCTGCACCCCCCCCTAAGAACTTGATTTGCTTAAAATACATTCTTAGTGGATCTCTATTCAACAAAAGAAACATGCTTAACAAATTTCAAGTATATTGGTCTAACAATTAAAATCATTAATTTTTTTCTGTAACTCCTCTTGACCCCTCGCAAACATCCTTAGGGGTCAATTTTCGTTTCACTCTTTGTTAGAGGCACTCTATTCCATGAAAGGAACATGTCGACCAATTTTCAAGCAGGATGATCAAATAGTTTAAAAATGGAAGTATTTATCGATTACGCCTCTTAAACTCCCGAAATTAAACTTGGTAGTTGATATTCGCAAAACCCATTTTGTAGCGGTTCTCTACATTACTAAAGGAATCTGCTTATCAAATTTCAAGACTGTACGTCTAACAGTTTAAAAATGGGGATAATTGTCTATAACGCCACTTGAGCCCCCGCAACGCTACTTCTGGGTCTGTTTTCACAAAGCCCATTTTGTAGGGGAATTGCACTCTATGAAAGGAATCTGCTTAGCAAAATTTGAAGACTGTGCGTCCAATTAATTAAAAATGCAAAAAAATTATCAATAACGCCCCTTGAACCCCCGCAACGCCACCTAGGGGTCGATTTTCACAAAACATATTTTGTAGTGTATTTCTATCCTATGAGAGGAATCTGCTTACCAAATTTCAAGACTGTGAGTCTAATGGTTTAAAAATAGAAATAATTATTTATATCTGCCCTTAACCCCCTGCAGCACCCCTTGGGGGTCAATTTTCTCCAAACCCGTTTTGTAGCGGATATTTACTCCATGAAAGAAACATTTCTTCCAATTTTCAAGTAGTTTAAAAACGAAAATATTTATCTATTACGCCACTTATACCCCGCAACGCCACTTAGAAGTCTGTTTTCACAAAACTTTCTTATTGCTGACTCTATTAAATAAATCTATTTATCAAATATAAAGACTGTGCGTCTAATAGTTTAAAAATGGAAATAATTATCTGTAACGCCCCTTAAGTCCCGCAACGCCACTTGGGGGCAATTTTCACGAAACCCATTTTGTAGCGTATCTCTACCCTATGAGAGGAATCTGCTTACTAAGTTTCAAGACTGTACGTCTAGTAACTTAAAAATCGGAATTTATAACGCCCCTTAAACCCTCCGCCCCCGCAACACCCCTTGTGGGTCAATTTTCCCAAAACCCATTTTGTAGCGGATATTTACTCCAGGAAAGAAACTTTCCTACCAATTTTCAAGCAGGTAGGTGAAGTAGTTTAAAAACGGATATATTTATCTATTACGCCCCTTAATCCCCTACAACGCCACTAAGAAGTCTGTTTTCACAAAACCTGTTTTGTAACTGATCATTATTCTACGAAAGGAATCTATTTATATCAAATTTAAAAACAGTGCGTCAAATAGTTTAAAAATTGAAATAATTATCTATAACGCCCCTAAGCCCCTGCAACGCCACTTGGGGGTCAATTTTTACCAAACTCATTTTGTAGCGGATCTCTACTCTCTGAAAGGAATCTGCTTACCCAATTTCAAGATTGTACATCAAGTAGTTTAAACATGGAAGCAATTATTTATAACTCCCCTTAACCCCCTTAACGCCCCTTGCGTTTCGAATTTCGGAAAATCCGTTCTTAGCTGACGTCTACTCTATGAAAGGAACATGTCTACCAAATTTCAAGTCTGTAGGTTGAATAGTTCCGGAGATATCGTGATTAGTCAGTCAGTCAGTGAGTGAGTCGCTTTTCTCCTTTATATATATAGATATATATAATATTTACCTCAAGTTTTTATATTTTTGCAGTGAAAAAAGCAATTATTAAAACCAAGTATTTTGGTTTGCATTTTATAATAACACCATTTCATTCATAAAATTTTTAAGAACATTAAAGTATTAAAATATTTTTTATCTTTTAATCGATGTACACATTTAATTTCAGAATTTTGCTATATTTATTTTTTTGCTTTTATTCTATTTTTTTTTATTGTACTTGAATGCTTTTTAAAGATACTTTAAAAATTTAAAATTCCACTTGCAAAATTATGTGTTAAAATAATACATAAGTTTAAAATATTCTTACAAAAATCTTGAGACTTATCAAGGGGCTGTTAAATTTCTTCAAACAGATGATTGTGTTTTCTTTCAAGCTCCTAAGATAATTATAGATTCCTTTGAGACTGAATGTACAAAAAGTTTTTTTTTAAGCGGATTGCTTCTCGTACTTCGAATGTGATATTTGTAGAAAATGATTATTTCATTTTAAGATTTATTTTTGGAGGAATTCAGGAAAATGGAACGTGCTGAAGGTCAAATTTAGGGCTTTCTCAATCATATAAAGAATTTGACATAGTTAACTTCATCAAAATACAACACAACGAATTAAATGGGCAGGTCACGTTGTGAGAATGGACGAAGATCGCCACCACTAAAAAGTATTCAATGCCCAACTAATTGACACAAAGAAAGGTCAGGCCAAATCTTAGATGGATTGATGGCATATTAAAAGATCTCCTAGTTTTGAGAACTAGGAATTGGAGAACACTAACAGGAAGAAGGCTGGTCTGAAAAGGCTTCTTAAGAAGGCCAAGGGACACCCTGGGCTCTTGAGCCACTGAGAAAGGAAGGATTATTTCATTATTTCATCCCAGCACATACTTTTTAATATTCTTATTACAACTTTCAATTTTGTGTGTGTTTGTTTTTCAACATGTGCGTTACATTACCTTTTTAAATACGTGCTATACATGTACGGAGAATTCTTTCCCGGCTCCCCAATACAACACTTTAAAATTTATAAGTATCTTTTTTTTTTTTATCTTATCCTGTAAAAATCATCGTTAACGACATTTATCACTTATTGAATGGAATTCAAAGACTTTTTGAGTGAAGTTTATTCCTGTGCATAACCTACTGAAATCAATGAATATCACAGAAATTCTAACACTCTTTTTACTAGCTTTTTTTTATGTATCAGTATGGTAAAATAAAGCTTTGCCAGGGTAAAATTTCTTACAAAAAATGAATAATAAAGAATTGGGTTATTTGAGATAAATTGTTGAGTAATACCTTTCATTCTAGTGCAAAACAGGTTGTTTTATATTTATCTAGAAGGAATTATATGTATCGTTTTTAAAACAATTAATTTTAATTCTGAAATTTTTTTAAAAATCGCTTTGATCTCCCATTTGCGTTTTTATACGTCAAAATAAAAAACTAAAAATAATGCAAAAGTTTAAAATAATACAGATGTAAAAGTTATACATTGTTTCCAAATCGTTTACATGATAATAATGTAATTGGTAATTGAAATAATATTGACACATTTCTGTCTAATATGCAGAAGGTCGTTCATACTTTATGAAAACGATTTTGATAGTAAATTTTTATCGATATATACCGTATTCTTTGTGGAAATTTGCTTCTATCTGATAGCCATGATTTTTGACAATAGCTCTAGCTCGAATGTTTCATGAAAGTAAAATTTTTCTTAGTACTGTCAGACCAATTATACTCCATTCCTCTTGAACCGTTTTCCAAAGTTCCTTCAGTGTTCTTGGATGCCGTTTTCCTAAAGCTAGTTTTAATAAACCGAAAACACAAAAGTCCGTTGCAGAAGCGTAGGGTGATTTTACACGTATTTCCTCAAATGGGACACACTGATTCATTATTTGTTAAATAAACGGCAGTTGACTCAGACGTGTGATTAGTCTTTGCCCATATGAAACTCAACTTTATCTATGTCCTTTCCATATAAAAATGGAATTTCTTCTTCAAAAATGGGTTATAAAATATTCTGCTGTTAGTAGAGTGAATTAATTTTGGCTTTACTTGAGATGTTCTTGACTTTTAATTTGCTTGTGTTATAATATCCTGCAACTGTCATGAATGCCGTTGGAAACTTTACTGTACACTGATAAATACATTTTGTACAGTCATTTCAGTCAGTTGAGCAATAGAAATTGTGATCTTTTTTTTTACTACAGTTACTTTAATACACTCATACCTCATCCAGTGTTACCACAAATTTCCATTTTTCAGCTGCTAGGTGTTTTTTACATAATTTTCTACAATTTGATTTTCTTTCAGCAATATATTTTAAAAAGGAGACGAACTTTAGGCTTAAATATCTGTTTTAACTTTAAATCTTTATGAATGATTTTATTTACCGTGCCAGAAGACATTCCTATGAATGCTTTAATACTTTTAATTACAGACCCGAAAAATGAATCTTTGAGTCGGAGAATTTTCTTTTAGAATCAGAGACTTCACTTGATAATTGCCAGCGTTTGAACAGTTTTAGGATGAAGTTTCGTGGTCATGCAAACGAGAAAATAAATTACGAAATCGTTTCCATATAGTGTGAACTACCTTCTGTATATGTTCATAAATTATATTTTACTAAGATATCAGAATAGCAGTATAAACAGTGAAGTAACTTTATGATATTTATCATTTGCTCTAATAATAGGGCTTTGTATTATCATGGACAGGGCTGGGTCTTATTCTAATAATTAATGTAGGGTCCATTTGGGGAAATTTTTTATACATTTCCTCAATTTTACGGCAACATGATTCTATTGTTGTTAACCCAGGTCATAAAAATTAATATTGCATGATACCCCTTGCACTTCACCATACTGTTACCACATGTCTTGTACGTTCACTGCGGTTAATCCACTTCCCGGTGGCTTTCTGTTGTCATAGGTAATTCACAGCTTAAAGTTTTTTTCAGAAAAAAGGTGTCATCTTGTTCTTTGAATAAAGCGAACGGTAAATTTCAAATCTTCGTTGCATTTGCTGACGGCTCAATTTATGTAGAGCCCATTTATTGAGCCTTTTAACCTTTCACATGCTCTCTTTCCTTGGTTACCAACAGTTTGGCAATATATTCCGAGTTCATCTGCTAGGGATGACTGTTCAAGAGGGATCAGCTTCCGCCAGTGGAACAAAAAACGTGTCGAGTATAAGTGGTTTTCCTCGAGACTTATTCTTCTAGTCCTTTTCTCGGGAACAAAACTTTTTGAACTATCTCTGTGCGGTTTGTTGATGTTACACAATGTTGATATTGTAGCAATATGTCTCGTACTTTATCCAATTGGGACTTAAAAAAAAAGAAATTCATATGTCAAAACCGTTACATAAAATATCAACAAAAATTGCACTGATCCAAAAGTTTCTCTGAAAAAAATGCAGCGATTTACAAAGGACTGTTGAATAGCAAAATCTGTTTTATAAGCATACACATTTACATAAACATTTAATTGTCTGTTTACAAACGATAAGAAATCCTATCTTTCATATTACATGACTTAATAATTACTATAATTAGACTAAATATTTTTTGTATTATCAATTTTTAAATACTTTTCTTATTTATATCTATCTCTTTTGTTAAAAAATGCTTGTAAATCATATAAAATGAAGAAAGCTTGATTTTTAATTACTTATTTCAACATGAATTGTTAAATATTAAAATGTATGCAACCTTCATACAAAAAAATGGGCATTTTTTTTCTTTTCGGTGAATATTAATATATTCACAACCAGTCCAAAAATTATTCTTTTTCTATATTTTTTAAGAAAAACCTGCGTCCGACCAATCTGTTTTTAACGGATAACCTTATTCACCTTTATATGATCTCCTTCCAAAATGCTCAGTCTGTAGTCTATATATTTGTACGTTATGTCGAACCTATGTAACTCTATCTCTGAATATGCTCTCTTGATTCAAATTTCATGTTAAATCTGATGACTGATTCGCGGGATGTTTTAGCCCATTTAGTCTGTCTTGTGCCTTTGAGTGGGAAGTCGTCAAGATATTTAAAGCATTTGAATGAATTCAATTATGAAATACACATTATTCAACTCAACATACCTTTGCAATTAATTTATTATCTGTAAATGCAGTATGAATATATAATTAGACGTACAGTCTATAAAAATAATACTGTGGATATACATGATTGAGATTTAAAATAAAAAATACTAACTGAAGATTACGTTGCAAAATTAAAACAGTTATAAATCAACCTTGTAGGATTTATATTTGAATAATCCGACTATTTCCTGACTATTTTTTTGTTTCGAAATTACTGGAATTAAAAAAAATGACAATCACAACTTTGTGTAATAAGACAGTTCTAGAATTATTTTGATATTAAATGCAAGTATGTAATAAATGAAAAATCATATTACGTATTGTTATGAAGGACGCCCTTAAAAGTGAATTATTTTAAAATGAAATTTAAAGAATAATTGTAAAACATTTCTTTCTTTTTTTGTTATAAAATTTCTTTTCACAAAAATCTAATATGAAATACTTTTGAACCTTAAATTATTCAGCCATGGTATCGAACTAATAATGAGTAATATTTTTAGCGCGTTTTTCGCGTAGTGTAAAAAAAGCGCTATTAGGATTTTTTTTTAAAGTATGGTAACACACTACTTTATGTTAGTAAAAAGTTCATTAGTTGCATTATTGTAAAATACAACATGTGAAAAACGCGCTAAAATTACTTGGCCATGCCAATGATTGATATCTTGTTTGATAATATTTTCCTCGTTATTGCATACTTTGAATTTTGTAATTTTTTTTAAATATATTTTTTTAAAAGCATAATAATTACCTCCCTTTTTTATTTTATCAATGGAATGAATTAATTTGGTTTTTCTTTATTTTTATTTCATATTTCGTTGTCATTTGTCTTTTATTGATTAAAATTTCATTCGGTTTCTTCTCTTTTTTCAGTCATTTGTTTAGTATTTAAGGCTTAAAAATTATACAAATATATTGATGAACAGTTTTCTAAGACTGATAAATTCTTAAACTTTCCTACTACTGTTTAAACTTTCATCCCATTTTATGTTATATCTTTTTTCGCTCACTTCCCCTTTCATGGTATTCTTTTATTTTTTAAACTTACAAATCCTTTCCTTCTTTCTTTACCTTTCTCCTCTCCCAAAACGGATATCGTAAAAAACTAAACAGTTAAAAAAAAGTCGCCGAAAACAGCGCTGAAGTACATGTCATGGAAGCCTCTCTCCCTATATTATCTACGTAGAGGATCCTAGAGCAAATGATCCGCTCCCGAACCCAAATCCCTCGCTTTACGACACCTCTGACAGGTGACAGGGGGCGGATTAGTTTCTAGGTTGGGACCGGAGCTTTAGTTCGCTCGGCCGTCATGATCTCTCTCTTATCAGGTTTCGAAAGCTTCTCGAAATGAAGTTTTTGTGTCGCCTCCATCTCTCGCCAGGTGAATAGCGATCGGCCCCGCGGATTACTCCTTGTAATTGACTGGCCCCCTCGCTCGAATAAAGAACTCCGATCGGGCCACTTATCGCTTTAGGGAGCGTTTTTTCACCGACACTCTGTGGACTATTGACTTGTGACCACTCTGCGCTTCCTTCCTCTATTTGTTTGGAGGAGTCAAGCCCTCGTGTTGTGGCAGTCATCTTGGGTGCCGTTGATCCTGGACCGATGTTGGATCAACGGATAATAGAAAGTGGACGTTTGGTCGCGCATTTGGCTCCATGGGCTATTTATTAGACGCGTCTGGCGCTTGAACTCTAAAGGAATCTGCGCCAATTTGTGGTGTAAAGTAGTGTAATGCTTTAAAAATGTGAAGAAGAATAAAGATCCCTTTTTGTTGGTGTCTGCAGGACTGGTACATACATGTGTGTGATCTTTATGTTAAAAAAATAATAGTTAAAATATTAAAGTTATTTACAAAAGTAAAAGCAAACATATTTAATACCCCCCCCCCCTAAAATTGTAGTCGAATTAGGACTGTACAGAGAGAGAGAGAGCCTGCTAGTGGAAGTGAAACTGGTAGTTATGAATTACTACCTAATGACTGTGTTGTTGAGTAATGTTAACATTCTCATGTATGTAATGCTATTTTAAAGTACCAGTTGTTCTTTTGTGAATAAGTCTAACCAGTTGCCAAGCGTGTAACGAATTTCTCTTATACAATATTTATATAATTATATTAATGTAAATATGTAACGCTTTGTTTGTCGTTTCTGTTATGATAAGGTAAGCACGCTAGGCATATATGAAATTCCGACAATTCTTAAGTTAAAGTTTTATACACTTTAAAAACCAAAGTCTTGTTTAAAAATAAATCCATCTTAACCAAATCAATCCGTTTAAAAGTTGTTTGTTACGTTTAGATAATTATTACAATAATCAGAAAGCATTAAATAAGTTGAAACAAAATATGAAGCTAAAATGTTAGAAACATCCTTCTGCATCCTGTAATATTTCTAAGGTTGCAAGATTGTTAAGCCTATTTACATAGATCTTGTATTTGTTTTCAACAAATGTTCTTGCATCAATTTTTTCAGGAAGCAGAAATAGAATTCCAAGGCTATTTTTTTAAAAATAGTGGAGATACAATCTATGCTTTAACTGTGCATTCTGAATTTCACTTAGGAATTTTTCATTGTTGAAATAAAAGAGCTTTTAAATAAAAAATGTTCAACTTTAAAATGGAATACATTATTTATCATTACCTTTTGTACTGAATGTACTGTATTAACGTTTCCGATGCAAAGTAAATGTAAAAATGTTTGTTTCTGTTAAAAGAAGCTCCATAAAAAGTATCCGAAATGATTTTTTTTAAAAATTAAACCTGTTTTTTTTTTATTTGAGGCCAAATATTACTCTTGTGTGTTGATTCAATTTATTGACAGTCTAATTGGTTCATATCTAAGGTGTCACCTACTTAATTCCACCTCTTTTCGTATTTATGTTAAAAATATAACGTAATTTAATACATGATAAACCTTCATATTACTTTACTTGTGTGTCTGGTGCTGGAATCTGTGTGCTAGATTGTATGAGCAGCTGCTATAAGATGTAAATTCTTTTTTAAAAATAGATAGATGGACATTTCGACTACAGTTATCGAGTACATTAAATTATACAAAATGTATTTATCTTTTGCTTCTGAAAAAAAATATTAGTGTTTTATTATAATTGCATATAATAATCCATGAACAAAATTTAATTTTTAAATAAAATGTTTCATACTTTTCCTGTGTGTTATACAATTTGAAATTTGCTATAAATTACTGAGAATTGCTAGTGAGGATTACAGATTTTATTATCTTTAAATTTGATAAAATTCTGTATTCACTGTTTCATGTTGGTACGCGCGCGTTTTACCGAGAGATTGATACTTTTTAAATCTCCATTGAGAATCTGACGTACTTTTCTCTTTTAGTTTTTTTTTATGTATGTTGCACTTGCTGTACATATAATTAAATTGACACTTTCATGTAAGTTAAACCATTTTTTTTTGTAGAGATTTCGTTCATTTCAATTATTTTTATTGCACTAAAGAATTTATACTTTACATAATTATATCAAATATGCTTTTTTAACTATAGTTAAGCGAAATTTTCATCACCTAACATTTTTCCCTCGTAAATAATTATATTAAATTTATAAACTTGTTGAAGTGTAAGAATAATACAAGTGGGTGTGTATGGGGATTAACAATGCGAATTTAGTAATCTTTTTCTGAGTAATAATTTGCTCTCATATATTTTTTATAGAAAAAACTGTACAAATGTTTTTATTATAAAGTACTTTAATTGTCTTTATGATAGAGCATAATTTTTTGTAAATAGACAAAGCAGTTAGAGGAAAGAGGAGTATGAAAGTTAGAGGAAATTTGGTTATTCTGGCTCTTTTTAGATGATCTCAAAATAACGACTGATGTGTTAGTCTCGAAAAAAAATAGTTGAGTAGAAAAATGGTCATGAATTTATAAAAGAAATTAGAAAAATTAGGGTTTCAATTTTTAATTTAATGAGAAATTTTCTTTAACAATGCTCCATTGACTCAGTGCAATGCATTTTGCAGAAAATTTAATGTTTAAGTTATGTGGTTTTATTATTTAATTTTATTTAAAATACGCCTTTACTCTAAATTCAGCTGTTTAAGTAATAAAACAAGATTAAAAATAATGGGTAAATTTCAAAATTATCTTTAAAAAATTTGTAATTTTTTTACGAATTGCATTTTTTACTTTTTTCTTCTTTTGGATCACGATTTAAGCTTATTTCAAAATATTCTTTATTGTGGTACATCATTTTACAGTCTCTAAGTTTGCCTTGAACTATTTTATCAATAAATGTAACGACAAAATTTGAATTTTTCCCTCTAGACAAAACTAATGAGCCATCTAAAGGCTTATCATGTTTCTTGTTCACATATTAAAAATTGATTGAATGCATAAGTTCACGTCATTGCGAAACAATTTTTATCATATGCATTATCACTGCATATAAATAGTTCGCATACAATGTCTCTCATTGTCTGTTCCCGAATCATCGAAATTTAATCATTTTATGTGGCAATTGCTATAATAGCCATAACAGTGTGACCAACTGTGCCGTTGACATGTAAGAGTTTAAATAACGTATTTTGTAATTGAAAAATAAGAGCATGCTACGCGTATTTATCTGTATTTTGGTGTGTTACACATTTTGTCTAGTCAGTTTAATATCATAAATTTTAGAGTTTATTTTCACGAATATTGTCCCATGAGCAAAAATGCATATCCAGTTAACATTAGAAACCAGCTTATATTGTACTAGTACTTATAATCGTGTTTGAACATAAATTGAGCTTGGGCTAATTTGGAACAAAAAGGGAGTATTGTTATTAAGTACTCAAAAAATGAGATCTTATATAGTAGTCTGCTATATTTAAATAGATGAACCTTTGTGATGATTTATTGCAGAAATACGACATTTGACATTCTTCTAGAAATTGAGTGTCTATATATAACAATGATTCTCAATCACTGTGCCGCGGCACTTTTGTGTGCCACCAAATTCTTGAAATGTGCCGCCAAATTTTTTAATATTATTTTTTATGCTCTGGGAAATAAACTTAAAAAAAATCCGGAACTGAATCGCATTACGCCGTTTTATAGAAATAAACTATTCATAAAATTGTGTTATTGACTATTTGACTACACAAGAGGAGAGAGAGTGATTCATTACTTCCCAAATTTAGATATAAAAAATATGATTGGGTTCATAATCCATTTGTGATAACGGATACATTTGTATGTGAATTAACTTTGAATGAAGGGGAAAAGAATTAATTTCGTTCTGTAATAATCCAGATTTAATTTAAAAACACTCGGAAGAGTCATTTAATTCATTTTGGATTAAAATTAGAGGCGCGATTATCGCATAGTAGCCAAAATTACTGTTACAATTTTCTATATCTTATTTGAGTAAATTCTCTCTCTCTCTCTCTCTCGGATCTTCAGCATTAGCAAATATAAAGTTGAATGACAAAAAGAGTACGGCATTATTATTTTTACGACCAAATATAAACAAAATTATGAAAAATCATCAAGCTAATATGTCTCATTAAATATATTCTTATAATTAATTTATAATTAATTATTCAAATAAAATATGTACGACAAAGACTATGTTTATTAACATTGAAAATTATTTTCATAAACTATTTGACAATGTATTATAGATAAGTAAAACTCTGAATTTTTTTTATTGTTATTGTGCCTCCAACTTTTGATATTGTTAGTCGTGTACCGCAAAAAAAAAAAAAAAAAAAAGTTGAGAACCACTTGTGTGTATGTATGTATATATATATATATATATATATATATATAACATCTAAAATAGGAGAAAATTCTTTATATATATAAATATATTTCTTTAAAAACATTTAATCATTAGTAGTGTCAGTAATAAATTGGGGATAAGAATTCTTAGCTACATAACTATAAATAAATCCTTAACAAACCGTGAAGAACTAATTATATATGCATAAAAAACTTGCTTTTTAGGCTTAAGCTTTGATACAAATTTTTACAAATTCTAAAAACAAAATTTATTTTTTATAGTATTGTTTTACAAATTAGCTAGTCACATTAAATATTTAAAAAAATAATTAATTCCTGTGACGGAATATTAAAGTTAATCAGATTAGGATTATGGGAAGACCTTTGGAAGTATCGAAAAGGCATTAGCTTACTTTCCATATGCATTAATGGATTATCAGTGAAATTTATATATATAAAAAATTGTCACTATACCTGAGACAAAAGCGATGTATTTTACTTTTTAAAAATATATATTAGAGTTTGTTTAACTCTAATATATATATTCTTTCAAATTCATATTGCATCATTCGTCTCATTATGGGTTGTTGTTTTTTTGCATCAGTCTTAAATATGTTAAATTGTAAAAACAAAATCTCTCTTTGAATTGCGGATCATTTATTACCTTTTTAATGCAATTCACTCAATCTCTCTCAGGGTACAATTTAGTCCTGTAATGAGACGTGGATTTTTTGCATAGAATCTTACAAATTTTCGTTTAGTACAACCTTTCTAATAATCATAATTCAATTTTCTCATAATTGTTAGTATTATATTTATAATGTATTTTGTACTTTTAAGCATTATGTTTAAAATTATATTATAAATAGATTTATTCAGTCTATTTGTAGATTCGAAGAAAAGCTTTTACATTTTTAAGTACATAAAGGTACAATTAGTTTAACTACAATGCGCGCATCCCATTATCTCGTTGTTATTTTCGATACATAAATATGTTCTGAGAATACATTAATTTCAATCTGTTTTTGATTTCAAAGGGAGCTAAAAGCTGGATGTTGAAACCAAGTTCAAGTTTTAGTCTATTCTTGGAAATGCTTTTAAAATCGGATTAACTTTGTTCGAAAACTGAGCGCATTAAATAATGTTCAATTAGTAATTAATGGAAAGGTATTAAATAAAAATAACAAATAATTTTTTCCGTAATTAATTTTCCTTTGAAATAGTGAATTGCTCTAAATTGTAAAATATGTTAAATTTTGATAAAAATATAGTATTTAATATATTTTTGTTAAAATATTCATTTTAAAATACATTAATTTTAAAAAGTATATTTTATGAAATTATACTAATTTTTTTTAATGAAAAGCAAAGAATCTTATAAACTAGATCATTCAAATTCGCAAATTTTTAAATTTATATATAGTACTATTTGGAAATCTTTGATAAATGCATGTATTTTTCAGTTTTACGAATTTATATTCGGATTTTGGAAAAATTATGATGAAAAAGTTTATACAGTAAATTACTTTAATTAATTTATTTATTTTTAATATAAAAATAGAGAATTCATTATAGTGAATTAATGAATTACCAAGTGGAAATGAAATAAAAACTCACAGTTTTTTTTTTAATATTTAACATGAAATAGATATTTCTCTGGAACAAAAATATGATCTTAAACTTTTAAAATGGTTATCAATAGTTATTAAAAAAAGTTCATTTTAATGTTGTGATGCAACAAAGTGAACTCATTTTTTAACATTAAATTTAATTAGGAATTTAGGCTCGATGCGTCTTGTTTTCAAATAATTTTTTTTGTAGTGATAAAACACTGATTTTATTTGCGTATTCATAATTTTAAGTTTAAATGTATGAAACACACGATTAAACTCTTTTTGTGAATACAAGTTTATTTGAAGAAAAATATATATGAAATATGTTAAAATCGTTATTTTTCTTTTTTGTTGAGACTTATCTCACTAATGATCGTTTCCACGGATTAGATTACCTAAAGAAGCTCAGAAGACATCCAAAAAATCACCAAATACTGGAATTGAGCGAAACATATAAAGAAAAAACGATTTCTATGGTCTAGTAACTCCGACAAAACGAACAAATAACTTTCATAAGTAAAGCGAATCGGAAAGATAGATTATTATTTGTTATGACTTGCAATTAGCCTCGGGAGTTTTGGTGTGCATTTTTATTTACAGAAGAAAGTAAATTTAATGTTTTTTATATGCTTTGATATGCAAATGATATAAAGAAAATGCAATATGGGAAATACCAGAATTTTTGCAATCGTTATAGCTGCAAGGGTTATGCTAAGATCTTTGGATTTGAAAATTTGCATTAATATAATGATAAAACAGATATATTATTGCTTGTGCATGTAGTTATATGTTAAGGATTGTAAAAAGTACTTGCAAAAATAGAAAGTTGTTATTTTGAATTTTAACAAAATAAATAACGAAGGAACATGTTGCTAATACTGTAGATTTTCGGGTTTTTTCCCCACAAATGCGGAACTATCAAAACTTTATATGGGGAATTCTATTTTAGCTCTTTATAACATTCAAAAATCATTTGGGATAGTTTGAAAAATGTGATAATCAATTTTAAATTTTATGTTGAAAATAAAATTTTACAAAGTGAGCAGAAAAAATGCTCAAAATATTTTGAAAATGGTTGAATTTATCATTAAATTAAAAAAAAAAAAGATTTACGAATAATATAAAAAAAAAAGCTGCTGTACCTTTTAATATTAAAATATCTTAAATTTTATAACATTTGTGTATGCTGAAATGCAGGGTTTCCCAAACTTGTGCCCACGGGCATGTGCGCCCACTAAGCTATTTGCATGCGTCCTCTCTAAGTGCTAAAATAATTCTGGGTAGAATTGACAGCCCTGATGAGTGAAGTGAATTAGTCTCCCATCCCGCCTTTTTTTTACAGCCATATCTTGACAAATATCATGCATCTCGGCTTGTTAATATATCATTCTGTGTTTCTGTTTTCTTGATGATCATCTCGTTGTTGTAAATCAGTGATTCCCAAAGTGATCTATATCAAACCGCAGGGGTCTATTGCGACCTGCAAGGAGTCCATGTCAGCGAAAAAATAATTTGGAGCTCCAATGAGGTGTAAATGGGGGGCTTCGCAATAATGGCTCTGATTACACCAGATCGTGACTTTTAATTTTAAAAGGAAATTTAAAATCAAATAGAAACCAGACTTTACGTATTTTACAGATTTATTTACTAAATTTAAGGAAGTTAATTTGCAGTTCCTAAGTGACAGCATAAAAATTTTACTAAAACAAAGATCATCATTTAAGTGCTTCTCGCCAGAATTAAGCTTAAAAAGTATAATAATGGACTACACGAATTTTCCCAGTATCTCTATTGTCCACAGAAAATCTACCAGGAAAAGGACGTTTCAACCAGTGTTCAACATTTAAATGCCTTTTATTCAGATTTTGAAACTAGGTTTGAGAATTCTTTAACTATGGTAATTACCACAGAAGCAATGGATTCATTTGTGGTCGCACTGAAAAAAAAATGTCGTATTACAAGAGGAACTGATCGGAATAGGCAGTGACGGAGATCTTAAAGTAAAGTTTAGAAACGGATGTCAGCAATTTTCCCTTTAAAAAGACATACCTGTTATTTAAAATTTCCAGGAATCAAGAACATTCAAATAGTAAACGCACGCTTTTTCTGCCTACTATTTGTGTGCTTTGCTACAAAACTCCCGTTACCTTACGTAGTTTTAATTCAAAATTAACGAATTCTTGCATTTTCAATATTTAAATAACAAACAAATTCATGAAATCTTATTTGAAAAAAAAAATTGTATTTCTATAAAATTTTACCTATGCTGTATAATTTCTTATGGGTGAGCGCATACTTTTTCTAATAAGTGTATACCTACCAGGTCATTGAGTCCAACACAAAATAGGATAATCTGATTCTTCTGTAATATATTTTTATTAGTAGATGATATGACTTCTGCGTGAGAAAAAAAATTATCTCTTAAAGTTCCAGTTTGATCTAATGTAAAGATTATCAACCTTTTTTCTGTTGCGGTACAGTTGTAGCAATTTGAAAATTTGGTGGCACAATAACAAAAAAATTAGCTTAAAAGAACTTTACTTATGTGCAATACACTATGTAAAATAGTTTGATAGTTTTTTTTGAATGTTAAATAAAATATTTACGGACAAAGACAACAAAATGATTACTTAATCACAAATTAATTATAAGAATACATTTAATGCGAAATTTAAGCTTGATGATTTTTGATAATTTCTTTTATATTTGATCATAAAAATGATAAGGCCACTGTCATTTCATCATCTACATTTAAAAGTCTCGATCTTTTTTCATTTTTATGTTTGTTAATGCTGAAAATCCGAATTCACTTAAATAAGTTGTAGAAAATTACAATATTTGATAATTTTTTTGGCTATTTTGAGATCATACCCTCTAATTTTAATCCAAAATAACTTAATTGGCTCTTCTTAATGTTTTGATATTAAATTTCGATTATTACAGAACAAAATTAGTTTTTCCTCTTCGTTCAAAGTTAATTCATATACGGATGGATTTCGAACTCAATGCAAATTTTTTATATCCAAATATCCTCGAAAGGATAAATTAAATATTCCATGAATACTCTTCTCTAAAACGACCGAAAGATTTAGTTCCGGATTTTGTTTTTTTTCTCGGGGTATAATTAATAATTTTTTAAAAAAATTGGCGGCGCACTTCAAGAGTTTAGTGGCACACAAAAGTGCCGCGGCACAGTACTTGAGAATCACTGATTTAATGTGTCATTTCATGTGTAGTTTTTAAGCTGGAGAGACTCAATATCATTACTTAATCATATTTTTGCGCCGAGAGGGATTGGAGACTAAACAATAATGAAAGGATGTTACTCTGCAATAATTTGCTGAATCGTTGAAGAATTAAAGAAATAAAAGTAAAATATGCTAATTTTAAGACTAAACAACTGATAAAGGCTGAAGAATGAGTTAAACAAGTGCTAATGAAGTTTTTAAGCGAATAGTATGCTTAATTTGTTAAAATGTTTGCTTACTGGAACGTTTGCGCAGCTCTTTTAAGGAATATAGGCAATTTACAGGTAGTAATTCTATATACGTAATTACTGTATTTAGTGAACTTGATTCAAGTTCAACCCTCTGGTCGCAACGTCAATTTTTTGCCGCTCTGAGAAACATCCGTCTGACAGACGGGCACGCAAATTTTTTGGAATTTCATTACCTTAAGAACTGTTTAAATGTCTATATCGCTCATAAAATTGAGTATGGCTCAAATAAGATGTGTGGAGCCTTAATCAAGCACAGTTTTTTTTCTTCAAGATATATACATAAGACAATTTAGTTAAAAACATGAAACATATAAATAAAAATGCAACTTTTAATATTGAAGTCTTTATGAAGCACACTATTCTAATATATTTTTATCACTAGAATTGTGATTAGTATTTTTATAAAAACTGATTAGAAATTATTTATATTAATGTAAAAATAATTAAAAATAATAACACCAAAAACGAAAAAACTGCAGGAATATAGACGGTGATAGGTAAGAAAATCGCTCATATCGTGAGTTGAAAAAAATCGCCAAATACCACCACGGGATCCTCTCATTGGGTAGAGCCCAACTGAAGATGTCAAGGCAGCCCACCCCCAAAATCACACCACACCGTTATCTACAGGCATTAAAACAAATCATCCCCGTCTGGGAGACGGATGTTCCGGCCAGAGGATTAAAAAAAAATGACAGTTGTTCAATCTTGGTTTGTGCAGTTTTTTATTTGAAAATGAGATGAAGGTGATGGACAGAGAAACATTCATTGGATCATAATTTTTCATTGTAATTCTTGAGTCTAATTTTGCTTTTATCTCATCCTCCATATAACTTTCTATACACTATACATCGTTTAATACGAAGCAAGATGAATTAGCAATATACTATTTAATTGTATTAAGATATTTTTGTAATTAAATATAAAAATATACTTTTTTGTAATTACTAAGTATACTGTCGAGTAAAGTTAATTTCGTGGATTCATTAATAATATATCTTTGACTAAAGTTGTATTCGAGGATATATTCTCCTAACAATTTGAAAGTAATCTCACTTGTTGTTAATAGCAGCTAATCTTTACTAGTAACATGTTTTTATAATGCATTCATGAGAGTAGAATAACTTCATACGTAATATTCAATATTTAATTCCATTGTTATGTTAATTTATAGATAACCGAGATATTTAGATGTTCCTTTGTGACGTGAATGTGATATAACTGGCAGAGCGCTTTCTAAGACTTAAATAGTTATCAATCTGTGTTGTTAAATTGTTCTGTAACCTAACATTTTTTTTACTTTTTACTTTTCCGATGTCAATAGTTATAAGACAGTCGACAAATAATAGTAAAGCAAGTAATATAAATTTAAATAATAATAATAATACAATGGAAATTGAAGTTAGAAGGGACATTGAAGTTAGTTATATAACCAAATCATTTCTCTCATATGACAGGAAGGATTAACTATCTTTTATATTTGTCAAGCATATTTTAAAAAAAATTTAATTAGTTTGTTTGATTGTAATAAAAATTGTTCCCAAATCGATTTTTAAAAATTTATGATAAATTTTATTTTTAATTTGATTTTTCTTCGGTTTTTTAGAGCGTTAATTTAAATTTAAATTCTAGATCTGTTGGTATTTTCTGAATATCCCTTTTGTCCATTTCCGTAAAATATTTTACTCTGCATTTGCGAATTCTCGAGAATAAAAGAAATATTCCCGTAGTGATAAGCTAAAGGGTTACGTAGAGCTGCCTCTTGTATTGTTAGCCACAGAATCCAGTCAACAAACATTGCGGTACTTTATCCCCCTACCTTTTTTCTTACTATCATATGTGTGTTTTTTTAAATCGATCTTTACGTCTTGAAAGCAGTTGTTTTTCTTCTTCTTTTCGTAACCTTTATATTCCCTTTATACGCCATAAATCTCTTCTGTTTCTCAGGGATGCAGTTGAACCGCGTAATCTGCTTCCCTCCTTCATCCCCGCCACCTGAACTTCGGCTTTCTTTTTTTTTTCATTATTTTTCCTCTTTTGTTTTTGCTTTTTTGTACATATACTATTTTACCGCGTAATCGAACCTTTACTGGCAAACCTAATAAAATCTTATAGCCGTTGAAAGCGCGCGAAAGCGGACACTTTTCCCAAAGAAGGCGAAAAAATCCCTTTCTCTTCTAGCCTGCGGTGGGGTGGGTCGACATAACCATAGAATTCACTACCTTGGCGTAATCGAGAATGAGAAAGTGATAGGAAAAGCGAGGTTTTGGCGGCATGAAAGTAAAAAATAAAATAAGAAAGCCAACCAGTTTGATTTGCGTAAGAAGGGAAGCAAGTTACCGCGAAAAGTATGACGCCTTTAGGCCGCATGCTCTTTTCCACGCGCATTTTTCTCTTTTTTTACCCTTTTCTCTTCTCCCCCATCGTTTTGCCTTCCCCCGTCCGCAATCTTTCTTTTTTCCTTTTTCTTACGTCGAAAGCACAAGATAGAGCTCTCTCTCCGCCCCTGCGTTGCACACTCTCCGGTCCTTAATCCTTCGGAAATGAAATCCGCGGCCTCTTGTAATTGCATTTGGGGCCAGTTAATCCCGTCGGCTTGAGCGCGACAGCCCGATATGGGTGGGTGATGTGAAGCCATTGGAAAATGATGAGCGTGGATTAAAATTTGACAAGAAGACCGGCTAAAGGAAGCCCTCCGTCTTTTGCCCCCGAAAAGTCTGCCTTTTCCAAGGAAAGGCCCTTGATACAAACTGACACGCCCTGATTACACGCAGCCGTGGACAGTGGGAGAAGGGGGGCGCTTTTTGTTAGGATGGAGATTTACCCCCGAAGAAAAAAAAAAGAAAGCCTTCTCTCTTTCTCTCTTCGACGGCGGAGACAAATTAATAAAGTAGAAAGACAGGTTGCTAAGTCATTTGCATACCTGCCAGAGAGCTAACTAATCCTATTAGTCGAAGACTGGAGAGAGGACTAGGTAAAAATGATACATTACCGGGATTTCTTGGTCTGTCAAAGTCCCTGGGATTAAGCAGGACCGTCCGCTTGTCTTAGGAGCCCTTCAAGGCTTTACTGTCATCTGCCTACGCTCCCCCTCTTTTACAGGTGAGCTGCTTTTTCATACAACATGCTTAGCTAAGGAACTTCTCTTCCCCGCTAAACTTGAGAACGCATTTTTCCTGTCTCTCTCTCTCTCTCAGAATTTTTGTTCTTTTGTTCTTTTTTTATTCTCAGTCACCCCTCCTAGCTGTTTTGAAAAACTGTGGGTTATGTACGCTTAAGTGGAGCTCCTTCGGACCCGGCCAGTTAAAAATGCAAAAGCTCAAAACGTCACCCTGATAGAAGGGAGTAGAATTAGCGACTCAAATCTCTGAAACGGAGAAGATCTGTTTCTTGGGGGTGAAGGGAGTCTTTGAGGGGGGGGGGCAGTGGAAAAGCCGTAAATATAGGATGAGGCGCGTTATTTAAAGTTTCAGAAGCATCCGTCATCTGACTTGGCGCCTTTGGAGATTTCGCTGAGAGTTTCTCGCGATTGGGTATTCTCGACTCAGTTAGCACGAATGAAGGGAATAAATTAAAGAAATAATGCTATCTCTTAATATTGAATTAGATTTGTCGCTTTAGCGAGAATTTTATCTGACACTTTTTTTTTAATGCTAAAGACACTTAACTTAAAAAGGCAATGAATATTCAGTTGTTTATATACCCGGTCGTAACCTTTTGAGTCTCAGAGAAGGATAAATGACGAAGGCTCATCAATTACTGCAATATTTTGGTTTTGTTCTAGAGATCATTATGTTTTTCATTATGTACTGAGCAACTCTTATGCTTTGATTTTTGATTCTGACATTCGTTATATATTCTGTAGTTATATGTCTCGTTAATGTTATGTATTCAATCTGTTAGGTATGTATGTTTTGAGTAAATTATTCTGCTGCTTTGTGTGTGCTCAGTCTCCAGTAATTCATTAACATTTGTGTTCTTAAATTTAAGATATCATTTTTCATCTCAACTTTTTACTTGAAATGCTTTTTATATTCATGCGTAAAAAACACAATTTTCTTAGAATATTTTTAAAAAAAATGTTTTCAAATTATTATTCCACTTAAAAGCTTGAATTCTGAAAATATTGATCTCAAGCTATTCACAATCACTTTTTTAATTAGATCCTAGCAGCTTTTAGTTAAGCAAATCCGAATGTATTTCGTAAAGGATAAACATTGACAAATTAAGGAATTTCACACGCACGAAAGTAGTGGCTTACTTCCACCACATTTTGGATGTAGTCGTGCCCAAAATGATTAAGAAATCGTTCTGTTGACATTTTTTGACGTTAGTTATTTGTAAGATAACACATATTCACATATAGGAGCAGTATTTTCGAAAAACATTAATTCAGAGACAACACAGAAATTCACCAGCAAAGTTTAGGACAAACAAAATCATTTTCTTTCTCAATAATCCCATGATTTTTATCATTGTAAGCCAATTGGTTGAATCCAATGAGAGAGGCAAAATTTCGTCAGGTCACTACAAAAATTTGATAAATTGGCTTTTTTTAGAACTAAGGTTACAGTTAAATATAGTATTCCTGTTAAGCAGGTAAATAAAAATAACTAAGCATGACGCATTGTCTTGGAGGGTTGAAGACCAGAATGAATTAAAAGCTCCCTCAATAGATTTGAAATAGAGAATCATTACATACATTGTCTTCAATAATTTCCCTGATTTTCAAAGAAATGGCGGGATTTCTTCCGTAATAATGTTAAATTGGTAACCTTTTTTCTAAAACGAATTCGACTTAACACTATCGAAGTACCACTTGCATTTAGCTCTAGATGTCACTGAAATGTATTAGAAAGGTTTTCTAATACTTTTTAATGTTTCTTTTTCGAATACTGTTCAAGAACACAATCATATTATTGTAATTTTTTATGTTTGATTTTATCAGCAATATATATTATAGGTATCTACAAAATACAATTCTGAATCACTTCCTCATTACCTATTATCAAAAAGACCCAATTTTAATATTACGGAAGCGATTTATAAGTTAGTATATATATATGCAAAGTTTCTCAAATGATGAGTATATATTTCTACTTTCGTATTTTGTTAAAGGCAGGCTTTAACTTACAACGGGTATGAAATTCACTTAATGATGGTAAAATTAAAAGGTTACCGTTTTTCTAAATACTTATACTGTGACTTAACGTTGATTTTATTCATATATTTAGTAAATTTATTTCACGAGTAAAGAGAGATTAACCTCTTACTTGTGGAATGTATTTAAGAAAAATATAACAAATATGGAGATTTTTCCTCCTTTAATTTGGTTTATTATAACTATAAAAACGTTAGAAAAAGTTATTTATTGGAAAAACTAAATAAAGTGACTGTACTGTATTTATATTTTTAAATGAATGAAAAAAATTAATGGATTATGTCCATATATTGTTGAATTATAGCAAAAAAATAAAATGACATAGTTAATTTGATGCTAAATATAATTAACTAAGGAAAGACAATACCTCACTCAGAATAGGATTTTGAATAGGGGAACTTTACAATCTTTCACTGGTACGATAGATACAAAAACATAGCTCACTGCATAAGCCTATACGTCACACTCTTTACTATAAGTCTGTGTTTCACGCCGTATCTTTCTAATAATTGTGAATTATTTTCCATTATAAAATTTGCGAAAAAGAATTTGTTCGGGTTTCACGGAATAGAAATACTAAATTTTTCTCCTGCCTAAATCAGTTCAGACTTTCTAAATACGTGCGTTTGAATTGTCTGAACTGGATTCGGGCGACACAAGCTAAGAATTATGTACCAATTATTCATGAATTTTTATCTAATACTTACTTCAAAGTCACTTATCAGAATTTTTGAAAAAACATTTATGTTTTTCTTTCATTTCCTCTATGATTGACGTTGTTGTGTGCCTCAGAGTATATCAAATCTATATTTTGATTGTATTTTTATATTTGACTACTGAGAAGATAGGGTTATGAAATTTTTCTAAAGCTCTCTGCGGGAAAACAAGATCACAATTAAACCTGATTTATTTTGTTATGAAATTCCTTGATTGATGGTGTGAAAGTGATGACCTTTTTAATTGTCTCTTAGAATTTTACTGCCATTTTACTTTGAAGTAAAAATTAGTGTTTCCTATAGAGAGCAGGGGTCGGCAATCTTTCAGCTGTGGCGTGCCAAACCAATCTACTAATATGATTCAGCGTGCCACACAATTGGACCTTTTTAAAAATTCGATTCTCGTAATAATGCATGCAGAGTTAGAGAATAGAGTTCAATAATATATGTTTACAGTTTTATTATATATTAATTTTGCGTTTTTTAAAGATATTTCTTAGCATGAAAATAAACAGCATAGAATATAATTGTTTCTTCACTAAAAATGAAAAAATTAAAATTGTATATATATTATGTATTTTTAAGCATAATTATTAAAATAAAAATAAACAAGATAAAATATAAGTGTATTTCCTTTCATTATAGTTAAATACATATAAAAGGATAATAAAATTTTTAATGTGGACCTAGTGCTTGCATCTCTCTACTTTCATATCGTAAAATCAGGAGTATCATTTGTTTCTTTCAATTTGACACGTTATGGAACATCCACTTGATAAACAATTTCTCTGCGAACTCGAAATATTTTTTTCATATGAGGAAAGATTTTTTACTTAGATATGTAGAACGAAATGGGGAAAGCAGAGTGCATGCCATTTTCTCTTTTCAAACAATTAAATCTCTCCAGCAATGACATTCATTAATTTACAAAATAACTGAAAATTTGCCTTTAGAGTTATTTTTCAGATTTTTTCGTAATTCCGTTAATGTCCATAATTCTGAAGATGTTTGTCAAATAAGGTCCATTACAAATTTATCGACTTCAACTCAAAAATTTACAAATGTGTAGAGTAATGCAGAGTGCAATTGAGAATTGCACCGCTTGCCACATGTGGCAAGCGTGCCATAGATTGCCGACCCCTGCTATAGAGAATATTCTGTGTTCACTGTTAATTTGTATGCAATGAGAGTGAGAGTTATTTTCTATGTTTCTGAGAAGAGCACACAAATAATTCGATGCTATTCATAATGCTTTTCTGAAAGACCAAGAGGAAAAAATCACACATAACCAAAGATACATCTTAGTACGATTTTTGAAGATATTTACAACATCAGCCCAACCTCCAAAACAAGCCTAATTAAGATCTCGAGTTTGGTGAAAGTATTAGGTTTATCCTCTGTAGTTAGTGGCTAACGTGTAGAATTAGTAAGTAGTTATATATTACTAAGTTTAAATGAATACACTATATCATTAAATATGAATATTGCATAAAATAATAAAAATAAGACATAGATTGTTGCGAATAAAAGAAAGTAATTCTCTGATGATTTCTTTCGTGAAAATATGGTAAATTGCAGAATATTGTAGGAGTTCTTTTACCGAGTAGATTTTGAATTTTTTTTGTGTTTCATAGGCTGCTTTTCGTTTTGTTATTGGAAAAGTCTGTCTGGATTTTCCTGTAAATATCTTGTATTGTTTTTTTAAATAATATTTAGGTTAGCGGTAAGAGTATTTGCGTTGATTACAGTGATGTTGCAAAATGCACGTCATTATTTTCAATTTTTTCTCTCCCTATAATTTCCTATTTTTTATTGCACGAAGCACTTTCTTAACAATTTAATTTCGAACGTCTGTCATTTGAGCATAAATTAATTTAAGTGGGGAACGTTTACAGCCTGTAAAAGTCTTATATTAATTAATTTTTATGTGGGTCAAATTGCATGGCCATTTTTCCTATGAATCGATTAATTAATTATAGTCTTTTAATTTCTGTTAATTCTTATCACTGATAGGGTTTTATTCCCTTAATATTAAATATTTTGAAAGCAAATCATTTCATTAATGAGGGAGGGGGAAAAGTAATGTCGAATTTTGTATATTTTGCTAATACGATTGAAATTTGTCTAATTCACGGATTACATTTGTTACAGAATTGCATATCTTTAAGTAATTATTATTAATGAAATGGGAATTCAAATAGGATGGCTAAGCAATCTGAAATTGTCTAAATAAACAGCTCTTTTATATCATTGTTGTAATTATAAACTGATCTTCATACTTCTGCACAAAGAGTTAAATCACAATAAAGACACCGAAATTATTAATTTTCGAATTATATGTGTTCAAGTATCCGTATCTTTCACATTTCTAATCCATGTTATGAAAAGGCATTTAATTTTTAAAATCTTACTAATTTGAAAAGCTTCCATTTTTTTAAAATGCATTTTTTTTGTGTGCATATAGTCTCCGGAAAATCAACTTATTTTTCGTTTTGTGCTTCCCTCCCCCCACCTTTCGGAGCAACGCTCTTAAGCGGTAACTTTTATTTAATCATTAAGCAAATAGTTTTAGCGCGTATCGGTTTAATTTTGTTGCGAAATAACACCAAGCTCGCTCTTCTTCCTTGTTTCTGAGGTTTAAGGGAAAATGCTTGATCTTTTCAATTTATCTTAGTTACTTAGTGCCTTCCCTGCGCGAAATCTTTTTCATCCTTGGAATTCGTTAAAATACACCCTCTCCACTCTCCCATCACCCCTATTCATTTCGAACATATTCGCCTATGAGAAGTTTTTGCTTCATATCTATTAATCAACGGGTTTATAATCTCTTCCTTAATCCTATTAAATTTTCTTCAAATTCGGGTATCTAATTTCTCGCTCTTTTAACTCATCTCGGCTTTTGTTTCGTTTTATTCTTCCGACCCCCCTTTCCTTCAAGAGCCCCCCCCCCTCCGTCCCTTCAATTACATCACATCACGGTGGCGCTTTCAACGCACATTTGCATGTCGGGTTTCTTCTCTCTCTCTTTTTTTATTGTCTACTAATCAGCTTAAAACCTTGGCGTGTTTCACCGAGTGTCCGGCATTAGTGCATTTTTATGAAGAAAGGCGTCTTCTACTTCGTTGGATCACAAGTAGATCCGGCTGGTCCTTTTGGCGAAAAGAAAAAGCAGGAGGGTGATAGGGGAGAGGACAGCCGCAAAACTGATTCAGTCGTCCCTCTTTGATCGATTGTTTGGAGTGTGATCTATATAAAACTTCGTAGTAGTAGAAAGTACGCTTTTCTTTTCTTTATCGGCGTTTAGTGGCTATTATCTGCGCTCTGTGTTAGGTAATTAGGCAGTGACACGAAGCTTAATATGGATTTCGAAACTCCCCCCCCCACCTCTCCTGTTATCCTTATTACTGTTTTTGATGTACCCTTAAGTAAATTGACAATACTCTGAACGGACGCATTCATACGCACAAAAAATGTAAGCAAATACTGATGTCATTTTTGTTTTGTTGGTGTTTTTGTGTTTGTTACTTAGTCAAGAATATAGGAGTACTACTAGCTGTGTAAAAAGTTTGTAGAGTCCTCGCCCATCTAAAACCGATTTTTTTTAAAGGAATGTCTACGCTTTATAAATGAAAATAACACCAATTTGTAATGAATTGGGCAGTTTTCCAATTTTGGATATGACGAGCAGTGGCGTAACGGAGAATATTAGCCCATCCTGCAAAGAGTCACAGGTTTTGTCTTTAATATTTTATAAATTAGTTAAATACGTACTTGCCCCTCCCCCCACGATGCAGGGGTGTACGTTACGCCACTGATTGCGAGTTTGATTTTAACAATTTTGCGTGAATTTTGCTTAAAATACCATTTTTTTTTTTTTTTGCATTTCATAAATTATCCAGAATTTTTCCTTTGCTGCTTTTTTAAAAATATTTTGGGAAAAACTATATTCAATCTCATCAAAATATAGAATCTTTTTATTCGTTATTTATATGTGGACAAATTTTAAATTTAATTGTTTAACTGTTTATCGTCTTTTTAAAACATATCCGGAAACGATCACTGCTAAATTAATTTATTAACAATTTTATAATTGTATTTTTAAGCAGATAATTTTAATATGCTACCTGTGCCTCGTGCTATATTTGAGGACCTTAAAGAACTGTGCGTTTAATGCAATTATTCTTTATACTCAATTATTTTTTTTAATTTATCATCGATAATTGATAACCTAAGGCCCATTTTCTACCCGTATTTGAATCCCAGTGAAACCAGGATAATTGTTTTAACATTATAATATATTTAAAGGGATAAAAATTTATTTTTCTTGGGTCTTTTCTATAAGCCGTCTCAAAGTAGTTTAAAGCTTAAAAATAAATTTTACTGTTTCTCTGGATCTTCAATAATTTTTTTGTTCAATTCTAATGCACTATTAATTTAATCACATAAATGAAACCAAATTCATCATAGGGTTGCAGTGATTTCATGCATTAATATTATTTCTTAACTTTTCTTTTCCGTTAAAAATTAATGCATTAGAATTTTTGTCGCATTAAAATAATTGCCACATTTCGATTCGGTATATCGCTTCTAAGATTGGTCACACTAGACTCGTAAAAAAACGGGGAAGGGGGGGGGGCTAACCCTTTGAAATCTCGTAAAAAATTCAGGTACCAAAATATTGCTTTACTTTTTACACTAAATGCATTGTGTAGTTTTCCTCCAAAAAGGAGAGGCACGTACTCAGTACTTTTGAGAGTTATTCCGTATCGTCGTCATTAACCCATAGAGGTGATTGCTCCTGAATTAATTAAACCAAATCATATTAGGACGTAACTCCGTCTCATTATGGATGTGGCTTTTTGATTGGTTATGTAAATAAATTATAACAAGGAAAACTACGTTTTAAAGGAAGAAGTCGAAAGGGGAAAATTAAGAAATGTTTGCTTAAATCATGCATGAAAATTATGTACGTGTATATTTATTAATCAGGCTCATTCATCTTACTTAAAAGAAACAGAATATTCCTCGTTTAAAAGTTATGACATAAGGATAATTGTCTTAGTCTTTGGTTTATTCATAACAATTTAGCTTTGCTGTAGAAAGACATTTTGTTCGTTTAGAAGGAGTTTCTTATGATATATAACTGATTTTTTCCCGAAGTGGTCTATGACGACGTGCAAGGAGTCTACGTCAGCGAAAAAATAATTTGGGTGTCCATGAAATGTAAATGGAGGGTCTGTGATAGTGGCTCTCATTAAACAAAATCATGATTTTAATTTTAAAAGAAAATTTAATCAAGTGGAAACGAGATTTTATCTACTTAATCGATGTATTAACTAATTTTATATACAAAGTGACAGCATAAATTTATTAAAACAAGGACCATGTCAGCAGTTTTTGCTTTAAAAAGATATACCTGTTATTTATCTCGAATTATGGAATATCTTGAGAAAAATTTTAATTACTTTTCCTAGTGAGGATTTTTAGCGTGGTTGCCAATCTCTAAAACAAAAAAAGAAAGGGGGTTCAAGTGGGGGGAATAAGGGCTGGACACTACTAAACGAGGAGATATAGGATTAAACCTTACAAGATTGATTCCAATTGTCGAAAAATTGTTATTGAAACATCAGATATGTTCCTCCCATTAAAAGCATTTGCTTGTTGCTCAGCTATTTTATGTATTAATTAAATTTTAACTTAATTAACATGTTTTTTTAAGTTTTAAACACTATACTTCACTTCAGTTAGAAATTTAAATCGCTTAGAGTAAGTAGCTCTATACTAGCTGTCAAAAAGACATTTAAGTTGGTATATTTGCAAAAATTCTGCATTAGGTAAGTAGGGCAAGCCTAAAAACACGACTACGGGTCTATGAGACAAAGTTTGGGAATCTCTGATATATAACAAGATATACCTGCATAAATATTCAAAACAGGAAGTTTAAATGAAGAGATTTAAAATATAATACTATAAAAAATATTTATGGAACTCATTAATAAATGTATTACCAAAACTAACCCCTCCTAAAAAAGAAAATTTTACAAATTTAGTCCATTTGACTGCCTAATAATCAAATGTATCTAATTTTTTTTTTGTGTGGAATACAGGATTTATAAAATGGAGAATTTCTTTACTATTAGTGGTTAGTAAACGTGCTATAAGAAACTTTTTGTGGCATAGATTTTATGTGACGAGACAATTTAAACAGTCCTATCTTAATGTAGTTTCCAGTTTATAATTTCAAGCCGTCTTTAAATTTCCCATTTACATCTCGGAAGTTAAACCGCTTTGATTTGTTGTGCGACTTGTGATGAAAGAATTTAGATTCATTCGTGCTTATTGCCGATTAAACTCTCTAAGCACGTATTTCAAAATACAACCCAATCACAATAACAACTTTCTAATTGCTCTAATCTATGTTTGGAACTTGTGATTAGAGATTAAACAGGAAAGTGCGTCTGGTATGAGTTTGTTGTTGAGTTATATATATATATATATATATATATATATATATATATAACAGTGAATGTGTAAATTCTGCCAAAAACTGTGAAAGTTTAATCTTTACTATGTATTGTATCACACACAATGTGTAAATCATTTTAATGCTAAAATTCAATTGTTTCTTTTGATCTATAATGCCAATTAAAGATAATTTAAAAACATGCTGCAAATCTGTTGGTTATTAGTAGTTCCATTTTCTGTGATTTGTATGAAATAGTGTAATATTGTTACTCATATTCCTCGAATTCTCATCCTATCTTTGTTAAACCTCAACACACAGAGTTATTGTGTGTTTTATGTGTGACCGCGGTTGCCGGGAAGTCATGGTCGCAAATTCATAGCTGACGTTACTGAGCCGGTGCCACTGAACACCCGCCATGTAGAAAAGTCTGATGCACGTTTAATCTGTCGTCATTGAAGTCCTCACGTTGACGTGGTGAGGAAGTTTGGAGAGTGGGGTTCCATCTCGGGTGTCATCCTCGTCACTTGATCTCGGTTCAAAATTACGTGGTCCGCCCAACAGCTTATATGAAATTCAAATCAAAGCAAGTGTCTTTTGGGAATCAAATTTTTCATCCTTACAGGCACCTAACATATCAAATTATTTATGAAATACTCATTAAAAACATTGTTGTTCTCCATTTATATCCTTCCATAAATTTATTAAACTTTACTTCATTTCGTAACATCTAAAGATTAAAATTATTTCCAAAACTATACACACATTAGATTACTTTTTTTAAAACGAATTCTTTTAAAATTGGGAGAGGAACTATGAAATTATACATTGACTCACATATATCTGACTCGTTTCATGACTTGAGCATTTCAGTATTGAAAAAAATAATAGTAAGGAACGTGATGTTCTGTACAAAACTGTTTTTTTTTTATGTATGTTGTAGCGTTAATTTTTTTTTAGAGTTTAATGCTCTTAATTTGTAACCTATTTAGAAGAACACCTAACTGGTGGAAATCGCTACGTGAAAAATTAACCAAAACATAGCTCTACGCTTAATGATTTCTTTTGTAAGAACTAAAAAAAAAAAAAAAAAACGGTGAAAAGTATTAAGTATGTATTTATGAATGAAGTGTTTTATATTATTTGAAAACATTATTATTTGAATTTAGAGAAACTTTTTCCATCTTTCCGAGCTCATACTCGTGTCATTTAACCCTTCTCTCTCATACGACGCTTGATTTATTAACTAATCTGTACCTTTTTGACTTACGATAATTTAATGAATTATATGTTTGATATTTCAATCAATGTATGTCAAATTCAATTTTTCATTAGTCATGAAACTATTATAGTTTGGCTGGATGAATTCATTTTTGTCTATAAATGTGAAGCTTAAAATCCGAACGCATGTTAAGCAAATAACAGTTTTTTTTTAACTTTTTAAATAAAAGCAGAAAAAACCTTAAAAAAAAAAGAAATTTCGGAAAAATAGTTTTTGTAACGTCAATAGATAATTTGATAAACTTCCATTATTTTCTTATTTTTTGCTACATTTCTTCTGGAACTAATTTGTGTTAACCTTGTGGGTATGATCACGATCTCGTGGCTGCGTTTCTTGAGTTCGAGCCCCGGTGCCACTGAAGACTCTCCGAGTAGAGGGGCTGATACACGATAAATCTGTCATAGCTCAAATCCGCCCGTTGGCCTGGTGTGATATTTTGGAGAGGAATATGCCTGCTCAGGTGCCGTTCTCGTTCCTTGGCAGTGGTTTAAAATTAAGGGGTCCTTCGCCAATAGCCCTCGTGTTGCTTCGTAGTGCGACTTGAATAAACATTCACATACTCGGGAACTAATTAGTTCAAAATACTCAGAAGAACCGTTAATGTGTTTAAGATGAACAAAATCATGTATTTCTATCTTTGTTTGCTGAATGGTCATGGCCGCATGAATTCGTGAGTGTCATTGTTTCTGCCGAATCTTGAAGGCTGCGGTAGCCTAGTGGTCAAGGTAACGGATTCTTGGCTGGTAGTTTCATGAGTTTGAGCCCGGTACGACTGAAGATCCGCCGTGTAGGGGAGTGATGTACGTTAAATCTGTCGAGAGCTCAAACGTCCTCCCGTTGGTGTGATAGTTAGGGCAGGAGGTGCCAGCTCAGGTGTCGTCCTCGTCACTTGGCCATGGTTCAAAATTACGAGGTCCGTCGCCAAAAGCCCTCGTGTATAGCTGAACAGTGCTACGATAATATTCACTCGCTGCCGAATCGTGAATTCATTCTTTCTTTCTCTCTTCCCGTCTAGACCATAGATATTAAAACAAATGTTTGGCGCAGTACAGCCGAAATCGGCTCTTGCGCCAATAAACCCCAAAATCACCTCACCTCACTGCCGAGTCGTGAGTTGGAGTTCTGATACCCCTTTAAAGATCTATTGTGTAGAGAAGTAGTCCCCAACCACAGGGCCTCGGGCCGGTTCGTGGATCAAATGGCACCGGGCCGCCCACGGAACATGGATTTATTTCTATTTTATTTACTGTGATGTATTTTTCTCATATTTGTGCAAGTTTCCATAGACGAGAGGTTAACCGGGATCTGAGAGACATCACTTCAAGCCGCACCAATACCGAGCATTATTAAAATTGTTAAACCAAAATAGTCTATAATAGAAACCCTCAACATCCCCCCCCCCTCAGCGGGCCGCGGTAAAATTATCAAAAGCTGACCGGTCTGTGGGGATAAAAAGGTTGGGAAGATCTAGTGTAGAGGGTTTGATGCTCTTGTAATCTGTAGATGCTCAGCATCCTCTCGTTGGTGTGGCTTGGAACTTTGAAGAGTGAGGTGTCGCGTTATCCTCTCGTTGGTGTGGCTTGGAACTTTGAAGAGTGAGGTGTCGCGTTATCCTCTCGTTGGTGTGGCTAGGAACTTTGAAGATTGAAGTGTCGCGTCTTTGACATTTGTAAATGGTTCAAAATTGCTAGGTCCATCGCCAATTGCCTTTGTGCCCCAAGTACCAATTTACTTTTGTTGGAATCAGTTCGATTCCCCTCTTATAATAATATGTACTTATTCCCCCTTAAAATAATTATACTTATCATTTACCAACTGTTAAAATTGAAAGCAATATTTTGCAATTCTTGTGATAAGCGATAATTTTATTTCTGAACTTATTTCAAGTTAAAATGTTCCACAAGAGTTTTTTGAATAACCTACTGAAACTTTCAGTGTTCTAATAAAAAATTGGACGATTACATGCAGTCATTTTAATGAAATAAAAATTATTCCGGAATCCATTAAAGGGGATTAAATTCTCCCCCCCCCCCATTATAAATTTCGAAATCAGAAATGACTTTTTAATGTATATGATATTTAATGCTGAAATAGTTACAATCGAAATAGTTCACAAAATAGTTACAATCGAACAGAACTTCATAGTTGTTATCAAACCACATTATTTAACTGACTATTTCTTTCACAGCTGAAAATTAAATTAATGCTTTAAAATCTTTAGAACTCGCAGACGCGTGCATATGTATGTATTGCTAGCAAAAGTGTTTTCCTGTCCTAACTTTTTTTGAGACCAAAATTTCCTAATGTTGTAAATTAGTAATTTTTAGCTTTATTTATACTACAAGGTATACGACTAATAATACTTGTAATTTGAAAGTGGAAGTTTTTTTTAGATAATTTGATAAAATTCAAGTTTTTAATACTTGACTCACGCACACAAATGTTGGACACACACATGGGCTTATTAGCTTAGTGGGTAGAGGAATTCGATGCAGACGATGTTAGTTCGTATCCTGTCCTTGTCTTTTAAATTGTTTTCCCGGTACTTCCTTTCTATAAGCTTTATGCTAATGACTTTCTAATTTCGATAACTTTGCGCAACTATGTTAATTATTCAATTGCTCTGATTTTGCATTTTGTAGAGCTTTAAAGGGGTTATAAATTTTTATTTTACTTCATTAAAACATTTTGCTTACAGAAAAAGTTAGAACACAAAAATATATAATCTCAAAACTTTTCTTGGCTACTGTATGTGTGATATCCATCTTGAACTTTTGGTATTCATTATCTTGAGTTTTAAATATATATATATATATATGATCATGATAAATAAAAATATTTCTATTGAATGATTACGATATGACTATAATGAAATGTCTTTTTAAAAACTTATTTTTTTAAAACCATGACTAATTATGTCCCTTTTTATTAAAATAAGTAAATAAAAAAAACCCATCTTAAATAAGTGTAAATTTTTTTAACCGACCTTTTTGAATCCAAAATAGTGTTGTTTGGCGAATGTGTGATTTGAGTGACAAATGACGTTTATCTGTTTGATAATTTAATTTTTTTTAATTAATCTCGCTCTCTTTTTAAAACTACATAGTAAACTATTGGATATAGTACAGATCAACCCATACGAAAAATATGGTATTATTTATCCTTGTATTTTTTTCAAGAAACTATCTTAGTTTTAGACACATCGCATAACTTTTTTTTTCTATAATGACAGTTGTTTACATTTTTCCTTTTCGAAATTGCGTTGTTGCCTATATTTGTTTGATGATTTAATGTCGTAGGCAGGAAATGTCTCTGAAATCTGAGGTGTTCAGACTTATTTCAATTATATGTAATTATATCTTTTCAAATACTCATAATGAATAGTGTTGCAGAATATCAAATTGTATCTTTTTTTAATGTAAGTTATTTCGACAAGAATATGTAAAATAAATATATCAATGAAATTAATCTATCTTTTTCTAGCACTTGTCCTAATTCCGATCATTTATAGTTATTTTAATGTGCTAAATGTGTGCGCTCAACTCCTTGAAAGTTATAACGCATTAAAATCTGAAATTAATATACATGTTATTCCTTTCTTTTAATCTCGAGGATCGTTCATTTTGTTATTAACTTTTACTAGAAGGGTAATATATTATAATATCTTAAAATTTGTATGTTAATCGTTTTGTGAATTTAATCTTATAAATATAGTGCTCTATATTAAGAGTGGCTAACTGGCGGCCGTTCAGTTTCTTTCTTGTGACCTACTGTGATATAAGGGACAAATATTGCGTAATGTTTTACGTTAATTTTTCACTTTAAAACATTTGAAATTAATTTAGGGTAAATTATTGTTATTACATTTCTATGTCGTTCGTATTTTGAAAAACGGAAGAAAGAATATAGTTGTATGGTTTTTAATTAGTGCCTTCGGCTATATGCATAGACTCACAAGAAAGATATTTTTTTCTATTGGAAACGGGAATTGGATAAATAATCTCTGGGGCTGTGCGTGAGGTATAACTGATATCATTCTAAAAATAAAACATTTAATTTGTTTAGTTGTTTTGTGCACTCAACTGATCTACAAACATAGACAATTGTTACAATAATATTTTTCGACTAAGTTCAGCTTTTGCTCCATAGTCTGATTACCTGATATTTTTCCTATGTTTAACTAGACCAGAGGTCGGCAATCATTTGCCTGTGGCGTGCCATACCAATCTATACCAATATGATTCAGGACATGTGCCACACAGGACATTTTTGAAACTATTTGGTTCCCGCGATAATGCATCCAGAGTTGGAGAATAGAGGTCAATAATATAGATATGTTTATAGTTTTATTATACATTAATTTTACATCATTTAAAAATATTTCTTAACTTAAAAATAAGCAGCATAACATGTCATTTTCTTTTAACAAAAATTTAAAAAATTAAATTTGTATATATATTAGGTGTTTCCAAACATATTTATTAAAATACAAAAGAGACAACATAAAATAAGTATTTCCTTTCATTATAGTTAAATAAAAAGATAAATAAAAACTTTAATGCGAACCTGTGCTTGCACCGCTCTACTTTCATACCTCAAAGTCAGAGGAATAATGTGTGACTTTGAATTTGACACGATTCTGAGCTTTCAGTTCTTAAACAATTTATTTGCGGACTCGAAATATTTTTCATATGAGGAAAAGTTTTATATTTAGATATGTATAACCAAAAGCGGGAAGCAGAGTACATGCAATTTTCTCTCTTCAAACAACCAAATCTCTCTTGCAATGACATTCAATAATTTACAAAATATCTGTAAATTTATCTTTAGAGTTATCTTTCATACTTTTTCGTAATTCCGTAATTGACCATAATTTTGGAGATGTTTGTCAAATAAGGTCTATTACAAATTTATCAACTTCCGTCCACTCAAAAATTGACTAATTTGATGAATATTGCAGAGTGCCACTGAGAATTGTACCGCGTGCCATAGGTTGCCGACCCCTTGTATTTTAAGAAAATTGCTGATGACTTTTTTGGATATGCGTTTAACAACTATTTCCTGTTTTCTTATAAACTCAACCAGTTATGTTATTAGCCCTTTTGAAGTTTGCCATAAACAATTATATGTAATTGTAATTTTGATTTTTAGATATTATTAGTACATTATTGTTGCAACGGAAAGAAATAATTTGCTTTTGGAGCTATTTTTGCTTAATATGAATTGAATCCAAATAGAGAATACTTTACAACGGCGGTTCTTAATCCTTTGATCGCAGCGGCACCCCTTTATGTATCAGCCTTACATAAAGCCCCGCTCCCCCCCCCCCTCCAAGATTTTGAACACTCCTCCCCGACTCCCAACACCATGGCTAAGTGATTTAAAAGTTCCTCAATAATCTTAAGACTGCCTCTGCTACCTATGCTTTTTTAACACCTTTCCCCCCTCGTTTGTGCTATTTTTTGAAAATATTACATTGTAGTAATGGCTATGTGGTTGCAAACAATAAAAAAAGCTGAATTAATATTCTTGATCGAAATTTTCGTTCTAGTGCAGTTTTTTCATCGGGTTTTGTGATCTAGTCTAGGATCTAGGACATAGGTTCTCAACGTGGATGATAACGCCCCTTTGTGGGCGTTTGAGGCTTTCAGGGGGGCAGTAAAAGACCCAGAGAAAATTATGGGGCGTTGTGATGGCATGGAGGGGCTTGGGCAGATCAACCAAATATAGTCTAAAAAAGACTAAAAAAACACGCTGATTATGTACTCGCAAGTAAACTTTAATACAGTTTACCTTATGTTGATTGTATGTATTTAAATAATTTCTATATCACATATGGACGAAAATTCACATATTTCGATAGTTCGGGAAATGGATGAAAAACGTCAAGATTACATTTTTTTATATTCAGACCTACATAAAAGTGATTAATATAGTAAATTGTAATTTCTGTAGTGTACGTGTTGTCTTTGTCTGTGAGCAGTAGGAAAAATGTTTCGTCCACTGCATTTCATTGCATATATTATCCAAAAACATAATTAAATATTTTAACCAAGAATTAACGTGTGATTCCTTAAAGACTGAAACTGTCAATTTATATTTATTTTGAAAGCAACAGCTTATTATGGAAAACTCAAAAAATTATCAACAAAACTCCTGCCTGTCTTTATAACTGGCAAGGTGAAATTTTTATTCCACTCTTTTAAATGAAGAAGAAATTCTGTAGCATTTCAATTCCAACACTACCCTATCTATGACTAAAATATATAATATTACACATTTAAATATATTTGTAGCAATAGGTTACTTCTCAGATTCGCAAGTAAAAAAATTGGGGCTTTAGAAAAAAAATTAAATTAAAAAATATATTCTATTAATAATAGGATATTTTTTAAAACTTTTCTCTTGTTTTCACCATGTATTATACACTCTTATTTCTCTTGAGTGGAAAGGGGCGGTATCGAAATATTCACTAGAAAAGGAGGCGCCAGTTAAAAAAAGGTTGAGAACGTATGATCTAGGATGAAACTCATTTTTCAAATTTTCACGAGGTCTTTAAGAGTGTGTAAAAAAAAAAAAAATCTTCACACTAAATGAGAGACCTCCGAGGACCATTAGAAAGGCTCTGAGGACCCCTGGGGTCCGCGGACTACAGTTTAAGAACCGCTGTTTTATAAGAAAAGTACACATCAACATATTATTTATAACACAGATACACCTATTCTTGTTCTACGTAGTTAATATTGTTTAAGTGTTCAATACGAACGTATTTTTCCTCCTTTTAATTTGGATGCTACGAAGTAAATATTAATCAAAATGTGTGTGTGTGTGTGTGTGTGTGTGTGTTGCAAAAATAACAACTTATAAAGTAGCACTCTGTATTACTTCTTTGCCATTATATTTAAATTTAAATGCTTGCATGACAAATGCATACGTGTGAGGTATTTACATTATTAAAAATGATTCCAAAGAATGTGGGTACAGCTGAGGAAAGTTTGACTATTTTTTTTTCAACACCCTTTTATAAGCTTCACTTGTATGTAACGGAATCTTTGAGCTCAATTTTTACCCACTTTAAAAGGTCAGATTAATTCGAAATTTTACTCACTTGTCCAGGACTGAAGACAATTCAATAATTTAATAATTTTGTTCCATTGTCCTGATCAGGATCGTCAGGATTGACGATTTCCCATTTTCAGATCCCATTCCGCATCTGGCGACTCATTTCAGATTTCATTTCCAGATTTGGCGACTAATTCTAGATTTGGCGAGTAAAAGATTGTTACAACTTAGTTCGATTCACTATAAAAGGGTGTTTTTTAGTTTTATTAAACTATAATTTTATGTCTTTTAAAGTATAATCAACTTCCGCTGATTCCTTTTCCTTTAGATTGATTTGAAAATGATTATTAATAAATTCGCCTTCCGTGCTGAAAATATAAATTTTTGAAGAAATTCTATATAAAGTCAGTATAGTCATTATTTTATATTCTGTAAAATGAAATTAAAAATAATTTCTCTAAGATTTTTTCAGTGCTAACTCGAGCGTGTTTTTGAAGTTAATGCCATAAAATTTTTTATTTTTTTATTTTAGATTTATTACACTTTTAAATAAATATTACATGATTGTTAGATGAATTTTCTATGGAATTTTACCTTTTATAAAATTTTATCTGAAAATCATATCGAACGAGAGAAAGAAATTAAAAAAAAAAAATTAAGTATAAGTGTCTGTTCTAAAAAAATGTACACTAACCAACAATTTTTTTAGTTTTTATAAATTCAGATTCCCCCCCCCCCCCCATTGTTCAACAGTGTAGGAAAGTTTCAAAAATTTCAATTAAAAAAAAATTAAGGAACATATCCATAAAAGATAGGTTTTATTTATTTATTCAAACGGAACATTCTTTGAAACTATATATTCTCTCAATCTAAGAGGAACTTTTCAGACTTCGTACAATGAAATCAAAGTTTTAATTCCGATTATTTTAATAATCCGATTCCTTTAATCCTGTTCGATAATTCTTCCGATTTTAACAACTTCCATTGCCGGTACAAGAATCCAAGTCTTTCGAATCGAAAAGTAATCTTACTATTTATTGTTCCTACCATGTGTGTAATTTATTAATTTTTCCACCTATTTAAAGGTGAGCTTTTAAATGAACTAAAACATACCCATGCACTGAATGGGAAATAACTTTTGTAAAGTTTGTGCGTTTAGATGCTTAATTGTTGTGTATATCACCCATCAGCCCTTTTAAAATTTCACTTTATTACTTTTCACCCATCTCATTCAAAATGAAACCTTTTCTGCCTTGCTAGTATTAAATTAAAACTTTTGATTCTGTAAGTTAAAAAAAAGCTTTCTCCAAATCATTGCGCAATCATTTTTAATTTACTTGTATGCAGTCGAACCCCGATTTAACGAATATTTTTTCTTTCCCCGATTAATATAAAGGCAAAACTCCCTATTTAACGAATGATAAACCCCGAATTAACGAATTATTTTAACAACTGAATTTTTTTTATTAGTTTGTATTAGAGAAAATTGAATTTTTTTTCCAAATGACATCCTTTTTGTCAGGGACAGAGAAAAGATTTTTCTTGCAAGTAACAAATTTCGTCGGTTAAGAGTGCGTTATTTGACTTAACAGGTGCAGATGAGTCATGAGTGTAACCTATCATGTGAGTTTTGAATAGGACAGGAAACTCCTTTCTTATCTCACCCCACTTCACAACGCAGGGGAATATTTAAGATTTCTACTTTTTTGTTACATTTGTGTGTGTGAGGATGAACTATCTGTCTGTGCAACTAAAGTTCAGAAAAATGTTGGTTTGTTCGAGCCAATGAATGGACATCCTGATGCAGAAATTAATAATGAAACTTTTTCAAAACTCTTACATTTTTGTAATGCTTTACATTATTTGGAAACTGTGAAAACATGCCTTATGCAGCAGGATGTAAGTGATATAATATTTTCTTCTCTGCTTAAAGTCGAAAAAAAGAACCCTTTCGAATCAGGAATCAAAGATTTTCAAACATCTATAAATTAGTATTTTAAAATTTCTAATTTACTGGTGCATAATAATTCCCTAATAACATTTTTAGCTGTTGAATAAAAAGTGTGAAATTTCTGACTATGGATATTTTTTGTGTAGCTGCTTATTGTAGAAAATGGTAAAAATTTGTATTTTGCTTGGGCCCCGATATTACGAATAACCCCGATTTAACGAACAGAATGTTCAGCCCCGATGATCCGACTGTATATATAACAGCTACCTATTATTTCACAAGTTTAACATCCTGAGACATATCTCCCTTTACCGCATTTTAGTATTGAAACTTCCCTGCGCACCGAAACAGAGCAGCTTTCCTTCTTCATAAACCATCCTCATCTTTCAAAAATGCAAAGACGAATTGAAGGAAATGAGAGATCCTCCACACATCGTGACTCCACAAAAACTAGTGGAAAAGCGCGGGAAAGAAAAGAAAAGTAAACCTTTTTTCTTCTTCTGAAGTTCTAAGAGAATGCAAAACCTTTTTTGGTTCACGCAAACTGGAATCTCTTCTCTATTTCGTCATTGGGGGTGTTTTCTTTTGTTGCATGATGATTTGTGGGACTGTCTTTCTCCAAGTGAAAGAGAAGAGGGAAAAAAAGTAAACACACCCCGAAAGAAAGGCAAATAAATAAATAAACGCGCCCTACCTTAAGGGGCTGGCTAGTGCTGGGATTAGTCAAGTCCGGGCCGGGCCATAATCTGAGGCATTACCGAAAGAGATAGAGCGGGGCGGATTTCTGCACGTCTGGCGCCTCAGGGATTACGCTAATCCTGTGCTGGGGATTAGGGGCGGCTCCAGGAGGGGCGGCAAGGATTAGAAAAGACGCGTGCTGCCGCCTAGCCTGCGTGCCAACGATGTTTGCCGGCTGAACGTCACTAATCCCTATTCAGCATGCATGCCCACGCTCTGTTTTAGAGAAGGGGCAACCAGTTCGCTGGCACACACATGACGGTAGCATCTCGCCGGTAGCGGCCGCAGCTATGGACTACCTCTTGCCGCCTTCTTTCTTGCAGCCGCCCATCGACTATACGGAGACTTGGAATACTTCTTTCGGTAAGTACGCTCTTTCTCTCTCTTGTGTCGCCCCCTTTCGCCTATAATAAGCTGTTGATCGCCTGCTAACTATAACTTAGGGGGAAAAGAGGTGTTTATTTTGCGAATAATTTGCGCGCCGGGTGTCCGTGCGTCGCTTTCGTCTGCTTTCTTTCCTTTTAGTTTTTTCATTGTTGTTGCTTAGTGAGGGAAGTAATCACACCGCTATATATTAATTGTGCATTTTTATTTATTTATTTTTTGCCTGAATCATTTAGAGACTTTTTTCCGTGTCGGAATTTTTTCCTATTCCGTGTTTGACTTTCTATAATTATCATCGCAGTTTCATACGAATATAATTTTATTATTGATTTTAATAAAATTAACTGTGTGCAAAAAAGGAAATCATAATTTTGAGTTTTGAAAGAAAAAAAAATTCATATTAATTATTGTGAAGAGAAGTTAAACTTATTTTTATTCACGCTTTTTTTAATTGAAAAACACGTGGTTCCGAAATAAATTTTTCGTTACTACTCGAGCATTTTCTAATTTTTAGTTTCTTCTTAATTTTTTTTCTTGTTTATAAATTACTAGAAATATTTTTATGATTTTTTTTTCGTAAAAAAAAAAAAAAAAAAAATTCAAATTCTGGAACTTTTATTTCGAAACTTCAATCAACTATTCCGTATTAATATTGATTTTCATAAAAATAATAATAATAATAAAAAAAAAAAAAAAAAAACATTAGTATGTTATGTTAATTATTAATTTTTTAAAATTAATAAACTTATTTTGAATTATAAATCTTATAGAACCGGTTTTTTTAACGCTAGAACCTCCCCCTTACGTTCTATTTCTTTTACAATGATATTTTAGTTTTGTTATCCATAATTTAAAGCGTTAAAAACTAGCCTTCGTTTTATTTGGCTTGAAAAAACTATTGAAAAAAAAAAGGTTTTTGACTATTGAAAGAAAAAAAAAAGCGACAAGCAATAAATCAGCTTTTTGATTTAACTCGAACATATTTTTAAATTAGGTTAAAAAATATTTTTTTGTTATTATAAAAAACTTATTTCCGTGTATTGATAACTTGTTTTTAAAATGCGATTATATGCATTGTTTACGGCATACAATTTACTCATTTTGTTTGAAAATGTTTGAAATTACCTTTTAAATGCATCGTGTATTTTATAAAATACAGCAGTATGTTATTCTGGAATAATGTATATGAATTTAATACATAAATGGGACATAGAAAAATAAACCACTTTTTTCATTTCCTAAATTTCTCTTTTTAATATTTTTTTAAACTGAAGATTATTCATTCTGTGCAAAGAGGTAACTATTCAAGCAATGCACATAATTCACATTTTACACGCAATTATTTTTAACCGATAGGTATTACGTAAGCTAATAAAATCATCATTTAATTAGTCTTTAATTAAAGGAAAACTTAATCATCTTTTCTTTAATATTATGTTCTACTCCAATTTCTTATTTTTTTCTCTTTTTTTTTTCGAGCAGTATTTTATAAGTTACATGTTTAAAATAACGTTAATTCTAGGGTTTGAAACTTTGTTAATTGTTAGATAAGTATCAAGTCATTTTAATTTTTAAAAAAGTTATTTTGAATTTGTTATTGTTTTGTGCAAATTAATGGTTAATTTATCATTCCTTTTGATTTCAAAAGTACATCCGATATATGTGTAGTTTTTATTTCAAAACTACATGAGAATTGAATAAAGTTTTAATTCTCATTATCAAGTAATAAGTTTTATATAATCTTAAATATATGCTCCAAAAAACCATCCGTATATATATTTCATGGATTTAAAATTTTAATTTCTATTTTACCAAACCATAAGCAATCTGAAATCCAAACGGGATCATTATAAAACAGATTTATAAGCCTAGTAATTTTTAAAAATGCGAATTTTTTCGTGGTATTCTTTTAAAATAGAAGGGGGAGGGGAAAGAAGTCAGATTGGGAGGAAAGTAGAGATTAAATCTTCTAAGCTGGAAAAAGGGTTAAAACAAATCCGGAAATTTCCCCTTTAGATATTCGAGAGAAAGTTCGAAAAGCCCGAAGGTGTATTACTAGCTTGAGATTCCAAATTAATCTTTGCTCATCTATGCAAAGTCTTCCCATGAGAATTGGCTATTGTTACCGATCGTCACTTGATATAAGAAGTGGTGGTTTTAAAATACGTAAGAAGAAAAAGGATTATATATCCACAGGGTTGCTGGACTGTATATGTTATCACGCATTATATAACACTTTATATTAGTTGTAAGTGCATTTATTTTTAATTATTTTTCCAAAAAGTTTGAAAAATGACTTTTTCTTCCTATCTGAGTTGTGATAGCACAGACTGTACAACAATCGTACATTTAAAATATTTCATTTATATATTCTTTCTTTTTTTGCATATTTAATATAATAACGAAAGGGTACATTATAGTAAATTTCATACTAAATTTTAACTAACTCAAATGCTGTAATACTTTCGGTATTTATTTTAGTGTTAAATGATTCTTTTTCTTGATTTAAGACCGTGTATTAAACAATATTTCAAAAATGAAATAAAAACAAATGATTTTAATAATTGCGTCATCGACTTTTCATGCATACTATTAAATGGTGAACCTGGATTTTAAAAATAAAATTAAGACGCTAAAACTTGTAACTTAGAGAATAATTAGGATTTACAGATCTCTTAATTTTTTATTGTTTCTAATCCAAGTTTAGAAAAAAATTTTATGAAGAAAATTTGACTCATTCCTAAATACCTACCTTTCCCGTAATTCCTCTTAATCATCTTTAGTGTGCTTATTTACATTTCGAATCCTTCTTACCTTTAATCCAGTATTACGTGGTAAACTGGGTGCTATAGAATGTGTATCTGATTCACCATTACATGACTAACATGCATGACGCGTTGATAACATCATCCTAACTTACCCGTCTGCCTTTTTTGCCTTAAGCTCTCTTATCTTTTCAGGAGGAAAGATTCCAAAATTGATGCTAGATTTGTTTATTTGAATCCTCTATTGTGACTATAACGATTTCTTTTAGCGTGTATCTTTGAGACTTTGATTTTTTTAACTTTACATTTGTATGGAAATTTTACGGTTAATTTAGTTAACAGAATTTTATTTAGAGTGTTTGAATGATGAGAAAAAAGTATATTTTATTTATAAGAAATGCTTTTGAACATTATAATGTGAAGAAATTAACACGTATGACGTATGTGAACATGCGTGTCTGATGAAAAACGTGGGAGTTTTCGAAAGCAAAGGGAAATGAACTTCTTCAAAAAATTAATATTCAGTATTATATTGTGAAAATTAGATTACGCAAATTTAAGATCCCACTATAGAAATAAATGAGTAAGTGTTAATTTTATATCATTATCATATAGTATTTCTTAAATTTAAAATTTTCATAAGGGTGTTTGTATCGTTTCCCGTTAGAAAAAAAATTAGGATTTGTAACTTTATTTAAATTTTCACGCTTAGCACTTTTAGATATTTTTAGACTATTGATATTTTTAATAGAAGAGTACTTATATTGTAGAAATAAATTAGTTTTGAATTTAAGTTTGATTACTTTATGAAATCATATAACGCATAATTTGATTTTATGTAAAGTAAATTAGTTAAAAATTAATTTTCTTTCTTTTTGTCATGAAATCTGGTACTTAGAACAAAGTGAACCGTCAGATTTTATGATATTTTAATTTTTCGAGAAATATCTTTATACCCTCGTAATGTTTACAATCCTTTCAATTGTGTAGTAATGATTTCGTTTGGATGGGACATTCATTCATATTCGTAAATAAAATAATTTATCGAAAATTTTACAATTGCTTGCTTTGCTTTCATTTCTTTTCACTGATTCATTATGTGTGTCACATATTTTTTCAGAAATCACCTGACTTTCTCTGCCCATCGAATAGAGAGAGGTGTCAAGCTTTTTCTTTTTCTTTTTTTCTTTCCCTCCCCCAAAATTTTTATCTGTGTATTGAGTGCTTTCTTCTGCTCGGAAAAATTTTACATTTCTACATGTGTTCCTTTTTTAGTTTAGATTTATTTAATTACAACTTGAAAGTTTTTAAAGCAATTAAACCTTCATAGAGGTTTCGCATAAATAAAACAAAAGGATTAATTCTCTGACGGATACACACCTATATTTCACAGCCTGCTAAAATTTGCTTCTTTAAAATTTATTCTTTAATTTACTTATTTTTGATTTTTCCATTTCTTGTATATATATATTGGAATGAAATTTAAAATTGCGCTTAAACTGTAACATTTGAGCTATATGTTTATTCTTTTGTGATAATTGATGAATTCAAATTATGTACTTTTTCGGAAATAACATTGTCTTGCGATTTGAAATTTCATTTTTTCCCTATTCAAAAAGGGGGGGGGGGAATACAAATGCAAACGCATGAAATTTGTTGTGTTGTTGGAGAAGCCGTAGGATATTTTTGTATCTGCCTCATAGACTTATTAAGCTTCGTTACGTTTAATAACATAAATAGGAAATATTTTTTTATAACATCGTATAAAAGAAAATAAAAAGCATTTCAGACTAATTTCGTACCAGTTCCTTTAACTTTTAAAGAACGGAGATATATTTCTATGAACATAAAACAGCGCTTTAACATTAGCATTATAAAGCTTATTATTTATCTTAGCAGTTTATTTTAACTTAGTTAAAAAAAATTTTCGTTAATTTGACTTATATTTTATAATTAATTTCTTTAATGGTAAGCTAAAAATCTCGCCACCCGTTGATTATACGTTTTATGAATATGCTGTTTTTTTCTAAGCTGTATAATTTTAAATCTGGTTAAAATTATAATCTTGAAATCTGTTGAGGACATATAGGACTCCGTAATCCTTTTAAAAGGTTTAAATTTTTTCTTTCTTATGAAAATATCTGCGATCTAATCGGAGGTAATTTTGTTTTGTTTTTCTTGCGTTAATCTCTTTTTTATGCTTTGGGGAAGGGATTCAATTTTTTTTTTATCATCGTTTCTGAAATATAAAACAATTAACTCTTCATTTTTAACAAGTTTTATTTTAAGTATTAATAATTTTCAATAATCTAATGACAGTTTATTACAATAAATTAATCGTGATTTTATTATTTAAGTTATGAAATACCCGTCCCAAACGTAAGTTAAAACCGTAGCGAAAATGAATGTTTAATTCTTCACTTAAAATAATTGAAAATAAACCTGATGAACTTCTACATTCTTGTATTTTAAGCTTTTTGTTCATCAAATTCGTTTATAACTCTTATCAAAATTTTTATTTGTTTTCATATTAATTCTATTATTACGAATTGACAGTAATTGTTTAATTTTTCTCTTTAATGTATTTAAAATCTGTATAAAGTTACATAGAGGGGATTTTTTAATGAAAGTTTTCTGCTCCTGTTTGGTTTCTTATGTTTTAACAACTGGAAACTGAAATGTATATTTTTATTATTTTTCTATTGGATACTAAAAAACTTTCCGAGTGATTCAATAGAGCGAAAAATATATACTGAATATCCCTTTGTTTTCTTACATTTTTACTGTATTACTTTTCTTTGTTTAACGCGAGTTTTTCTTCAGAAAGAAAAGTAGGGATTACTTTAATTGCTTTTTGAAATGTTATAGAATCCTTCGGAATACTATATTTACACAAGCTGAGAGAAGGCTGAATTTCGAAATAGTACTGTGTGAAAAGTATTCTTTAAAAAAAAGACTGGGATTTACTGCGTTGATGTTTTAATAGAAAACTAATGCTTTTTTCCCCTGAATGTCTCAAAAATTTTTTGTTTTTAGGTACCATCTGTACTTAACGTCTCAAAAGTAAAACTATAAAAAAAGATACGATTTTACACTTTTCTCTATATACTTAAAAGCTTTTGTCTTACTCAGCGAAGCAGATAAGACAGCCTGAATTCAGCCCTCTAAGAAAAATGAAAGAAAATCCCGCCTAAGTTCTTCCGTAAACTCCGAATCCCCTAAGACACCTTTAGCTAAGAGGTAAGAACTATTTTTAACCGGGATTGCAATCCGAAATTAATCACTTTTTAAAGCTATCGGCATCTTCTGACTTAGGCTAATTCCCACTCTCAAATGAGGTCCAGTGTCGGAAATGTTTTGGAGCCATGAGTTAATGCCTCCCGACTTATTAAAAGAAGGTGGGGGGGTAGACTCCATTTTCCCTTCTACCTCCCAACACTCACCGAAACTTGATCCTTTTGTTTGGCGAAGTTTTTTGCACTTTTGGTACTAAATCTCTGTTTACTCAGATATAATAGCACTTACCTTGAAATGAAGCTTATCTACCATTTCTAAAAGTTGGATTCCGTCTTTAAAAATATATTCCGCGCCCTTAGGCTCTAAAGTTGGTTCAGTACACCTCCTTGTCCTCCTATTTGTTGTAAACTTTTTTCTCCCTTTTATATAGTGACTGCCTAATAATAGAAATAAAAGTTTTTAAGTTAAACACCAATTGAATATAAAAAAATAAAGTCGATGAATATAGTATATTATCTTCATACTACGTAAATGAAATATTTTTATTCCGTGCCTGTAATTAAATAAAACATAAAATTCGAAAATTATCATTCTTCTTGTTTCTTCGCTGGTGAAAATTTTACTTTCGTGGCATTTTTTATATAGTGAATTGTGAGTGTGTCGATCGCGTTTTTTTTCTTTTGTCGGAATGTGTGAACAAAATGGATTGGTATTATTATTCTTAAGGCTTGCGCAGACTTTAAATGCATAATTGCGATGATTTTCTTATAATAATTTTTAATTTAAGTAAAATTTTGTTTAATATTTTAAAATTATTTTTTTATGTCTGTAAATTTATATCATTAATAGTTTAAGGTGTATTGAAATAAATGATACTCTAGAACAGGGGTGGCTAAACCGCGGCACGCGTGCCACAATGTGAGTCGTAACAGTAGCAGGCGTAGACTTACTGAGAAAAATCATAAAAATTTTGAAAAGATTAACCATTTTTGATTAAAAATTGAAAATTTAATCATTTCTTCAAAATTTGAAATTTTGAAAAGACAAATAACCATTTTTTGCAATTTTATTAAAGTGGGGTTGACTGGGACAAAAAATCTCTAAATTTGGATCTAAATATGTTAGTGGATAAATATTTTCTGCTACGAACACAATAAAATAAATATCACTCAAAACTAGCTGATGCACCTATAAAAACATAATTTTTTTTATAGCATCTGCAAAAGTTAATCCTAATATAGATGACGTGCTAAAAAAATTAGTAATTTTAAAGTCACACTAAGTACTGAGCGTTTAATAATTACTTTGAATTGAATGATTTAAGTTGCTCATTTTTATTTTGTAGCTAATCTAATTGATTGACCATGTAAAAAGTTTATTTACAATAAAACCTAAGTTTGTATTGTCAAAGCTGTTATGGGAGGGGATAGTCATCTTTTACGTACACTTTGACAATGATTCAACTTAAAATAAATAATTGTATTCAATGCTTGCTATAATTTTTGGTAAACAGAAATGTTTTTTTTAAATTAAATATTACTCTCTTAATTTTTTTTTTATAATAGTTTTCTGATTTGCAGGTCAAACTCAAAAATTTAAAGTCTTTGTTGATTAATTAAAGATTAAAGAATAATGAAATTATCCTTTATGTTTTAAAACCATATCCTTGAATCATGATTGTGAAAGGGAATTGTAAAGTGTACATCAGATTGTTTTCTTTGAAGCCTGACCTCAAGATTTAGAAATTAACTATTTTTAGAGCCAATTAATATACAATATTTTAAAAAGTTGTTACATAATTTAATACATAATTAAATTATGGATTTTATCATTCCTCTTTTTTGTGTACCACCCTCCTCTCTCCTTAATTCTCCTGTTAAAAAGCAAGAAAATCTTGTTTAAGTTTCCTAACCTAAATATATGTAGTGGCAGTGGCGTTACGTAAACCCTCGCATCGCGGGAAGGTGCAGGATTCTAGGGGGCCTAAAACCTGACTGACGCCGAGTACGTATTTAACCAATTTATAAAAAATTAAAGGCAAAAAAACCTGATTCTTTATAGGCAGTCCCTAATATTCTCCTTTACGCCACTGTATAGTGGTATTATAAATTCTGAAGTTTTTTTTTAATTTAAAAAAATAACCGAGACAACTAAATATTTTTAAAAAATTTTAATTTTAAAACGTATATTATAATTATATATTTTTACTAAGTGTCAATTTATGTATCCATAATTGAAGCTGATTACTGTTCATAGAATATCAGCTAAAATCATTTTGTGATTTTAGTTTAATGTTTATTTTAAGGAGTCTTTAAAGCTTCGATACTTAGATATAACATAGTATAGGAAGTTGAAGTGTGTGAATTTTGTTTTAGCCTAAGACCGTTTTTATATGAAGCAGATTAAGGTTGAGTACACATAATAATTATTTTTTCAGTGAGAAAAGTGTAATTAGTATAGTTATATAATATTATAAATATTAGTAACAAGTATAATTATTGATGGGGGAATTTACTGTTTAATATTCTACGATAACGGAAATTTATCTGACAAATAAGTAATGTAACAATATACACCGAATTAATCACGGATAAAGGCTAACGCTTAAGTTATTGAATAACATTTAAGTTAATTAACATTGAAAATAAACATTTCAGCTCATTTACGGAAACTGAATTCTACGAGAAAGAGATATGAGATAAGGCATTATAAATTACAAAATTTTGATTTTGTATTTTTCTCATTGCGGAGAAGAAATTATTAAATATTTTCTTTTTTTTTTTTTACTTTTTTATATTTTTATGAGGAATTTTGATGATGTAAATGTACATTTTCTATATATATATATATATAACGGGTTTTTTTTAATCTAGAGCTACAAGCTTTCCGCTCTTGTATGATTCTTTAATAATATAATAAAATCTTTAAAGTTACAAGTATTCAAGTTATTTATATATATGTCGTAATAATTAAAAGAAACTGTGTATAATTTTAAGTAATTCTTATGAAGCTTATTGTTATCTTCGTCTATTGTTACAAATCTTGAATCAATTGCGAAACATATCTGCAAGTAGAAAAATATATAAATTCATGGCATTCTAACACATACATTTCTTAATTATACTTGGTTAAATTTTAAAATATTCCATAAATATGCAATTTTTCTCTCTATTTGGTTAAGTCAAAAACCATTTAGCATTACCATATGAAAAGTAAAGTATGGATAAAAATTTACAACAGGAAAAATAGATTCTCATTTAGAGAGAATAAGTTGTAAAACACTCTGCACCCTAGAGAGTAGTGAAGGTATTTACTGTTTGAAAAAATATTCTGTGTTTATGTTCTTAATGCATCGCGAAGACAGATTTCAATTGAAATAATATTGACCTCAAATATGTCTTTAATCATACCACATTCTACATCCACCCTTCTGTGTTGTTAGTTATTGATTAAGTGCGTTATATATATACTGTCTTTAAAAAAAGTCTCTAAATCTCCTTTTCATCCTACTAACCTATCGTGGTGCTGTGTCTAAAGATAAATCATCCAGTCAACCTATATAATCCAAGAGGAAATTTAATTTACGCACCTTAATTGAAGAAAATCCCATGAACCGAGACGACCGAAATATATCGTCTTAACATTTTGAAAAGCCCATTTCTTTCACCTTTTTCAATTGAAAATAAAACTTATTTGAGAAGAATCTTCATTGTTTTCCACCGCCTTTCTTGTTAGTATATTTGTATGATTTGAAAAGGATGGGCTGTGTTGTTTGGACGACGGAGTAAAGCACACCCGGCGGCGAGAGTGTAAAAAGGGGATTAGCCTTCCTCTGTCTCATTTAGTCCCAACAAGAATCTTCCCGTGCTGGGATTGAAGCTCGCCTGGGTAAGGATTAGGGCGGGTAGGCCGGATATTGGCTGTGATAGGCAGCTGGGGCTTGCCGGATTTTTTAGCTGTGGGAGAAGGAATTAGCCGAGTGGTGGCCGATGACTTTCTCTTCCGATCATTATGAGGTCAGGAATTGGGCCAACGTTTCATCAAAACTCTCTGCACTTTTTTCCCCTCCCGGGGAGTCGGGTATTTTGGGGAAGGGGTGGTAAAACGCATGGGACTAGATTGATAAGAATAGGGATATTGGAATAAGAACCGCATTTGTTCGGTTTTGGGTGGATTTCGAAAGGATTCTGGATCCTTGTTTAAACTCCGATTTTTCTTTTTATTAATCAAATTTATGATGATGCACCATAATAGTATTTATTATTTAAAAGTATTAATTATTTTCCATAATGGTGAAAATAAAGATCTTTGGAGAATAATATAATAATTTGTTCGTTTTTGTTTTGGTTCTGAAATACTTTTTGTTAAAATGTTTAAGCTTAAACATTTTACTCTTATCTTCAGATTTATTCACTGTACACTAGTTTAATTTTTTTGGAGGGGGGGGGGGATAAAAATGAATTGTTTTATAAATATGTAAAATGGGTTCTATTATTACTTTGTTGGCACGGTTTTATTGGAAAATATTTAGAGATTTTCATCTTACACGATCTTTTGAAGTTGTGGAACACATCTCCAAATTTACTACATGTAGCATTTTTTTTCACACGTTTTTTTTCGCACAGTTTTCTAAGGAACGTATCTATTGCGTAAAAAAGGAGTTGGGTGTATTTGTAATTGAAACAGAGTCATATTTTATTCGTTAAGCAAATGTTGACTTAGAATATCTTTTTCGTTCTGTATCCATTCTTATGAACTATTCGTCCGAGCATTGGACTAAGTTGTACATTTTTGATAATTTTTATTAAATGATATTTAACGATGGGAGAAAACGTTTCAACTATGAAAAGTGAATTATATGTATAAAATCATTTCGGCTTTTTGTTTTATATTTCATACAATATTGAAACAATAAACTAAAGCAGATTCAGTAAAAATCTATGGAAAAATATTATCAGACATTATAAACGTTGGTTGCTTTAAATGTTTTTCAGTTTGTCGTACTCAGCAAATTATTATCTTCTATTGAATCACATTTTTACGAAACCATTTAATCATTTTTGGCACATAATTGCAAGAGTTTTTGAATGTAATAGAACTTATTTAACCCTCCTGAAAAATTCAATAGATCGTTTAACTGCAAAGATTTCACAACAAAAATCATCCTTGGCTACGAGATTATATGTATTTTAGATATTATTTTCTAGCATTATCAAAATGTCTACCTCTATATTAAGTTTCCTTTTATTGTACGAGTTACATAACTTTAGTACATCTAATTAGGACATAATGGGTTTTTTTTTTCTCGTAATGTTAGTAATTCGTTTTTTCTCGTTCTCTTATTTAATCCTTTTGAAGACTGAAATAACAAATTAATCATAAATATTCACATTATTTCATTATTTAAAAATAATTCAATCAGTAAAGGTTTTTGTCACATTCGTAACATTATTTATTTAAAATTGAATTTTAGTGAAGATTCAGATTAAAACTCTTTTCTGGATAAGAAAAATATATTAATTTTTCAAATATGCATTCAGAATAAATATATATAATTTGGCAGAGTTATAACTACTCTCTCTTATCGTATTAAGAGAATAATTAAAGGCATTTATTATTTTCCAATTAGTCAAAATGTTATGCCATTTTTATTATTTTAATTTTTAAATCATGCATTTACTTCTGACATTTATTGTATGCCAACTATTATTTTCTTTTTTAGTAAAACTTTTATCACACAATTAACATCACTTATATCACTTGTGTAGACCTCAAAATATGAAGTTGAAAAAAAATTTAATTGAAAAATGTAAACAAATTAGGAAATTCGACCACGCCTCCTTTTTAAATAAAAAACCTAAAAAAAGCGTTTTGATAAAGAAAGGCTATTTTGAAAAATTAAATAACTAAAAAAAAAGGTGTTGTAAATAAAGCAGGATATTTTTGAAGTATGAAATTAATGTAATTTTTTTTCTTTTAAGATGTGTGCATGAAATTTTTTTTTTAAATTAAGGCATTTTGTATTAATAATTTTATAATTTCAGTTTATATTCATCATATATTTTTCATAAAAATATAATATTTCAATATTATGTGAAGCAAAAAAAACTTTAAAATTTCTGTTATGGCAAAAAAACTTTTTTTAAAACTTTTTCCTTGAGTTTGCTTTACAGTTTACTCAATAAAAAAAGGATAATTTTTAAAATATATGAGTTAAAATAATATGAAAATGTTATTATTTTTAAGAAATATATGTAGCTAATATTTTAAAGTGATATTTTACTTTTATTTTTGCTTATAATAATAATTTCTTTAGAATTATAAACTTTAGGTTTTTTGCAGTTTGAGTTTTTTTGCATTCAAAATGCTTCTCCTTCCACAATTACTTACCAATCACTTCCATTTTTTCCCTGTGTGTTAAAAAAATGCATATAACAAAATTAGGGGTCGATTTTGCTGTAAACTTAACACTTTTTTTTTTAATTTAAAATGTTGGAGGTTTTGGTTTTTGTTGAATTTTAGCATACATATCAACATTTTTTTCCTCCAAAACTAACTAAGTTATTCTAAAATCGATCCCTAAAGTTGTTTAAAGCATCCTTAAGAATGTTACAAAAAATTCCTGGTAAAAAAAAATAATAACAGAAAAAGTAAAAAATTTTTAATTTTCCAAATTTTCTTAAAATTTTTTTTAATTTTTAAAAATGTGTGAATAATGTTCGCAAAATTTCATCTCGTATCACTTTCTTGAATAGAAATATTATATTAAATGCTAAAATATAATTTTTTAATACATAAATAAAAAATATTGTTCAAAAAGTGTCAAGCCTTCAATTAGAAGAGGAAGCACACATGTGCTCCCATTTATATTTCTAACTGTATTCCTCATTAAAATGCCTGTGGCTTTTGCTTTTTATCAGAATTATATGTACGATAGCACAATTCTTTTTTTTTTAAATGTTTAACTAAAATTATGGACACATTGAAATGTTTGGAAGTTTGTATTTGTTTTCTCATTAATAAAACTATTTCATGCAAAACTGTCGTTTAGTGCTCTCTTTGGCTAGTGCTCTGTGTCATATGTAGCGCCATCTGTCGTACCAACTTGAAAGTAAATGAGAAAAACTTCAAGAACTGGAAATTTAGGTGCATCCACAATTTAAACAAGATCGAATTATTAGATAAAATTTTTTTGTAGGCGTGGTTGTTCATCCATTAATTTAAAATGATCCTAATGTAAATGAATATCGTTTGAAAAATCCACTTGTAAACATTGTGTTTAAAATAATTTTTTGAAAAATAACAATTTTGAAAATTAGAATGCTAATTTTAATCTTTTAATCGAGTTTTTTTATGGTAGTTATTTGAAATTCTCAGCATTCGAAAATTTCTACATTTGCCGTTTTTTCTCCTTTGATTTATTTATTTAAATTTGAAATGTAGTTTTTTTTCGAAAAATTAGTTATATTTCTCTTTGTTCTGAAAATGAAATAAAAAGTAGAAAAATAAGTTTTTTAAAACGTATTGTGTTTCGTGAACTTCTTTTTTGACAGTTTTTTTATAATATTACCGAATAACTATTTTATTTTGGTAAAAATCTAAATAATTACAAAAGAGGTAGGGACAGTTATAATTTAATATCTTGTATATCACATTTCTTTCGACACATATATATATATATTTAATAATGAAAATTATTTTTTGTTATTATACAATTTTCAATGATTGAACGTTTATGTAGAACGCTGTATATATCAGGTGCGGGCAAATAGCGACCCGGCAAGACCGTCAGAAAAACAAAGACAGAAAATTTTTTCTATATTTCGGTCAACATATATTTGTGAGCAAATTTTTCTTGCATGAAGGTCAGCAAGAGTAAATACAGATGCAAGTTGGTTGACATTAATTTGCAGGCTGTGATAAGAAGTCAGCAAGCAATTTTACTCCCGATAAAAAAAAAATCGTGACAAGTTACATTTGCCCATCTAAACTGATTCTAAAATCAATTGCCCTTTCTGCTATAGATATGAAATTAGCGCAATAAATAAATTAAATAAAACTATCAGAATTTTATTTAAGTTATATTTATTGATTTTTATGATACAATTTATACCTTTTCTGAAATGCAAAGTTTACTAATGAATAAAATTTTTTAAAAAAATGCGGCCTTCCAGTATCCACCGCTTTCACAATGTGGCTTACTCCTGGTATATATGTGATCAGAATTCATTATTGAATAAATTACAATTCCTGCAAAAATTACCTATTTAAACATATTATTAACACGCTTTTATAAGTTTCACTTGCATGTAACTGAATCTTGGAGCTCGATTTTTACGCACTTTAAAAAGTCAGTTAATTTGAAATTTTGCACATTTGTCAAGCACCGATGACAATACAATAATTTCATAATCTTGTTTCATTTTCCTGATCAGGACATCAGGAATAACGATATCCTGATTTGGCAGCTAATTCCATACACCACTTCTAGATTTGGCAACTGATTGCATATACCATTTTCAGACTTGGCGACTAATTCCATCTACCATTTCATGATTTTGGGACTAACTCCAGATCTAGTGGCTAAAAAATTAAGGTACAACCCCTAAAACGAATACACACTTGTGGTTTCGAAATAAAACAAATAAAAAGTGTTCTTTATATGAGCAAGGGTAGGTTGGGTGCGTCAGCTATTTCTTACCATAATATAAACAATTGTCTAGTTTTTCTGAAAATGGAAATAAAAAAAAGACATGCATGGGCAAAAAATAATTTATGTTCTAACTGTTAAATATTTTTTTATTTTTACAAAGCAATACGTTTAGGAGTTATTAATATTATAGCAATACTTTTAAAAGGTGATAATACGATTGACACTTAATATTTCTTCTGAAAACACTTTGATGTGACCTGCATTTACAGAGACAGAATTTTTGAAATATAAAGATACGGGACTGATCCGAGGCTCCGTAAACGGAGAGAATAGATATCCTTCAAACCCATTAATGAATATCTATTGAAGAGCGAGACTAATTCCAGTAACTACTTAATTTCCCATCCCCGGCTCCAAATACCAAACTCAAGAATAAATTTAACAATGAGTAAACGATAGTGTGAAAAACTAAAAAAACACGCTTTTAATGTTGATCGAACTAAAAAAGGAAGAATAAATTATAGTTTAAAAAAACTAAAAAACACGCTTTTATAGTGAATCTAACTATAAGGTAAAAAATAATTCTAAATGATTTACGAAAAAATTAATGGCATTGGGGTAAAAGCGTGGGGGGCTTTGTACTATATTTTTACACTAACTCAGCATCTCGGAATAGAACTAGTAAGAAATTATAACAATTAATATAGAGCATCCCACCCTTTTATCCCAATGGCATTAATTTTCTCGTTAATTATTTAGAATTATTTTTGTACTTTTTAGTTCGATTCACTATAAAAGCGTGTTTTTTAGTTTTTTAAGCTATATATATATATTTTAAATCATATCATTTGTCTCTTGTAGGACGATCCATTCCTGTGCATTGTATAGTGGAGCAGGTGACACCTCAAGGACAATCTGTTAACTTATCTCAGTCCGCTGTCGACCAGGACAACTTTGCCATCATACCCAGTAATGCTCTTTTTTCCGAGATCGTCCACACAGCTCTCAGTAAGCTTGGCTACTCCTCATCCGCAGCCCTTGCTGCCAAAGGTAAGTTCTTTAGTGTCTTGTTTTTCAGATTTTATCAAAACAATTTTTTATCGAATGGGGTATAGGTTTCATATAAATTCAAATAAACAAAATAAAAAAAATTCTCATAATTTCATTGTTTTTTTCATTCTAAAAATTCTAGCTTTTATTATTGATACGAAGAAGTATTACATTTGATATTTTTAAATATTTAAAATGAAATCGTGTTTCAACTTCTTTATTGAGTATTTTTATAAAAATATTTCTCCTTTTAAAAAAATTATGTTTCTCATAGGTTTTAATTATTTTTAAATAATGGAAACGTTAATAAGAACTTGAGATAAACTGAATCCGTAGACTGAAAAAAAAATCATGCTGAGAAACTTTGTTAAAAGTTTTCAAAGCACAAAATCATTTCAGGAAGACTTAAAAAATTTGTAATGTGGAAAGATAAAATCAAAGCAGTTTCAATCTAGAATTTATGTTAGGGTAATAACACTTTGAAGTATTTTATTCCCAATTGTTTGAATTTTGAAAATAAAATATTAGAAATGGAACTTAAATACCTTTAATTTTCGAAAACTTTGTTCACATATTAATTTTGTTGAGTAAAAATATCGCATTGTTTTAAATTCTTTCTTCTGAGTTTTATCTATATCAAAATATTAACGCGTTTCAACTTAATTTTCTTAATTTTTTATTCAGTGCCTTATCTAACAAATGCATGGTTATTCATACTGTATAATTTTTTTTAAAGTTTTAGGAAGTACAATTTAATCTCTTATTATTTTATTACATTTTTATAATATATATGTCGTAAATCTGGAGAGTTACTTGTAGTACTGGTCGGTGGTTATCTATGTTGGTTGTTTCTTGATAAACGGAAAACTCATCTGAATTCATTTTACTCTTTATTTTCTTAAGAAAATTCAATGGCGTTACGACTTCACAATAAGCGTATCATAAAACACAAGGAATACGACATCACATGAAACACAAAGGATAAAAGAGCTGCAGCTATTTACACATATTTAAAACTAAGACATGGAGACAAAGAGAAAATAAGCGCAAAAAAATTTTGCTTTATAAGCGGCTGTGAAGGTCGCGTGACTCCTTTTTAACAGGAGCCAGGATTGGTTATAAACGGGCAGGAGTGAGTTTCTGATGCAATGTTACTATTCGATTGCGATTAAAATTAACGTGTTAGTCCTGAATTAAAGTATTTCAAAAGGATACTATAGAGAAAATTATTATATATATATAATATACGAAACTCCAAAAGCTAAGGTACATTATGTTTTTGAATCTCACCATTAAAAAAATAGTGGTAGCTATAAAATTCTTTATTTATATCAATAAGAGTAATGAACTTTTAAGAAATCTTGTGTCTTATGCAAAAAACGACAGTCACCCCTTTTATTTTAAAGAAATCCACACCTATGTAGGAATGGGAGGATTTCAAAACTTCATAAAGTATATGTTGTTGGTAATTTCATTGAGAATATCGAGGAGAGCTTAGCTATGTCTTGAAGTCTTTTACACGATTAATTAACGATGGAGGACAGCGTGATAGAAATGGGACTGACGTTGCTCGATATCTCAATGTCTTTCACAGTGTGAACCAACGGCTTCGGACTACACTGTTTGAGGTTTAAATCTGAAGATTTTGTTTGTAAGATATATTGTTGGTCGACCACGTGTGGTTGACCGTTTTGTAGTTTTTTTAGGCAGAGAGAAAGGCGGCCTAGTGGTTATGCTCATGAGCTCGTGGCCGGCGTGTCTTGAGTTCGAGCCTTATTATCACTGAAAACCCGCCATGTAGAGAGGTTGATGCACGTTAAATCTATCGTAGCTCAAACGTCCTTCCCGTTGGCACAGTGTGGTAGTTTGAGGAGGGGATGCTAGCTCAGGGATCCTCGTCACCAGACAAGATCCGTCACCAGTAACCCTCGTGTTGCTTTATAATGCGACGTTAATGAATTCTTATTTATTCGGCCAGAAGGAGAAGCACTTCTGCGCATCAGTTCATTCATGATTTTATCGCATCAGGACAAATTTAAAAAAGAACCCATTTTTATATTTCCACGAAGTTTTTTAACATAAAATTATGATATACTTCTTTCTCCAAGAATGAACTGGTGTATATATATATATATGTACACACACGCAAAGACCTGATTTTATATCCAGATCAATTTAGAACGGTCTCACTGAGGATATGCTAATCAGCTCCTTAATTTAATTCACAATCGAAATAATGAAATTTGTGTTAAATTAAACGCGAAATTGAATTCATGACTCAGAACTAATGTTCATTGATTTTACTCGATTTACCATTTAATCCTTAAATTCAACCCTAAAATCCTCGATAAAAGATCAATCCTAAGTCACGTGGATGTATTTCTCTATTTTCTTCATTACATGTTTTTCTGTTTAACCATTTTCACGTAATTTATAATTTGACATTTTAGCAAATTGAATAAAGAAAGGAAACAGGTTTTTCATCAGTTTCCATAAAATTACTTTTCTCTCTGAATTGCTTGTACTGCTCCTTTGCAGTACAAGTTACTTCTCTTAAGGGCTCACCTTCTTTAGGTGAGTACGGGTGTCACAATCCCGAGGTGCCCTAGTGATCTTTTTCTTTTTCCAAGGAGTTTACTGTTTTTGGTAAGCACGGGTGTCTCGAACCGGGTATCCTAGTGATCCTTCTCTATTTTCGACCCTCTTCCTTGTCATTCAATTTCATCTTCACTTCCTTTCCCGTCTAGACCATTAAACAAGCGTTTGGCGCATCTTGGCCAAAATTGGCTCTTGCGCCATTAAAACACGCAATCACTCACGCAGTACATGTTACATGGGATTTCCGTCAGCTCTAACCACGAAATCATAACTCATAGATATGATTCCTTTTTCATGTAAATTTATTGTGTTTATCATTGTCTCAGTCATGAATTACATTCCCCCACTGCGTTCTTATTAAAATATTATTCTCGAAAAGGGCTGAGTGATTAACACATTGAAAAGTGATGTAAATTTAGGTACAAAAAAGAAATCCAATGAAAACTGTACGATCTTTCAGTGGGACTTGTGAATATGATAATCCTGTTTCTGTCAAACTTTAAATCTGGAAACGATTATATTTTTATCCTTTGATGATTCGCGCGATTTCTATATAATGATGATGCGTTAACTTAATATTAAGAACACTTAAGTGTATATAATTATTAATCATATTGTATATATAAATTGCTATAAATTTAATTTAAAGTAAAAAAAATTGTAGAAATATAGCAAAACAGTATAACTCATAATAAAATGATCACAGGGATACATTACCAAACTCTAAGACTTTGGACTGAGATTAAAGGTTTATATATGTGTATTTGAAAATATGTGTGTGCTTAACTCTGTAATTATAGGCCTCAACTTAAGAGTTTGATAATTTATTCTTTCATTTTGACCTGTACTGTCTTACTTCTTTCGTGCTTTTTGCTTTGCCCTAAGTTAAACTTATAGTAATTTAGCTTATTATAATAGTTATATATGCATAAATTTGGGTTCAGGGTTTTATTTACTTTCTATAACATAAAAATAAACTCTCCAAACGAACTATCTGAGAATGGGTAGGTGTGGTGTGTATGCATTAAAAATGAGAAACGCTGATAATGTCATAAGAATCGAATGTTTTTGTTCAGGGTACAAAGCTGCAAGAACGAAGGGGGGGGGGACTCAATAATGCGTTGGCCCACCTCTGCCCCTGATGCAAATTATTAACCTACTGGTCATTTACTCTTAGAATTGGCGATCCAGGAGTCCTGCTCACTGATGCCCAAACGGGCTGTATTTGAAAGAGATCTAATCACTCTGGCCACAGAAGTGTTGGAGAAGCATGCAAATAAGTAATAGAAAGACTTGTGTTGTTCTGCCAGGTATTATTCTGTTGAAATATGAGCCTAGGTATCCGTGAAAGGAAGGGCAACACTAAGGGGCATAGAATCTTGTCGCTGTTGAAAGCCAAATACATCCTGCTGTCAAATAAAATGACTTCCTGGTTGTAGATTTATAAATCAGACGCCAGAGGTGAGTATTCCACCGGACATGGATGTCTCCAGACACGTCGTCATTGGGACTCGATTCGTAGTGGGACTCATCACTGTAAACTATTCTACTTCAATCCTTGAGATTCCAGGTCAAATGCTTTTGGTACCCTTGCAAAAGTACTTGGCAGTGTGCAACGGGGAGGGTAAGCTGGCACAATAGATAATTACACGTCGGATCTTTAATATCTGAGACTGTGAGATCTTTAATCAGAGACTGTAAACGTCGATCGGTCATTCACTCTGTTTTCGCTCTCTGTTATCACTCTCGGTCGACTGCTACCTTTTTGATGCACGACCATTTTTCACACATTCCTTCCAACATTGTCGAATGGAAACATCATCGCGACCCAAATTTTGAGCGATTCTGCGATTTGACCATGCTGTCTCCTTTTGTCCAGTTGCACGTCCTCCTTATGAAATGATGACATTTGCTCATACTGTTCGCAAATTCGTCTGTGAATCATTATATAGTCTACATAAGTTGACTGATTCACATTCGCATGAAAGATTGAAATGTCTTCTATTTATATAATTTAGATGCTCTTGTCGCGGCTTGCTTCTCAGTAATCCCTAAAGGGAAATATGTGTGAACCTTCCCTAACCGATGGGGGATTCAGGCAGTCTATAAACAACTTTGGCGGATAACGGAACCCCGAAATCAGTGGGTGTGCCTACCCTCAAAATAGTAGTTTTTAATTTATATTTAATTGTTTCTGTGTTGTGTGTCATCATAATAATCATTCAAAACGAAAATTAAGGACTGATATTTGAAAACTGAATACGCAACCAAATCACAACAGCTCCCTTGCAGTGTTTTAAAGCTCCAGCTAATTATTCACCTATTCTATCATAAGATTTGCATATCCATTCCATCCCATTCAGATAATTTCCTTTTTATCTTATAAGTGTATTTCACAGATATTTCATACCCAAGAACATAATATATCATTTAAGAGGAAACAGTAAAGTTGTCTTTTCAATGAGATAAAAATTTCTCCAAATTATTATATTTTAATATGTAATATTTTACTCTGATTTTCTTTCTAATCGTTTTATTATTTCGAACTTCATATACACAATGAAATATTTCCTAAGACCTGCTTTATAACGTAGTAGCAGAAAAAATTAAATATGAAATTAAATTTTAATATTAAATTACTGTAGAACCTTATATAAGATAGATTAATTGGGGCTCTCTAGGCTCTTCTAATTAAATAAAATAATGTATTAAACAAGCCAAAGGTACATAGCTAAACACTATGTGGAATAAAAAAAGTCAAGTATTTAAAAATAACACAGAGCAAAATGTTTAGTAATTCCCAAAAAAGATAATTCAGATAAAAAAAACCATGATACCTGAATTTGACAATTTTGTGGTACCAATTAAGACCTGCCGTGCAGAGGGACTGATGCATGTTAGCGTTGGCGTGGTGGGGTAGTTTGGAGAGTGACATACCAGTTCGGTGTCGTCCTTGTCACTTGATCGTGGCTCAAAATTACGAGTTCCGTCGCCAATAGTCCTCGTGTTGTTTTATAGTGCGACCGTTTCATAAACATTTACTCGCAACATTTACGAGATCCAAATTACTGAGGATAAGCTGGGTTTAAATTTTTGAATAACTATTTTATATTAATTGTTACTCTTTATCGGAAGAAAATCTTATTACTTTTAGCAAGTTAATGTAATTATGTAGCGAGATTTAATCAACTTAATACAATGTGATTCATTGAAAGATTTCCCTATGTTATTCATAAAATAAATGAATAAATGAAATAAAACTGAATATATTAAAAATTAATTATGAAGTTTTTATTTCTCAGATAAAGTATTGTGTATTTCTTAAAATTTTTCAGTTGATTGCAAGAACATTTTTTGCATTGTAATGGAAGAATTTTTAATTTCCTCTTAAAATTATTCAAGTATTAAACAATTTCGAGCTGATGCCCAAAATCATCTTATTTTTTGCCACCAGATGGAGCTCCGTTGACACAATCTTGGGGTCGAAATAATTTTTTTTTAACTAAGCGCTTCTTATGTTTTCCTCCCCCAACCCGTGTGTTTTTACCATTTGAGGTTTCGGGAAATTTGATTGAAGTATTAAATATTATAAGTTTTCATATATAAATAATGGAAAAAGTATAAAATTATAAACGGTGCTTGAGAAGAAAAATATATTACTTCCTAAAAAAATAAACTCTTATTAAAATGATTTATTGAAGATAAGGAATAACAAATTTTAGGCATCCTATAAATAAAAAGCACAATATTAAATTTTTGCATTTCTAATCTAAAGTAAATAAAAGAATTGAAATATAATTATTAAACTAACTATTACTGTTAAAGATTCTCTTATGATAATCTATTTTTCTCTAGTTATCTATTATTCCTATAATAAATGTAGAAAGTCGTGGAGAAATATTTTCACAATGTGATTGATAAAGGGGAAACATTTTTACTCCCTGATAAAATTTTCAGAAATTTAAAGGATTTTGATATAAGATAATTTTTTTTAATTGAGCAATATGTAGAAATGTATTGTATTAATATTTTTGGTAAACCTGTGGCTTTCATTAGAAATTTATATCTCAAAAGCCAAGTAATTAAATAATTATATCAAGTATTAATGTACTGAAACATTTATATTTATAACATCCACTTATATATTCGATTGAATTTGAAAACATTGCCTTCTTAAGGATTTCTTAGTATTTCAATTACAATTTTCTGAAAACAGTCCGAAATAACTTATTTAATTGTAATTAATGAAAATATGAATAATTAAAGAATCTGTAGCAATAATTAATAAGGGCAACGAGTAACGATGAATACTTCATTAAAGCATTTTTATCAGAAATCTTTCTTCGATTCATGCAATGTCTGTACTTTGGTGAATTTACAATAATAATGATGATGACAAACGACAATTTGAATATTCTTTATTTATATTTATCTTAGCCTCACGAGAATATGTTAAATTGCAGTTCATTTTATTCACTTATACGTAGTTTTTGCATTTTAATGCATTTTGAGGAACATTTATCTTCTCTACACCGATTGCAAAAGATATGATTTTATATATATATATATATATAATATTTTGAAAATACCGTATATAACATAGAAAATATGAAGTAAGGAAGAACAGTTTAAGAAAAAAAAAATGAACGTTCATTGCGTGTTTAGTATGAAATGAAGTAAGTAAATTAAAAAAAAGGCATTTTTTTTAAACATCGTTTCTCTCTTATGTAAAGTATTTTATAAAATATTTTTATTTCAAAAATCTCCTTTTCTTATTTACTTTTGAGTAAACCATACTGAAAGATGTTTAATTCATTAATCTTTTAGAAAGATTTTTGAGCTTTAGATGGGCTTTAGAGGGTTTAATTTTTCGTACTTAGGGTTTAAGACGATTTTTCAATTATTCAAAATTAAATATAAATTGTCTTATTAGGTTAACTATGCTGTTATATTCAAAATAATTATTTTGTTCATTTGATAAGCCTTCCCCCCCCCTCCCGAAAAAAAAGGATTTTCCATCATTTTAGATTATTTTTCTTCAAAATTCTTTAATACTGGATAATCTAGGAATTAACTTATTTAAGCGAGCTTCTGTGTTTTTGAAAATCTTTTTATTTAATCTTTTTCAAATTTTTTTTCTTTTCTTAATCTTATATTTAAAGCTTTTAACGGAACTAAGTCTAATCACATACATATTTGAAATCTCCCATTTCATAAGCCGTTTTGCAGAAATGTGTTTATTTAGTTTCGCAATCGTAAGCTACTTTACATCATTTTAGTCTTCAAAATATAGATTTTCTTTACTCCGGTAAGTATTAGGAACACATTTATTTGTATATATCCATGCACGTTGTGTGTAACTATTTTCAAGAATCTGGAACGACATGTATAAAGAAGTAATTATAATAATAATTAAATACGTTTGAAAAGTTTATATTATTTAATTCTAATTTAAAACTTTTAAGTGTATGACATATAGGGAAAAAAATTATTTTTACCGTGGATTTAATTAACAACTCCTAAAGGAAGAGAATCCAAATTGTAGTATGAAATTTTCAAGACGTTCGAAATTTTATAGATTTACATTAGAAGCATGATCAAAATTATCTACGTAACGTAGATATCCAAAAAATAAATTTAAACCAATGCGTCTGATAAAATTTACTGTTTATTATTTAATGGATCTTTTTAGAGACTTTTTCAATGATCAATAATTTAAATGTACAATGTCAAGCTAAATAAATAATTATTAAATTATAAGTGTGTTCAACCGATACCTCTTCCTGACCATATTTTGTAAAGGTTCACTATCGCTTAGGATTTTTTAAGATTCTTAATTGCTTAAAAAAGGCCTTTGTTTAAAACAGTCGAAAAAACAAATTATTATATTGGTGATAGTTCATCCAAAAATAATTTGGAGGAATTTTGGGAAAATTTTATTTTTATACATGTTCTTCTCTTAAATCTCTCTTTAGAATAAAAAATTATTTTTCTTTATTTAACTGCTAGATTTTTATGCATTAAGTTAGTAGAATAAGGTGCACTGATAAATAAGTTAAATTTCTCATCCCCCCCCCCCTACTTCCTTTAATTTTTATATCTAGTTGTAAAAATATTCCTCCATTGTCATGGATCTTTTACCTGAAACTTCAGTTTAGTTATTTGTTTTGGGTGTGTGTTCATACCTTATATTTTCTTATTACTAGGTTATTCGAATTGTTTCAAGCTTTTGTCCCCAATGGTTAATATATTTAATAGTTTTCCATATTTATTTTTTTGTAATTTATCCAACATGTTTTGAAACCTTGCCCATCCTGCGGTATTTGGCGATCATTATGATGATTTCTAGCCATTTTAAAAAAAAAATTCAATCTAAATTGAGAATTTTATTTATATTCTATACAGTGTTTTTTAAAAACGAGTATTCTATATATTCTCTTCAAGCCATGACTTTTATTTTTTCAAGAAACTTTTCTTTTGAAATATTTAAAAATGAGCAAAGTTATGTGTAACCTTACTAATTCACAACTGCAATTTTTTTTTTTGTACGTAATGAAAAATATCAAAAAAATCTTCACTTTTTTTTTTAAAGTTTGAATATTGTAATGTTTTGCTTTCTATCTTGGCAAAATTTTAATTTATTTGTAAAGTAATTACAGATATTATTTTATAAGGATTAGTTGTTTTCATTTAAATTTTTTATTCGAAGGGATGTTTGGCTTTGGTTTACTTTTAACGATATCTTTTTTATGGAGTACTGAGTTATATACCTGACTTTAGAGAGCGGAGTTTTGAAGAAATATGAATTATATATATATATATGCAATAGACGTGGCCGGTGGCAGGGGATTCCTTAATATAATCACTATTTTTGATGGCATTGACGAGGCAGGCCTTTGAAGTAGTAAAATCCATTTTATTGAGCATTAACGCGCGTATAGCGTTCCACATAACAAGAAGACACCAAACACAAACCAAGCTGCAGCCGATTACATGACGAAAGACAAAGAGGGTGGTTTCCAGAAATCTCAGTATACATAGGCAGCTCAAATCACATGATCTGAGTGGGTGGATAGATGTAGTTCAAAATACGCTCGTTAGGCGGCTGGCTAACTTATTACTAAAATGTGGTTCATGAAGGGATGGACCATAGGTAATTAAATATATTTAAAAGCATTATATTACTGGGATTATTACATATTACTGGGATTATTACATATATAAGAAAACTTTAATAAAAATGTGTTCACAATGTTATTTCGGTAAAAAATATAAAATAGGAATAAAGCATCAACTAGTAATTAGGTTTTAGCTTTCACGTTAAACACTGTCATGCAATTAAAATTAATCGATATTACTCTGTTATTAGATTTGAAATGTTTCATTCACGCATACATCAAAGTTCTGTAGAAACTGTTTGATACTGACTTACATTATAACTTCTTTTTAAAAAAATGCTTAAGAGTTTTTTAGTTTGCGTAATTTACTCACATAAAGTTTTTCTATTATAAACTTTATTTTGATAGCTTTAATAGACTTTTTTATTTTCTTTCGCGTGATCAAAAGAAAAAATTTTAAATATTGGTTATTGCCATTTACATTAAAATCAATTTAAATCCAATTTTTTCCCTATAAAGGCAGTAAAGATACATTTTCCTGGCTATAAATTCATCCAAACCACGTTATTTTTACCCCTCTAGGTTACCGAATCAAAGAAGCGAACTTCTTATCTTCTCAAATAGCAGCTTAAGCGTGTGTTATATTTGTTTTATTATATTGTTGTGACTGTGTTTTTGTGACATCGAATAGGTTTCTGTAAAAGGGGAAGAGCGGGATTAAATCTAACTTATTGCAAGTATTTTATTTCGTAGATCAGTTTTCTTTTCTTTCCTCTGAATTTAATTGATGTGTTTGGATTGCTTCTACTATTTGTAACCACTTGCATCAAACTTTAAGTACAGTACAATTCGTTTAACGCGAAAACGCTTAAGACGAAATTTTTGTTAACACGAAATAATACATCAGTCCCGACAAACAACTATGTATTTTAATGCATTTTTTTCTCAAAACACTAAACGAAAATTGCTTAACATGAAAAGATTTCCCTTTATAGAATGAACAAACTGCGGAAAAAAAGAAGCAACGCAGGTGAAATTTAAGAGTGGTGTGAAATGAAAGAGAGGTGGTATTCACATGTTTTTCATAGATGGGAGGTTAACTTGACTTTATAAATACCCTCGAATAGCTTTAACACAAGGCAATTTTGTTTATCTAAGCAACTTTCACCCTCCATCCCTACAAAAACCACACAAAAACACCCGAAAAGAGGAACTTCATGAAAAAATGTATGTGTAGTTATTTAGACACATATTCCATTGGTGAAATGAATAACAAAATGGACTACGTCGAACTATTTGTGTACAAATTGATACTAAAAAAGACAATGTTAAGAAAAGTATCAGACTACTTTCCTAAAATTCAATGTTTTATTTTTTTTAAAAAACTTGAAAATTTCGTATTAAATTTCATTAAAATCTTGTAAATGTTTTTGTTGAAGTGAAAACTTCTTTAGCGGCGTTGGGCACTTTTTGGTAGGGGAAAATCTTATGGGTTCGCATCACCGGCATGCTCTGACTGGCGCACGCGCAGTGTGCTGTTCGCCTTAGAAACTTTTTGGATGGGTGAAATCCCGTGCGTTCGCATCACCGACATGGTTATAGTAGTATATCTATAGGGGCTATACAGCTGACGTATAGTGCTGTGTATATCTTATAAGTGAAATTCAATGGATTTAGAGAAAAGTTCAATGTGTATATACTGTGTATTGCTCGTTGCGATTCCGAGAATGGGCAGTACATATTAATGGTTGCCGTTTATATTTCGCCTGGAAAATCTATGAGACAGATACAACAATTTTTATTCGAAAATTTGATGATTTATACAAAAGAAGGTTCTGAAATACTCGAAAAAAGATTTGGCGAAAAATATGATAATGTACCGATGATTTTAAGTGGAGACTTCAATATTAACTTTGCAGATGATAAAAATCTACCACTAATTGATTTTCTAAATGAAACACTTAATTTAAATATGCCCACTGATCGAAAACTCAGTACTACAAAATATAAAACGACGATCGATGCGGTTTGTACGCGATACTTAAGATAAATTTGAATCAAACATTTTCCTTTCTTACTTTAGTTACCATAAACCTATTGTATCTTTTTTAGAACAAAATGAAATAATTGAAAGTACAAAAAGTCTAAGTATTGTTGAAATTAATGATGACAATGATGCAATCAATTAAAATAATGTTAAAAATCAAGTACATTGAAATTTAAGTAAAAACAAATACTATCCATAAATAATATGATTGAATATTAATTGTTATTTCCATAGAATTGTATTTATATTTTGTCATGATCTTGTACAGCCCGTAATATATTTGAATAATAAAAAACCATATAAACATGTGCATTTAGTTGTTGCTGGGAGTGTCAATAGATGTGAAAACCAGATTGATGTTGATAATTTTAATTCAAACATTATGAAATTTCAAATTTTAGTACTAAAGGTTCTAAGTTTTCACTTCTATCGGCAGTCTCTATAACTGCCAATTTTTTGCATTGATTTTTTTAAAATACGGGCGCAAAAATGCATATCTATGTAAATAAAATGTGCTCTAATAAACTTAATTTTGTTGAATATACTTTTTTTTTTTTGCAATATCCTTTAACACGAAAAAATATTTCAATCCTTTCAGTTTCGTGTTAAATGGTTTTCACTGTACCGTAGTCAAAATCAAATAACTGGAATAATGAAGCGCTTTATTACAGCTATCTGATTCTGAGGTTTAATTATCGCATTCGAAATGCTATTTTAAGTATTCAGAGACTGCTTTAGAAATCATGTCTAATATTCTTTTACAATATAAATTAATTTACACTTTCTAAAACTCTTATCATATGTAATTATTTACAGTTAAATCTTAAGTTTACAATCATTTAGCTGCTAAGAATCTAATTATCATTCTTGCTGTTGCAATTATGTTAAATCACCGTTTACACATCTGTATTAAAATATTTAATTTGAATTAGAAGTGTTGATGAGGTTTAAAGGTTATTTGGATAAGTTGCGTATAATATTGCCTTTACTCCGTTAGATTATTGGCTAATATTAAAATGTGCAATTATAAAATTTTTATGTTTAGCCGTTATTTTTTATTTTCAAGGTATTTGACAAATAATTATATACATTTATGGAATTAATATCTTTCGCTTATTTTGAATAGTCATATGGTGAATGTTTTTGAATAAGTTTCTGTTGCTTAAAACTTTAAATACTTTATATTTCTTGGACTTCATTAAATCTTAAAATATGTTTCTCTTTTAAGTTCTAAGCTTAGTTCTTATCATAATAATTTTTTTAAATTTATTTTACATCCTTTTTTTTATATACATTAAAATGCACCTTCGGTACTGGCATGAGGGAAAAAAAGAAATCAAAACTTTATATTGCTCTTGCCAAATAGCGGGATTTCAGAAAACTTTTCCCGGATTGAGCCGGCAATTTTTAGGAGAATAACCTCTATATCATGCAAACAAGTAAGAGCCCGCTCAGATTTGTGTATCACCTTGAGCTCTCTTGAGTGAGTTGGCGCCTACTCAAATGGCAACCAAATGGCAACGATCCCCCTTCCAGAATAGGGGGAGATAATGGGGGCGGGCGGAAATCGTGCAACGTTGCTAATCGGATTGAAACGAGAGATCGTGATATATCGCAAAATATTCTCGATACAGGAAAGTGATGTGATCTTGCGGTTTTTGGTATTTCTATTTTAAAAAAAAGGAGGTAAAAAGAGCGTAAAGTATATTTTTTGGAAGAGTCATTAAATTTGATTGGTTTGGGGTTTACCTTTTAGGGGCTGTCTGTTTTATTAGATTAAAGACTAATTGGTTCTAGATAGAACGTTTTAAAGATTTTTCGTTGAGATTCATGATTTTTTTTATTTTTAGTCTTAATAAAATCGAAGAGCGCGCTTAATAAATTATTTATTTAGTATTTTTGAGTTCTCGCATGTTTTGGGTTTAAAATATGATCAAAAAACATTTTCTGTTGGTGTGAAAGGTGATTAGTTTCATTTGTATATAAACTCGCATTGAATTATTCTACTCGCTAATTAAATTATTTTTTTGACGATGGTTTAAGTTTATAGAATAAATCATGTCTTGACACTCAAGCACGATTATGCTGCAGGCGAAAGAAATCTAGAAAATAGAATGGTAAATGCAGTCCCCCCCCCCCCGAAAAGACCAAAAACTAAACATGCACTAGTTTATTGTTTCTCCCCCCCCCCTTTTTTTTTTCTTTCTTAAAAAAGTACAGTTCTAATTTTTACTCATGAAAATTATTTCTTTCAGCTGTCAGATAGGATTTCAATAATGAATATACATTTTATAAATTATCTTAGTTATGTAAGACAATTGGCAAGGATGTATTCTAAATATTATTGGGATCTTCACAACATTATAATTTTAATATATTGATGCAAATTTAATTAAAATTCTTTTTCTTCTTCTAATTATTTGCTAGTCGTATTATGGTAAATTATTTATCTAATTAAACTATCAATAGATGTTACGGCGCAAAATTTCTGAAAATTTTAATAAAGTAGTATTTGGTGTGAGCTTCCATATATTAGCAATTTTGAAAGAAAATTTATGATATATAAAATGCTCTACTTATAGGAGGAATTAAAATCAGTTATACATACACACTTAATATTTTTTCCCTTTATTACCATACATATTATACTTAGTACATTACAGAAAACAAATATGTTAATTGTTCCACTATTTAGTGTCGTTTTGATTTTATTTATTTTGTGTTCTAATTTTTGTATTTAATCTGAGTAAGTTATTTGGAAGAAGTAATTATTATATTCTCATTTGTATTCAGTTTGAAACAGTTTTTCTTATAATTAAAACTGATATCCGTCGAATGCAAATTATTTTTTATTTAAGCATAAAAAATATGTTACTTTCGAGCGTTAATGTTTTCTATTTTGTACAAAATGCACAAGCCTTTCTGGTAATGATGTCCCGTTATTTTAAATAATTGCTGTATCTCTTGTATATGATTAAATGATTTTTATATCTTGATATATCGAATAATCTAAGATGGAGCTTTTAAAAACAAATGTAAATTCTTCAACATCCATCTGGTACTTTACCTATACAAGACGATTTTTTAAAATCTATTTGAAGTCAGTTATTAAAAAAAAAACGAAAGAGAACTCAAAAAGCTTCAAGGTTATCCAAAAAGAAAGATTGTGTAGGATTTGAAAAGTGTTTAAAAGTCGGCGAAACAAACACCAATCCGGACCCCCCGCGCGATTCGGCATCGCAACGTATCATTCATCTTTAATAATAGCCGAGGATGGGCGCTTAAAAAGTAGTCGGCGCTTTTCCATTCGTCCGATATCTTGCGAACATGTAATTAAGGGCTACGGGATGGTATTAGGAAGCGAAGAGAGAGCGTTTATTCTGGAAGAGGATAAAAGTGAATGCGGCGGGAAGTAATGCCGTAGGCGGCACGAAATCTCCGTAAGAGAGAGAAGTGCACAAGCCCTAAGCGCCGACACTTGAGCCGCTGAATGTCACAAGGTGCTCAGTTTTAAAGCGGCCCACGAAAACAAGATGTAGAAGTGCGCCCCATTTGACTAAAGGTATTGTCGTTCTCTAGCACAGGTGGTTGAGCGGATTAGGAAGAGGCGCTCCAGAAAAGAGTGCACGCTCGACCAAGAGAGAGAACTACCGAAATCTAATCTCTCGACTGCATTAGAGTTGGAGATGGAAGGTTGATGTGCTTATGGAGTGGGAGGCGAGCGAGCTTTTGGGCTAGCGAGAGTCTGCCCAAAGCAGCTTTACCGCGAGGTCCATGTTTTATTTAAGGTTGGATTAGGACTCGTGCATTTCTCGCCAACTTCGCCAGCGCCCGTTACTTGCTGGCTTAGGCAAAGCAGCAAACGGAAGGTCTTTTCGGAATCCGGGCTCACGGCCTGACGTACGTCAAGGTGTAAGAGGATTAGATGGACTGACAGCGCTCAGATCTTCTTCTCCGACCTCCAACTCTAACACCCCCCGGAAGATGCTCCTCATGCAGATTTTCAAGTAGGGGGTGGATGTATGTGAGGGACACTTTTTTTCCTTCTTCCTTTTCATTTGTCTGTGCTCTAATAACTGGGGGAGGGGGTTTATTAGGAGGGCCGGTAATGAAGAACCTGCCACCGAGTTCCTTCGCAATTGGCGTCTCATTTTTTTTCTTCCTGAGGGGTCGGAAATGGTTTGGAGAGGGGAAGCAAGCCACAGATTCCGTAATCCTCTTGCATTATCTGAGGTTTAAAGCGAAACTCTTGTCGTTTTATTCCCGACTCTGTATGCTTCTGGGGGGAGCTGATTAAAAACTTTTTTTTACCCTTGTACCCCCTTTCTATTAGTGTGCTCGAGGAAAAAGGAAGACTGGGTCCTCATTTTCTCTTCTTTTTCCAGGCAGCCTGTGTGCCTTACGCTGCCGTTTTATTGTGCGGGGCGCCAGATTAGAGGACCCCTACTCTTTTTCTCTACCTTTTGCTCATTAGCTATTCTCCGGGCCTGGCATTGTTATGGTAATTGGCTCGCTCTGGTCGCTCTGTATGGCGCGGTGCGACTTATTCGCGCCTCTAATGCTCCTCTAAATGGCGACCTATTCAGGCCGGAGTGCGGGCCATGTAATGAACTAACACACTGAGGAGAGGACCTACCGCCTTGACCTCGCTAACAATTGGAACACGCCACGTCTCATTAAATAATTTTGCCCAGACAACCCCCTCTGGTATCAATTGGCGTGACAAACACTTTTACGAAGTGTACGCTCAGATATTGTTTCATGAGACATGCACATACTATTCGAGAAATCTGATATTCAAGCTTAAGCTGCTGAGACTTGTTGAAACAGTCAAAAAGTTCACCCCTATCTCGCAGTATATTTAATCAAAAAAGTATGAAAGTCGGGCATTTACTCGATATTTTACAGCTTAATGCAAAATTTGCAGCTGAAGCTATTCAAATATATAAACCATAACTGCTGAAAAAAAATTGACTTCTTTTTATAATTATAAAATACCAAGATGCTACTTAAAAATATTCAAGAAACATTTTTTGATGACTGTGTACAGTTTTAAATGGACCATACTCACTTGATGATTTAAAAAAGGAAGAGAAACCATTCTAGACTTGAACATGTCTTTGACTATAACGATTAGAATACAAGGCATGCCTTTTGACAGCAGGGCAAGAAATTACATTTTAATACTTTGTGATTTTATACTAAGTGCTGCTGTACCGACTCTATAAATCAGCTTGGAATTACTTTCAGAAAAATCATTAAAGCTTTATCCTTAATCTAGATATTTTTATACATTGTAAGATTATTCTCAAAATGTCTGGGTACAACTGAGTGGAAATAAACGGTGTGAAAAAATTTCTTGAAGAAAATGCATACTTAAAAATTAATGGATATATATAGCAACAAGTTCTTACAATTAGATAGTTAATGTTTTGAATAAAATGAACTTGAATTATTATTTTATTTATTAATTATTTATTTTCAAAAATGAATAATAAATGTCCTTACTATCCATTGATTCCTATTTTTGAGAATGTAATAGTAACCCTATCCATTTTTAATTTATATTTTTTTATTTGTTGACAAATATTAGAAAAAATAGCATTTAGAAATGTCATTTAAAGCTGATTGATTTTTTTCAATGTTATTATATTAAAATCTAGGAGTAAGTTGTCTTTAAAACCATATTTGCTGAAACACTTTGAGAGTGAAGTGCAGAGTTTATGATGTGCACATCATACATTTGTACATAGCTTGATGAATTAATATAAAATTAAAAAACTGCATTTGTTCTTTACTAAACTTCGTTATGTCTTTTTATATCCTACAATGTTTAATTGTACTAAATAGGTCTTAAAATTATTGTTAGTTTAGAAGAAAGTTGAAACAATGACAGTTTCATTAATAGTAACATTATTTCATAAAATGGTTATATATTCTAATTATATTTGTCTTTAGTAATTTTAAAAGCATTCTCCTTACTTAGAAACTAATTCGGTTATTTCTAGTCAATAATTATATAAGTCCCGCTTGAATTTTTTTCTCAGGGTTCTTGAAATAGCTGGACTTTTATTTTCTTTAAGAGAATTTGACACCCAAAAATTGATCATAATACTGATTTGGAAATTTTAGCTCCAAATATATCTTAAAATGTTAGCAAATGTTTTATTGAAGTTTTTTAATCTCTTTCTCTCTCTTTACACAGTCTTTCAGATATAATTTTTTTAAATTTGCTTCTAATTTCTGAAACAAACCATTCTTGTTCTTTTCAATAATATGACTTTTTTGAAAGCATTTAAAAAACCATGGATATCACACTTCTTTCTGATGGTGATTAATGAAAATTCAGATTAGATAATCTCTTGGATTAATACTCTAACTTAGAGTGAAGAATATGTAAATCATGACAGAAATCATTTAGGAATAATATTACGGGATGTTATTTGACAGTTTAAATGTAGAGTTATCCTCCTGGGTGATAAATGCATAGTAGTTTAAAAATTGAGATAATAAAAATATAACTAAATACTATTTAATTCTATAAATATACTGTATGTACTACTCTCCAATACTTTCTAAATACTACATTAAACAAAAGAAATGCAGCGCGACTTGAGGGAAAAAACGAAATTATTACCTCTTTCTCAACATTTTCATGTATGCTAAAACACAACATTCCTTAACAAACAATATCCTAAATGTACAATGGCGCCCTTACGAAAAAGCGCTATAAATAGAGGTGAAAGGTCCGTATCATTCTTAAGGACTCCTAAATGAAACAATCTTGCTGTATATTATGCATGTATGTTTTTACACAGTGTAATATGGAGTGCGCCCAAAGGGCAAATTTTCATTTGTAAACAGAGATAAACGCTCAGTTTCTGAAACAGCTTTCAAGATAAATCATAGGCTATTAAAAACATTAGAGGAGCAACAAATTGCTTTAGGTATAACGTGCCGAAATGTTAGTTTCAAACTGGCAGCTGTAATGTGTGTCCAGAATATATATGTATCTGTACATTATGTAATTTGTATTAAAAGAAATTATATATAAAATGTATAATATGTATGTATGTTGCGAATTTCTTATAGTAAGTTTTTTTCTAACTATCGTAATTTTTGATAAATTAACTTTGAATTTTAAGTAAAGATTTTTCTTCTAAAAAACTAATCGAGATATCGAAAATCCCATCCTTAGAAGTAAAAAAAAAAAAAAAAATTCTTTTTTTTAAAAATAATGTTAGTAATTTTTTCTCGCCTTTTCTTTGTGTTGATTTTATCATAACTATTCTTTTTAGGTGCTATTCAGTTGAAGAACTGGAAACCACTCTCTTTCGATCAAATCACGGAGTCGCCAGAGGCCACTGTGGGTGACATATTAGGTGAACTTTCTTCAGCCGCAACTTTAAGAATACGTTTGTACAGGTGAGAAATAATAACTTTTTTAAAATTATATATGAGGTTTTCGCCACATTTTTAAACAATTTTGGGGCGTACAAATTAAAGACTTAATTACATTATATCTTCAAGTATTTTGGTAATAATTTTGAGTAAGTGAAAGAAAAGTGTTTATTTTTTTGTCTTGCAAACATTTTTTTGTAATATGTATTTGAATTTCATTTTAAAAATAAATTTTGTTTTTTTAAACTAAAAAAGTATATCCTATGAATTTTAGAGCATTCTTAAATAGGTGTCGTTTTGAAAATTAATTTTTTTATAGAGGAGTCAATTTTCTTGCACTGTAAAACAATTTTGTATGATTTGCTCTTTTCATATTTTAATCTTTTTTTTTTTTTCATTTTTTTAAATTTCGAGGAAGCTTGTAATATTTATTTTAGAAGCTATATGCTTATGATTTATTGTACATTTAAGTTAGAAATATATTTATTTAGGAATAAGCACTATCTAAGTTGACACAACGCTTCGAAAAATTAATTAATGTTTAATTAAAAAATTTGAGTAATACACTGTTTAAAAATGATTATCTTCTTTTTCTTTAAAAAAAAGACTTATATAAAATTGTTTAGTTCCAGAGAAAACTTTACTTAATAATCTGATAATAAGAAGCTTGTTTTTAAAAAAAAAAACTGTTCAAAATTATTGTGCTTATTTATTTTGGATCTCCCGTCGACGTTTAACAAAATATTTTTTGAAATTTAAAAGAGGGTTATACTCAGTTCCACACTTCGTATGAAATTTCATATTGTTTTCCCATAAAAAAATGTTACATTTATCCTTTTTATACTGTAGTGTAAGCAAGCTTCCTGCCGTAAGAGTTTACTACAAAAATATCTAAAACATTTTGTTGTGATACTTCAGAACATGAAATATAAATTTCACCACACACAACATATAAAAGGGTTTCGATACATTACTTCAGAATATCATACTTAACTTTTTTAAAATGGGATTGAGGAAGAGAAAGAAAAACTATTTAAAAAAGCACATTTATTAAATTTGATTTACGTCGTACTGTGAAGCAACATAAATACTATTTGCAAAGGACCTCGTAATTTTGAACCATGGTCAAATGATAAGGACGACACCTAAGATGGGACCCCTTCTTCAAATTCCCATCCCATGCCAAAGGGAGGACTTTGAGCCTCGGCAGATTTAGCGTGCATCAGCCCTTCTACAGCGGGTCTTCTGTGACACTAGGTTTCGAACCCACGGCAATGTCGTATACGAACTGGCGACCATGACCACTCGGCTACCGTGGCTACGAGCATTTATTAAAATAAAATAATTTACTCTGAAAAAAAGTTTATCTTCTAAATATCGTGATTTTATGTTTTAGTTTTTTACGTAAAAATTCTTATTTTATAATTGCACTTGATACGCTAGTTTAAATTAATATATTTAGTATGTGTTAAAATATTGCATTGATTATTCCATGTTTGAAATTTAAAAATGGAAGATTAAAATATATGTTTTTTCTTTTAGTTATTGAGAGAAAAATATAATAAGAGACTCGTGATTATACGTTGTCCTTTTTATGGTTCTGAATTATATTGAAGTAGTTTCTTTGTACTCTGTGTACTTTCGTGATTGTAATCAGGAATTTGATTGCCTCCATAAATGTATTTTAATGGTGTTATTGTTTTAATTAATTTACTGGAATTATAAAACTGTCAAGTCAACTGCCATTATTATAATGTAAAAATCCATCAATGTTTTTTTCTTGTATTTTCACGTCAAATTATCGTGTGCAACTCTTAACGTTAAGAATTAAAATAAAAATTTTAGATCTCTTATAAAACAAGATATCAATCATTGGCATGGCCAAGTAATTTTAGCGCGTTTTTCACTTGTTGTATTTTACAATAATGCAACTAATGAACTTTTTACTAACAGAAAGTAGTGTACTGTACTTAGAAGAAAAAAAATTAAATATGATTCGGCTCATCTAGGGCACAAATGCGACCCAATGCCGAAAACCCGAGGTCAATTGTTGCTTATTGGCTGAGAAAAAGGTACGACAAAATATGGAACGAAGACGAAATTTGCGTCCTAATAGCGCTTTTGTTCCACTACGTGAAAAACGCGCTAAAAATTTTATTAGATGTAACCGGAGAATTTATTTTAATAAAAATATTAACAGTGTCTGAACTTTTTTTCGGTGCAGTTTAGTACGTATTACTACCGTGATTGTTCATCACTTTCCTTGCCATTAAATAATAAAACACCGAATTAATTAAATTCCGAATTTTTTTATTATTGCAAAAATTATCAGGTTTTGCCCTTATATCTGTATGCACAAATATTTTATCAGAAAATATCTATATAACAAGATGCAAAAATAGAATGAATAGATTTTACTAAGTAGTTATGTATTCCTAAGGTGTCTGAAAAATTCTTATATATGATATACAGAGGCTCATTTTTCATTTTCCAAACGTACTAAATAACATAATTTATATAATTGATTTTCTTCTATTAATTGAAAAACAACAGAGTCAAGTATTTATCATTTTCTTGTGTTAATTTTATTTTCAAATCCTAAAACTCAAAAATAACTATTTTTATAATTCCTGTTTAATATGCAAAAATTCGTAGACTATTTTAATTTTTTTCTCATTGATGAATATTCTAGACATATATTATTTGTGATTTATTAAAAATCTACTTTTTTTTAGTTTTATAAAATTAAAAATTAACTACTTTAGTACATCAGTCATTAATTTATTGAATTTTGAATAAATTTTCCTATTCTTTTCCTTTTTCTTTTAATTCTCTAGGAAAGTTACATTTTATTCTTGGCGCAACACTACTTAACTCAAAATACTGAGTCTTCCGTTATATTTTGATTATATACCCTCTAATTTATTTCAACTTAAATTTTATAACATCAATTTCTTTGATACCGATAACAGAATATTTGCATCTGAACTGTATATTTGCGAATGAAATACTGAAAAACCTAATAACCATGAAGATATTTTTACGAATTTTACTATCTTAAAATTTGTTTTTAGTAATGTAATACCATGCAATAGAGAAGTACCTTGTTGATTTCTCTTATATGTACTTGGCACAAAATAATAAGCTCTAATAAAGGTATTAATTTTAAACCTTTTCAAGTTTCCATTATAATTATTCGAAAAAATTACTTAGCTTTACTCAATTAAAAAAGTTTTGAAAAGCTTCAAAGTTAACTTTCCCTTTTTCAGACATGTTTTGCAATCTGTTATTGTATTCAATTGATGACTCATTGCAAAATATTCTAGATTTAAATCACTTAAATTTTATATTTAACTACTTTAAATCTGGAATTGTTGTTGAGTAATAACCATTAATAATTCGAAAATAATGTATACTACTTTTAATTTCTTTGAAGTACATTTCTTTGTTGAACATATCAGCTAGTATAAATGCAAATTTAATTTAATTAATTCATTTTTAATTTTAAAAAGGAATGAGTAATTATGTAATACTTCCCATCGAATATATATGTTTCCTTTTTATTTTCAGCCTAATGGAACTCGACTCACTAAAAATTAATACATTTACTGTTTTCAATGTGTAATGGGATACAAAGTATTTAAATTAATGTAAATTACACGTTCGTGAATTTTTTTGATTCTATTCGTTTGATTATATTAGTGAAAAATTATATTGACGCATATTACTTGAATATTATTTGTGTATCATCTTATCAATTCTTTTTCATTATTCTTGGTTTATAAAACCGTCAATTTTTCCTCTCAAAGGTTTGAGAAGAGGGTAATTATAGGAGAAATATATAACTCTAAATACTTTTTGAAATGAAAGCTTTAAAAGGAAAAATCATTTTTAAAGTAAAAATGGCTGTGGTGCACGTATTAATGAAAGAAAAAATTTGATTCCAAATATCATGCTTTATAACTCATCTGCATCATTCATTTCACTTTATTCGTACAGTTTTTTGTCGTCAATGTGTATGAAATACGGAATATTATAGATTCTATTGGTGCAATCTCTTGTATTAATTTTTTTATAAATGTTATGTCAATTTAAGAAAAATTTCAGTTTGATATTAATTAAATGTTAAAAATCTAATTTTACATTGGACGACTTGGTCTTTTTTGTTATTTCCTTTTATTCTTTTCTATTTATTCTCCCTATGTATAAAATATAAATAAAATCCCAAGATTTGGAATCTGAATTTTCTTTATTGTTAAACCTTCAAAGATAAGATTTAAAAAGAAGTTGTACATTTATTTTTTGCTTTTATTTAATTCTGCATTTTTTTAATTTAAAAAAAAATCTACCCTAAAATAAATGTTTCAAAATAAAATAAAATAATTATATTTTGAAACCTAAAAAGATTAAAATAATCTTGATGCTTCTACAATCTTAGAATTATGAACTCCTTTCTGGATTTAGCGATGTTTTAAAAGACTCTCTTTCACTGGTGTAGCTAGTTCTGAGTGAACCCTGTATCAAAATTTTTAAGGGACACTTTTTGGAAATGGGAACTCTATTAATGAAATTATTGATAACATTTTACGATTTTTCGTGCACGCATTGGGGCCCCAATCATTGATACGGCAGTAGCCATGTCCCTGCTCTCTTTTTATTTACCACGATAATGTTCTTTCTAAACACACAGAAAGATTTATTTCTTATTTAATGTTATTATACATTTCATGCAATACACAGACTAATAAAATCGTCTCGCTATTCTTTTATACAAATGTTAACTTAAAGAATTTTTTTTTAAAATTATGATTAAATGCTCATATTTGAGACATTTTTTATTACAGTTCAGTTTCCATCACTTAACGTATCGAATAATTAGTAGTGTTGCTTTTCAATTATTTTTATTATATAACTTCTATCATGAGGCTATAATTTGTTTCCTAATCAACCAGTACAACAACATTCCTAAATAATAAAATATAACACCCTCTTTTATTTTGACTCTATAAAAATATTTTTGCTGGAAAAATGAAAGAAAGGTAAATGATTTCAGTGAGCACTATATATTTCATTTATACTATTTAAATTTAAAATTAATTCCAACGGAGTATATTTTTGTATTTAAAAATGTTGTTTTTTTTATATTAACCATAACATGCTTGATTTTTCAATAGAAATAAATTAGTACAATATACATTTTACAACCAAGTTAAACAATATGCTTTGTGTGTTAATATTTTTTGTGTCGAAATAATACAAAATATGTAAGGCACTACAACGGTAGCCATTTTTGTCATTTAAAGTAACATTAATTTAAATTCCGAAACATGCAATTTGTAATATTTTACTGTATTTTTAATACGAGCATTTGAAGCTTGAAACCGTAAGTCTGGAGTCCGTTTTATCTCATTTTCTAATGATGAATAATTTAAAAATTCTTTCTTCAAAATGTCGAATTGTTTTTGAAATAGCGCCATGGGGGCTATATGTATACATATCTACAGAGTAATGTATGCCACATATTGCAGCAATAATTTTGAGATATTATTTGACAAAAAATTTGATCTATTTACTTTCCTCTCTAATTGCTAGAATTCACCTAAAATTTTTAATACCATTTTTAATTTAAAAAGACAGTTCTTTAAAAAAAAATTTCTACTCAACCTTTTTTAAAGAAAAGTGTATCCAATTACTATATTTAAAACAATACTGTAGTGGAATGAGAAACATTCTAAAGTTTTGACCATTAATTTATGTATTCTTCCATTAATGTGTTATTTAAAAAAAAACTGTGTTTCTGTTTTACTTTTATCTGTAAAGTTACGTTGAAAATTACAAATAATTTGTAATTAGAATAAACTAGAATTGAACTAGAATAAATGAAAGAAAGTTTGATTATATTACACCAGAATATCAAATCGCATTGTCTTTTTCTCTGAGATCGGAAATCAATTCGTAAATATAACAGAGATAAATAAACGACTGATAAATTTCATTTAATATATGGATACTCTCAACCATAACGAGAAAAAAAATCCGTTTTATTAAATTTTTAGCTATCCAATCAAAAATAAATTTTTCGTATGAACTCATCCATAAATTCAATACCTGTAGAGAGATGTGAACTAATTCATTTTAATTTAGAAAAGCAGTGATAACAGATTTTTAATTTTGACGGCGAGTCATTTTACATTGAATTTTCATTATCCTCTTTTCCGGTCATAAGTAATTGCTTTCAGTTTCTTGCCTGTTACATCTTTTTATGGGTAAGTATGTAAGATTTAAGCTATAGTAATATGGCAGAGCTATTATAAAAGATGCGCCGGAAGACAAAGGAAATGAAAAAAATATGTTCATTGCGTATCCTAAATATTTATTAAATCCCTTACAGCGGGGTCTGGTTTGCGAGGCATTTTTCTGTACCTAATTGAACAAGGAATTGGCATATCCAACCAAAACATTGCTTCTCTCTCAGTTAGTTTTGATCAAACAAGTAATTATCACTGGAATTCATTCTGCCCTTACGTCTTCTAATTAACCAAAACAAATATAGATACACACTTTAAAAAGCGAAAACAAGAAAAATATAAACTCCTACATAAGTCGGGAAGGGGAAAAAAATTCACTTCTCATATCATTGAAGGTGATAGGGTGGAAAAGATGCTTATTTCCCCCCCTACTCGTTCACCAGCTCTACATGTAGTCTGGTTTAAATTCCCGTTTTTTAATTGAAGATATGTATTTAAAAAATAACAAAAAAAAACCCATTTTATTACGTTGTAATTTTTTTACGTTTTAAGTTTTCCTCCTTCCACTGATCGACGCTTTTACTTCATTAAGAAGCAAAAATAAGAAGTAAGAAAATACATTCCCCCTCCGTCTTTATTTGACATTTTGCTTCTTATTATATAGCTTCTTTTTCCCTTTCCGATTCCCTGACCGACTCCTTGCTCTTCCCCCAGACCAGTGAGGAAAATGTATATACTTGGCTTCTTCCCCCACCCCTGTGCGTTTTTCTTCCGTAAAAGGCCGTCTTACGTTAATCATTACTTACATTATTTTTCAAATTCCAATAGCAAAAGTTAGTGGTAGCTATTAGAAAATGACTTTTTTTGTACCTTCCCCCACTTCCCTCTGCTCGTCCTCATCTAGCGGGGAAAAAGAATGGAATATATGCCGCTTTAAAGTAAATTTAATTGGGGAAAATGTATTTAATAAAGAATTTTCTTTTCCGGTAACATAAAAAATTAAAAAAATTTCATAAGCTGCAAAGAATGCTTGCTCTTGCTCTGCGGCAAGTAGAAAATCTTGTGCGTTTTTCTAATAAGTTCTGCTACATGGCTTAGGGGACGGTATTGCTCGATACACTGTGTGTGTTATCTTTCTCAAATTAATTAGAGATTAAGCGTGGCCTGCCGTTTGGAGAGTTTTTTTCCCCTTTTTTTTCACCATCTCCTTTCTAATTTTTTATCTTTCTCTCTCTCTCTCTTGGACTTTTTCAATTTATATGCCAGCGAGACGCACCGAGCAAAAAATATTTCGCATAATTGTGACTTATAGAAGCGATGGCTATTTGTCTACTTTCTTCTCGAAATTGCTAATGAGAAGGAAAGAAATATTGAGAATTGGCGTCAAAAAAAATTGCGACAATTAAATGCCTCGCATCGGACATAGGGATGGAAAAAATATTGAAAGCTAGACTGTGAAAAAAAAAGAAAAAGAAAACGTTTCTATAAAACACATAGCGTAATGAAAATCCAGGTTTCTGTGTTCCCAAGTGGTCAGAAAGGCTTGGCGAGTCAATTTCTTCTCATGGTTGAAGACTCTTCTTTGTTTCTATTTTTTTTTTTATTCTTATTCCATTCCTTGTGCTTTTTTTTTACCTTTTATTTTGTTAATTTTTTTCCTTGTGGCCCTTCGCTGTTTCTTCCCTGTTGATTTTCTTAACACCCCCTGTCCTCCCCCGCCTTGTTTATTTCAAGTGACATCTTTTTACATTTGTTTAAACACATTATACTGTCGTTTTATTTATCAAATATCTATTCTTTAAATGTTCATAAAATTTCCATCATCATTATCACTATTTAATGTATGGGTATTTTAATGAGATTTAATGAGTTTGTTTGAAAGATTTGCATAATAATTGCACCATCCTATTCTCAATATTGTCTGTTTAACGCAGCTTTAATACCTGCGTTTACTTTTGGCAATGTCTGTTTGGTATTATGCTGCATGTTTCTACCACACGTTTATTTGTCTTTTAATTATACAAAAAAAAAAAAAAATTGTGTTCATAGCAAAGTTTAAAACTTTGTATATTGAGTCTTTCATTTTGATTTTCTCATTTAATTTTTACTAACTACTCTTTCTTTTTGTATGTCTCCTTTCTTTTACTTGTTAGCTTTGAAACCCCCATCCCCCTCTTCTTTCTTCTTTGTATCCCTGTTGGTACAACAAGATCATATTTTTTCTGTATATAATATAGTGTGGAGTATAATGCATCTATATAGTCTACATAATATATTGTACTTATATATAGAGAGAGCAGCTTATACACAGTATTTCCCATAATTGTACTTAAAGGTTTTTTATTAATTGTGAGAAATTTTTTTCCTGCATTAGCAATTTTTTACCGTCATAATTTTTTTTAAATATTTTTGAAGTGCTTTCTTTATTACACATTTTTATTTTAAGCATAGATAAAAGTTCCTTAAGATTTAAATATAAGTTTAGCTATTTGAGTTTTCTACCATTCCAGATTCAGTTACTTGCAGATTGAATTGAATTATAAAAGTAACAAGATGTTTGTAGTTATACAGAATTTTTAATCTTCATTTTTTAATATTTAAATCTATGATAAAAATTACGTGCCACTGATTTGGATGAGAGTACGAAGGAACTTTTTTTCCCTCCAAATGTAGAACTTAAATGCTGAGTTGTGTATAATATAATCAGAATTAATTACCCTTTAAGACCCAGCTCGCACGATTGTGCGGGTTAGATATTCTTATTCCTTTAAGATCCGAAATATTTTTATCTTTAAATATTACTTTCTTCAGGTTATTAACACTATACTGACCCCAATAGCGCACACAAATTTTTTTCAAGGGGGGTGTCCATGGTTGAAAGTTCCCGAACTCGTATCATGCCTCAAGACAACAGCAATTAATTCCTCTGATTTTGTCGATTTTGTGAACAAAAACAATAAAAAATACATTATTGAATTTATAATTAGTATTTATTAATAAAATTAATTGTTAATTACAAGTACTTAATTAAATGTTACGTTATATATATATATATATATATATATATATATATATATATATATATATATATATATAGGATTATCATCAATCGAAAAAATCTCAAGGGCTTTGGGTGTCCGGACCCCTAGAACACCCCCTTGTGTGCACCACTGACTGCCCCTAATGACACTGGGAAAAAAATAACAAAAACATTTTTGCTACTCCCCTGGAGCGTGGAGTGTTTAAGCGCCAATGTGAGTAACGGGTTTTTAAAGGGATAAATATCATTAGCAAAATTGCGCCCCTTCTGATGAGTTTTCTAAATCAAAGTATGAAAGAGGCTTGAAAACTTCACTGTGCTTATAATCTGTTATAAACATGTCGAATCTGATCAGCTAAAAAAATTAACTAAATGAAAGTTAGCTGTATATTTTTTAAAATATCGTATGTTTAGTAAGTACTCATTTCAAATTCTATTCAATGGGCAATTTATTGTACTCAATGGTCGCTTATGTATATTTTTAGTAAAGCATAGAATACAAAGTAATAATTCTTTTAGAGAAAATGAATATACATGATTACCTCACTTTGTAACATACTCATAATCGGTTCTTTGAAAACACCGCATGAAGTGAATTCGCACTGAGTGAAACATTATTTCTCTAGGGAAATGAATAATTCGATCCTATCAAATTTTGTTAAAAAAATATTTATATAAAAATTAATGAAAAATAAGAATCAAGCATAATAGTACATTTTAAGCTTAATGTGTACAAAAAGAAAACGTTATTTTTCGACTAAAAAATTAGCCAAAATTTTGTGCATTAATCTCACAACCTCCCTTCGTACATCAAGAGTTAACGCGGAATATCTTTTTCTGATTTTCGCTTCATTCAATGATTCCTTTTTTAATGTGAATCATTTTCCTAATCAATTCGCATACTCTTTTAATGGCATTGAATAATTCAATATTATTCAATGTAATTTTTTTCTTTCTGATTGCACATTTTCTTCAATATCCCTTTCTTCTTCATAAGCTCATTCTTCTTTTGTGCTGATGAGAGATTCATCAAGAAGAGCTGTAGGTTCGTTTGAATACACCCATGAGGCTTAAATGATGTCCAAATTACACATCTGCAGATTTTCGTTTTTTATTTATTATTAATTGGTTTAAGGAAATATTATAAACCAGGGTTGACAACCTACGGCACGCGTGCAACATGTGACGCGTGATGCAATTCTCAGTGGCACTCTGCACTACTCAACAAATTTGTCAATTTGTGACTGGTTGAAAGCTGATAAATTTGTAATAAACCTTCTTGACAAACATCTTCAGAATTATGGACATTTACGAAATTATAAAAAAATCTGAATGATAACTCTTAAGATAAATTTACAACTATTTTGTAAATTATTGAATGTCATTGTTGGAGAAATTGGTTTAAAGAGAGAGAATTGCATGTACTCTGCTTTCCGCTTTTGGTTTTACATATCTAAAAGTAAAAATTCTTTCCTCATATGAAAAATATTTTGAGTCCGCAAAGAAATAGTTTCACAACTGGAATGTTCAGAATCGTGTGAAATTGCAAGTCACTTACTATACCCCTGATTTTGCGATATGAAAGTAGAGCGGTGCTAGCACTAGATTCGCAATAATTTTTTCCCCTTTAATTTAACTATAATGAAGGGAAATAATTATATATATTATGTTGTCTATTTCAGTTTTTAAATAAATATATTTGAAAACACCTAATATATGTACAATTTTTTTATTTTTGTTAAAGAAATAATAATATTTAATGCTGTTTATTTTTACGTTGAGAAATATCTTTAAATGATGCAAAATTAATGTATTATAAAACTGTAAATATATCTATATTGGTGATCTCTATTCTCTAACTCTGCATGCATTATCGCAGGAATGGAAATGTTTCAAAAATATCCTACTGTGTGGCACGCTGAATCATATTGGTTTGGCACACCACACTTAAACAATTGCCGACCCCTCCTCTGGACTATATCTGCCATGCACCCGTTTTTCGGCGATCGAGTTTTCATATGCTTACACTAATTTTCACGCTTGACCTTGACAATTAGCTCGCTCATTTGGCAATTTTATTTTAGTGGAAACATTTGCAATATTTTAGAGCAAACCCTATCGAAACTGCATAATAGTGAATCAGTCAGTTCGAATTGAAATTTATTACATTATATTCACACATTACTAGTCGTAATATTGCGGCGTCCGTACTCAGTGAAACCGCAATAAGCGAGATAATCCTATACCCCAAAAAGGTTGTTTAAATCCTGTAAAACTGCTCTAGATCATATTTTTCTGAATTTCAAAAATTTGACAAATTTTTCCCCTTGTATTTCGATAAAATGGCGATCGTAAGCATAGTCTCAAACTGTGAATGAATTAGAAACTTTATTTACAAAATGTATTATAAATTGTAAAAAAAGAATACTTTAATGTTTTTTAATTTGCATTAAATATTCTCTTTGTTCTTCAAAGCGTGTGTTGTGACTGCGGTAGCTGGGTGATTATCGTTCTTGAACTCGCAGCCGAGTTGCTTTTGTGTAATCGTGCGTTCAAGTCCTGTCGCCATTAAAGACCCGCCGTGTAGAGGAGATGATGCACTTTAAATTTATCCAAGCTCAAGGTTCTAATGTTGCCGTCGTGTAGAAGTTTGGAGAATTGGATGCCAGCTCAGATATTGTCCTCTTCTCTTTATCACGGTACCAAATTACGAAGTCTATTGCCAATGCCTCCCATGTAGGGGGACGTTAAAAATCAATCAATCAAATGAACTATTTTATTCTTTTCTGTCATGAATGTATGTACTTTAAGATAAAAATGAATAGATAGGTTCATTAAATATACACACAACACAGTATGCGAGCTATTATAACAAGTTCCTTAGGAAAGATGGAGAGATAGCGTTTTGAAGAGGCAGTTCTTCAAATACACTCTCCACTTGCAAGTAATCCTTGGGGAATTTAAATGTGTGCCTAAAATCTAGCCTGAAGGCTGTAATTACTAAATTATACATTAATGTATTAGTTGAAGTCAGAGGTTCCCAAGCTTTTTTGTCTCATAGACCCCTTGCCATGTTTTTCGGTTTTTCCTACTTACCTAATGAATTTTTGCAAGTTTATCAACTTAAATGTCTTTTTGACAGCTGGTATAGCTGTCAATATTAAGAAATTAATATTGAAATAATTATTAACTTATTTCAATTTTCTATTATTATTAATTTATTTTTTCGTTATTTGTTAATTTTCTAAAAGAAAATTGACTCCTTGAATTAAAAAAAAAATTTTTTTTTTTTGAGACTTTAAAATATGCACCTATTTCCTGCATTGCATAAGGCCATGGGAAATAATTCGTTTTGAATAAAAGTATTGTTGATGTAAAAAAGTTATAATGCTATTAAATTTAAATAGATTGACATCGTGACTGTAATCTCTTAATCGAAAAATTGAGATATATAATATTAATTTTGCTTATGTATAGAGTATATATAAAATAACAATATATTCATTTAAATTTATCATTGTAATAATACTCCAATTATTGTGAAAAATTTCTTAAGATTTAAATAGGAAATACTGCATTAATTTCAGCTGATATAAGAATGGTCTATTTGATCGAATTTAATTATGTTTCACCTTCAGTAAAATAAACATTGTATTTTTTTTGTCTATATATTCATGTCAAAATCAATTTCCTTTTGAAAAGGTAGCTACAGTCTCTTCCTAAAACGCAATTAAATGAAATAGTATTCCATTGGATGATACAGTGTCATAAATATTCATTATAATATTAATAAACTAATATGCTGACATGTACTTTTATATCAATGATAAGGTATTGTGTAAATTGCCTGTTGTAACTGAATATTGAACCAAGAAGGCTGTGAATAGCTTAGATTGACTAAACACGATAGGACCCGTCATTCCAATGAAATGAATATCTTGTTTTGTTACGTGAAATATTAAAATGCAAAATATTTGCGCTTGTGCGTGTTTTGTGGTAAAATTCTTTGTTTTGAAATGACATGTTATCTGGACTGTTTTGGAACTCTTTGGAGTATGTCTTAGTTTTTATTGGCATGCCTGATATTGAAATATTTTGTAGGGGCGCTCAGTTTTGTATAGTGGATTGTGTATATCAGTAATAATTATATGTTTAATACACTTGAATATAATTTAACTTTTTTTTCTATATCGGTATGGAACTTTCTTAATTATTATTTGAATTTTTGTTTTTATTTTTATGAATTTCTGTGTGAACTAATTTGATTACTTATCTAAAGAATTCTTCTTGGATATTATCTAAGAAGTTATAAAATAAACTGAACGCCCCTTTTAAAAATTATCTTAGTTAAAGTGGGCGAAGCTCCTGGATGTATGAGTAAGTAAAAATTTCTGCCTTCATTTCTGGCCCCGAAAACATCATACCTTTTATATTTCAAATATTGTAATTAAATTTTATTTTAAAATGAAATGAAACTGATTTTTTCCTATAAGGTAGTTATATACATACGGAGGCGCTAATAAATCGGATAGGTAATTTAATTTATATCTTGTTAGTTCACACAGAAATTTCTTCCGTATTTGAAATTATTTAATGTATAATTATTAGTACTTACATATATATATATTTATATTTATTTTCGTAAAACTCATAAATTTTTTAATAAAAACTGCGGCTTTCTTTATCTTTTGTGATAAATAGTCGCAAAGTGAAAAAAGTTTGGAAATACCTGTTTTATATATAAATTTTATTTCTTATAAATTTAAAATTTTATGATTTTTTATAAGTTTTCAAAAATGATACTTCATGAAACATAAAGTAATAGTTACATCGTAATTACAAATTATGTTTTTTCCCACGTATTACTTATTTTTTTCGTTTTTAAAGAGATATTACAGCTGTAGTACTTTTCAAAAAATTTCGTATAGTGACGTTGGTTATAGGTTTAATAAAGGATAGTATATGAATTTAAAGAAGAGCATGCCACGTATCTTCTAAATAAAAAGTATAAAGGTTTATGTTTAATGGGAAGAAAAAAATAATGCTGTAATACTGTATTTTTGTTTGTTTGTTTGAAAACTTAAATGTATATAACTACCATAAAGGGAATGGATGTCCGAGTTTCAAGTTTTTAATATTTCATTAATTTTCGAACAGTAGCAATTATTTACCTCTGTATTTTCGGTATAAAGATAAAAGTTAACGTTATGCTTTTCCCCCTTTTCAGTCTTCCACATATTAAATATTTTCTGTTATTAAAATAATTTAATAATAACTACTTAATAATAACTTCACCATGACGAAAATTAGAAAAAAAAGGGAAAAATATGTATTTATCAAACATTGTTTTCTCTGAAATTAATAAATCATTCGCAATCATGTTTTACTGATAGTTGAGCAAAGAAAAGGGACGTATTTCGGAAAGACGTATATATACGTCCGGTGCACTTAACGTACCGGCTGAGAGAGACGAATATATACGCCAAAGGCAGTTGGGGGTCTAATTAATTTCTGATCACATGGACAGTGTAAAAAGGAAGTTATAAATTACTTAAAAGAGGGGATTCTTATCTGAAGCAAATTCGAAAAGCTTTGAAGCTCTCCAAATCCATTCCCTTAGACTCTTGAGAGCTATTTCAATGTACCACGCTTATTTAATTGAATGATCAGTGATGTTTCGATTTTGATTTTATTCATGCAGTCGTCCGAAGCTACACAGTGCTAATGACGTAAAGGAAAAATTGTTACAAGTCCTTTTGGCTCAATCCCAGAACCTATTGGTCAGTTCCGGTTGCCCCATCGACCAGGTGAGTGTGAGTGTCTTTTTACTCTGCTTTAAAAATAAAAGTGTCATCTTGTGTATAATGCGAATTAATATTTAGGCTACAAAGGTGAGTAGGAACATTTTTCTTTTGGAAGATCTTCGACGAATGTTATGGAGTGAAACAGACGATCCCAGTTGGTTTCGTTGTGTAAATAAATTTGTATTATTAAGTTATTACGATTTCGGTTTTTATATAACTACGCATCCCCAATAAAGCAATATTCTATTATTTTTTTCTTTTGTGTTACAAAATCTGTCATTACAGAGTGATTGTAGCCGCCCACTTAAAAGCTTCAAAGTAATTATACTTAGTCGTAGAACCCCTTCCCTTAAGTATTCCTCACAATAGATTATACCTTGAAGCTGTCTAAAGCTACTTACTTGTTACTCCGGAGTAATTAATAGTGGGGGAGGGGATTATCCTCAGGAGGGAAAGAATAGAATGGTCTTTCGTTCTGACCATCCCTTGTTTCTGAATAAACCAATTTGGGATCGTTTGGTTTCACTTTGGAGGTAATGGTAAGTATTATATCGTCTGAGACACAAGATAATTGACTCTTTTTTAATTAAACTTTATTGATTCTGTATTTCATTGTAAATATTTTATATTTATGTCTATGAATTGCTTGTATCAATGTTTATTATTATTATTGTTATACTGAAGAATGGACGAAAGTATAAATAAACTGTATACTTTGTGTTTGAACATTTTTTAAAAAAAATTTATTTTGAAAAACTTCGAAATTTATTTCTAAGAGTAGCAACGATGAGAAATTGGGTTCGAATTCATGTTTAGAATATTTTAGATTGCTTGTTCGCCTGGAGGCTTAACTTGCATTTACATGAGGAGAAAAGAAATGAATATTATTTTATTTTAGATGAAATATGATTAAGTAAGTTCATTTTTTTTAAAAATAAATTTTGAAATTTTTTACAAAGAAATTTTTAAAAAATATTGTGTACAGAAAAGTTTTTTCCCAAATGTGAGAGAAATTGTTATATATAGGCTTTTATGGAATAATTTCTGAATTGATTTCGTAGATAAAAAATTTATTAACTGTGTTGTATGTTTAAAACTTTATGTGTTATGTTTTAAAACTTTGTTGTAAAACGAAATATTTGTTTTTAGTTTTATACAATTGTAGATTGTAGAAAGATAATGCTAATATACATAAACTGCTATTTATTTCATGTTACCGATTTTAAAAGGGAAACCAAAATGAATATTAAGTTTGGATGTACACCGTGATTTTTTAGACTACTTATGAAGATTTACAATTAACAAACTTCGGTAAAGAAATCGATTGTGTGTGCTTAGATTTAAATATAAGGGCATAAATCTGAACTTGAAAATTTTAATTGCTACATTTTATTTCTGTGACTTTTGGAACGCTTGAAATAACACTTTTAACAGCTCGTTTTATATAATAAATAGTCCATCGACAGAAAGAAATTATTTATGTGCATGTATGTGTTCAAAAGCATAAATATAAGTACTCTTTCTAAAGAAATTAAAAGGCAGAATATTCTTTTAAAAAATCTTAATAGCATATTTATCATCCGAAATGAACTTTTTTTTAAAAAAATATATATTTCCATCTCTTAGACACAGATAACACTCTAATTTAGGCACTGAAACGTAAGTGCGTACCTACATATTAAGCCCTAGGTGTTGGAGTGAGGGCGTTACTCCGTTTTAATACGGTTTTAAGACTTTCTTCTAAAGTATTCTCGCGAAGTCCCTTGTTTGGAATCGAATGGGATCACAGATAGTTGCAAAGTTTTGTTCCGTTCACCTGGTCTGTTATTTCTTTCGTAAGACGCCCAGGTAACGGCCATCTTCTTAATGATTTTCTTTTCCGCGTACGAAGGCATTCGTTTGTGTTGTGCATGCATGCGTGCACATTGTTGCCCCTCCCCCTCCAAATCCCACTCCAGAGAAACTTTTTCTCTAATCTATTGAAATTCCTTCTTCGAGAGTGTGGACCCGCCTTTTCTTTCAGTTTTTTTTTAAAAACTTTTTTTTCTTCTACGAGTGTGCCCAGTGTTGTGAAAAATGAGCTCAGTGTTCAGGCCCTGTGAAATCTGGCGCGTGTTCCTCGGGTTCCCCGGCCCGCCGATAAGCCACGGTTCGGGATCTGATTGTTGATGTTGGGATTACTGAGTTGGCGCCAGTGCATCATGAGCGAGGATTAAGTCTCTTCCCCCCTCACTCTTTTCCCGGAGTTTGAGAGAAAAAGAAGACTTCTTTGCCAAGGACTTCTGTATGCATGAGTGGGTACAGTGCACCTATTGGCAACTGTGCACTAATCACAAAGAATTAGACTGTTGTGAAGGAGTGCTTGCTTGCTGTGATTTGTCAGCAACTTGCTCCACAGCTGACTAAGCCTTTCAAAGGCGCGTCTTACTGACTTTTTCATCGTTTTTCTTGCTTGCCCCCTCTTTCAGAAGGGGTATGGGAGGAGGAGGAGAAAAAAAATTGTGTACTTAAGTTCTTTCTCATAAATTACTGTCATAACGCATAAAGCCGTTGTCGCGAAGGAAGTCGAGAATTGTTCGCTAGCGGGAAACTTTTCTTCTTTTGCTGCTTCTCCTGTAATGTTCTCGCCTAGTAATTGTTTGTAACGCAACTCTGCACTCGTCCTGGTGATGCGAAGCTCCTTGTCTTTTTCCCGCTACAGATTTAGAAGAAAATGTCTCGATGCAGACTTTCTCCCTTAAAATATTTTCATACTCGTTCCGCTTCGAAGAACTCAACTCGGCCAAAGCTTATTTACTGTCTCTGCACTGCCACCCCAACTCTCTTTTATTTATTTTTTGTCCCTAAGCTTCTAGTTATTTCTGGGGGTGGGGCACATTTCGCGTCCTCCGTGACACACCGTTGCGATTTCTTTCTTTTTCCCCTGCGTTAAGATACTCCAAAAAGTTTTTAACAGTATCAAGTCAATGAAAGGAGCAACGGCTAGGCGATGCCTTTTTTAAGGTTGGATCCATTTGAATTGTTCAAGTTTTGTTGATGGACGGTGCACTTTCTCTCACTGTATATGCATTCTAAAAGTTAGAAATTGGCGTAAGAAATTATAATCACCGGCAAAGGAGTTCTCCGAGAGATAGATCTGCTCTAATCAGGGCGACTCAAAAGCAGGAGCCTGTGTCTTGGAGACTAGATTCTACAAAGATACGGTGATCATTTCCCTTCATTGGACTTATTATATACCTCGATTTCTAAGACGTTCAGCGATAAAAATACGTTATTCTTCAACAAAATGCTATCGTGTTTTCTGTTTTTAAAGTGTACTGACATATTCTATTTATAACAAGTTTTCTAACAATGATAAAACATATGTATATAAACCGATATATATATATGTATCACAATTCTAACGAAAAATACTTCATGTAATTATGTATTTCAGTTGAATATTACATTATTCCAGTCTATACAAAGTAGAAAATAAAACATAATTCTGTTTTTAATAACATGCAGTTATTTTCTTGGCTTATTAATTAATTTTTTATAGCAATAAAGCGTTCGAATATAACATTTTCATACTGTGAATTCACTTTTTACAAAATAATGAAACTATTTTCTTAAATAAAGGCTCTTTTGAACAATTTATTTAAATATGATACACTGAATTTAATTAGATCACAAGACTTGAAAGTGTTAAAATATATAATTTTGAATTAATAAATAATGTAAATATCGCCTCGTATTGTGCATTTGATCAGATACAGATGTTATCTACACAAGTCCCTTTTTTCCCAGAATTAAAATAATAAGGTAGTTAACGATTTTTTATATACTATATATATACTAATTCTGAATACAATCATCAAAGTTGTCCACGGAATTAAGAAATTACATAGAATGCAAGATTTTTATTAGGTGCAAGTAGCAAACATTAAGAGTGTAATCGCTAAAAATAAAGTCATGGATATAAATTATTCTATAGGGATTTTCAAAGAGAAAATATCCAACCCCTCTTTGGTGAGTGTGTATAGAACATCTAAAGTTATTGGAATTTAAAGTAAAATCTATATAAATCACATTTGCAATGACTTACAAGCTGCGACTTTAATAAAATGTTTTATGGTCTTTTATCGCATAACATAATCCTCAAATAATTATTTATTTTGCCATCTTGTCCTAAGGTTTTTAAAAGAAATGAAGTCTACATTCTTTTTTATTGCGTTACTTGTAAATTTAAGTTATTCAAAGTCCAAACCTTTAGGTTTGTTTTCAAAACGAGAGAGAGAGAAAAGAAATATGTAAATGAAAATCAATATTTCTTGAAGGTTAACACCATTTTTAAAAAAATAAAATAAAAATAATTGTCTTAATTTTAGTACTTACTAAATATATTTTTAATAAAAAAAAGCAAATACAAAATGTATCTGGAATAATCATCATTCATTTCTTAAAGTATACTTATTATTTAAATAATTTAAAACTGCTGTCTTGCTTTCATTTACGTATTACATATGAATATAAAGTTGTTAAAAAGTTGGAGATAAAGTCGATAAAAGCAACTTTTTACTTTGCAGTTTTTCATTTATTCAAAGGAATCAAATTAAAAATTAAACTCTTGTTCTTCATTATTTTTATGTAATAAAACAATAAATTTATTTCAAGTCCAAAGTATGCTGATTTAAATTGAAAAACCGCACTTTTATCTTAATATTAAGGATAAAGAAATTTAGATTCCTTTAATATGATAAATTTATAAATACACGAAAATTAGTTGCATTTATCTATATATATAAAGGAGAAAAGCGACTCACTCACTGACTGACTGACTAATCACGAAATCTCTGGAACTATTCAACCTACAGACTTGAAATTTGGTAGACATGTTCCTTTGATAGAGTAGACATCAGCTAAGAAAGGATTTTCCGAAATTCGAAACGCAAGGGGCGTTACGGGGGGTTAAGGGCTTTAATAATAATTGTTGCCATGTTTAAACTACTTGATGTACAATCCTGAAATTGGGTAAGCGGATTCCTTTCAGAGAGTAGAGATCCGCTACAAAATGAGTTTGCTGAAAATTGACCCCCAAGTGGCGTTGCAGGGGCGTTATAGATAATTATTTCCATTTTTAAACTATTTGACTCACTGTCTTTAAATTTGATATATAGATTCCTTTCGTAGAATAATGATCAGTTACAAAACGGGTTTTGTGAAAACAGAATTCTAAGTGGCGTTGCGGGGGATTAAGGGGCGTAATAGATAAATATATCCGTTTTTAAACTACTTCACCTACCTGCTTGAAAATTGGTAGGTAAGTTTCTTTCCTGGAGTAAATATCCGCTACCAAATGGGTTTTGGGAAAATTGACCCCCAAGGGGGTGTTGCGGGGGCGGGGGGTTTAAGGGGCGTTATAAATTCCTATTTTTAAGTTATTAGACGTACAGTCTTGAAACTTAGTAAGCATATTCCTCTCATAGGGTAGAGATACGCTAAAAATGGGTTTCGTGAAAATTGCCCCCCAAGTGGCGTTGAGGGGACTTAAGGGGCGTTATAGATAATTATTTCCATTTTTAAACTATTAGACGCACAGTCTTTATATTTGATAAAGAGATTTCTTTCATAGAGTAGAGATAAGCTATAAGAAGGTTTTGTGAAAACAGACCTCTAAGTGGCGTTGCAGGGGATTAAGTGGCGTAAGAGATAAATATTTTCGTTTGTAAACTATTTGACCTACCTGCTTGAAAATTGGTAGGAATGTTTCTTTCATGGAGTAAATATCCGCTACAAAACGGGTTTGGAGAAAATTGACCCCCAAGGGGTGTTGCGGGGGGTTAAGGGCAGATATAAATAATTATTTCTTTTTTTTAAACTATTAGACTCACAGTCTTGAAATTTGGTTAGCAGATTCCTCTCATAGGATAGAAATACACTGCAAAATGTGTTTTGTGAAAATCGACCCCTAGGTGGTGTTGCGGGGGTTCAAGGGGCGTTATTGATAATTTTTTTGCATTTTTATATTAATTGGACGCACAGTCTTCAAATTTTGCTAAGCAGATTCCTTTCATAGAGTGCAATTCACCTACAAAATGGGTTTTGTGAAAACAGACCCAGAAGTGGCGTTGTGGGGGCTCAAGTGGCGTTATAGACAATTATCCCCATTTTTAAACTGTTAGACGTACAGTCTTGAAATTTGATAAGCAGATTCCTTTCGTAAAGTAGAGAACCGCTACAAAATGGGTTTCGCGAATATCAACTACCAAGTTTAATTTCGGGAGATTAAGCGGCGTAATCGATAAATATTTCCATTTTTAAACTACTTGATCATCCTGCTTGAAAATTGGTAGGCATGTTCCTTTCATGAAATAGAGTTCCTCTAACAAAGAGTAAAATGAAAATTGACCCCAAAGATGTTTGCGAGGGGTCAAGAGGAGTTACAGAAAAAAATTCCTGTTTTTAATTGTTAGACCCATATACTTGAAATTTGTTAAGCATGTTTCTTTTGTTGAATAGGGATCCACTAAGAATAAATTGTAAGCAAATCAAGTTCTGGGGGGTTGCAGGGGTTACTGGGACGTATTGACAAAAAAATTACTTTTTTCGAGCTACAAGGACTATAATAATGAAATTTGGTTTGCATTTTTCTTTTGTTGAATTGAAATCCGCTAAGAGCGGTAATTTTGGAAAACGGCTCTCAACGGGATTACGGGGATATTTATAGTAAAACTTTTGCTTTTTTCTGTTAGATTTAGACTTTTGAAATTTGGCTTGCATGTTCAATTTACGGAGTAGAGATCCACCGAAAATTGGTTTTGCGGGAATCCACTTGGTTTTGAGTTACGAAAGCATCATTCTATGCTTCAATTTTAGAGATTTTTAGAAAATACAAATTAGATGAGTTCTGTCCTTTTTTTTTATCAACAGGTGACAGTTACAGGTATAAGTATATTTTTCAATTCAATCGAATTCTTAATGCTAGGACTTAGATATCAATAATTTATACATATATATCAGCAGTAAAAATTTATAAAACATCATGAAATACCCAGCGAAGCGGGCGGGTAACAGCTAGTATATATATAGAGAGAGAGAGATGGATATTAATAAATTTTGATTTTTAAACACATTTATGCGACAGTTTAATCAAATATGCATGTGTTACTTAAGTTTCGTTAAAATTATTGCAAGATATAAACTCTGTTTGAATATTCGGAGTTTTCAAAATATATATATAGCATGAATCCTTTTGATTTATGATGAAATATTTCTTCCATGGAAATTCGCACGATTATTTTTCGGTCTGCACGTTTGACTGTAATTCAGTACAAACAGTTTTGCAAAAGTACTTATATTATTTTGCACTTAAAATCTGTCTTAAGGAAGTCTGTAAAATAAAAAGATATTCTAACACATTTAAAAAATATTTTTACTTTGAAAAGATTTACAAAAATTTACCATTACAAAGACGTTTTTTATTTCTAACGAGGTAGCCATACTTTCTAAATGTGTTGGCAAATTACAAATATTTTGGTTGAATATTAAAATAGTTTTTGATCGATCCTCAAACAGACGTTTTAATGAAGAGCCATTTAAAATTCAATTATTTGATTTGTCCCACATGGTATATATGTATCAAAGAGACAAGGATTGATAAATTATTGAAGTAGCAGTTTGCCCCCCTCCCCCCACCCTATTGCTTTATTTTTTAGTCTAATGTGATTCCTAACATTTCCTTTTGTATTATGATCATTGAAAACTCTCCAAAAAGTAGATACTTACTTTACTGATACTTTACAAACGTGATTTTACGTTTTATGATACAAGTTTTACAATAGAAACATGTTATCTTATAATAGAATAAGAGTAAAATTTCATTAGAAAAATAAAAAATCTGTATAATTACACTCGAAATTTAGCAGAAAGGCAGTGCAGCGACAATGATGACTTTTAAAACTGAAGCTGGAAGGAAATTGTAGTTTACCGTATAAAGGCTCTCTTTGTAAGATTGCTTTTAGAAAAATGACTGAAGGAATTATATTTTCCCAGAAATTTATCAAAGCTTCCCTCGAGCATCAAAGGGAATGTACTAGCTAATTCTACGAAAGCATTAAAGTTAGAAGATTCATAAATTAGTTCAGTTTTGGAAAAAATTGAATTCAGATTTATTCATGAAAAATCATATTTATTCAAGGTAACTATTAGAAATTTGCCTTTTAACTTTTGAAGAAGCGGCATTTTAACTTTTTTTTTTATGAGAAACTGTATTGTGTTCTACAATAACGCTGTTCATGTGAATTATTCCTTTATTTTGTTTCCGATTTGGAAATATTGAAACTCCTCCTTCCCTTTAAATGAAAAGCCGCTATTCGAAATTCCTGAGAAAACATTTCGATTGTCAATTATTTGAAGCTCTTATTATAGGCACACTAATAATAACAAATGTAAATGTTCCGCCAATAAGGAGAAATTTCCAAGAAAACATTACTGTGCAGAGTCGGTTTCGCTTCATTTCATAAAAAAAGCGAAGCGTCATTATGCGGCATTGTTTTTTTTCCTTCTTATTTCAACGAAAGCGAGACCGCAACAAGTTGTCGCTGGCTGCCTATGCTATTTTCGTAAGATTTTCTCCCAGTGTCTTTTCAAAGTAGCTCCCCTTCTCCTCCGCCTCCAAAGCAGGGTCGCATTTCGGAATGCTTTGATCCCGACGGAATCGGGTTGGTTCCCGGACCGGAGATTTGTCCGTTTGGAAGGGGTGAGCATCCGGCACCCCATGATGAGCATGGGGTCTTTTTGCATTGTTTTTCCTTTTTCCTTTCTGGTAAGCTTCGGAATGTGGCGCAGCAAAGGCGAGCGGAGCCCGGGGAAAAGGAGGCGGGCCCTGTTCTTTGAGGCCATTCGGCTGCGGCATTAATTACATGAGCCGCACGCCTTCTAATATCATTACGGTGCCTAGGCGCAGACAGCTGGAATTAATTCCATAAACACGAAGCCCCAACATCTTTTTGTGTGTGCGCCTCTCACTTACCGCTCTAATGTAATCTTCATTACCAAGGATTAGTTGTGCGCGCCTCTTTCATCCTCGGCAAGGCGGTCGGCACGTTTCATCTTTTGCCCGTTGCCGTTGCTCTCGGCCGCCAAACGCGCTTTCAAATTTAAAGCAGTTCGCCCCGTAATCCCAGCCCGAGATCTGCTCGCCTCCCCGCGTCCCAGATGGGACGGGATAATGGGATGTGCGAGGAAAAGGACGTCGGCAAAAATGTCTTCCCCCTCCCCCGGCGTTTATCCATTTTAAGGGACGCCCAACTTCTAACGAGATGTCCCCTTTTCCTGTTGCGAGCGCAACAAGTAATCGTGTTCACCACCTTTCCCGACCGCTCACTGGATTAAGGCTGCTGCTGTTGCGAGGGGATTACGATCAAATATCGTAATTAATATATACGAGGGCTAAAAACAACTGCCTCCTGCGCCGAGCATATTGATGAGGAACCTGTTTGTTTGCTAAATGCGGTTAACTAGCACACGCTGTTCGCCATGACGCTGGGGAATCCACTGAGAATGCCTAATTCCGGCCAAATACACCCCATCGAAAATGTGATTAAACGACTTTTCGCTCCCTGCAAAGGGGATCTACAAGATGTTAATGTCTTCTAATGTGGTTACACGACTCATCCAGTTGACCGATTCCCTCTTTTCCTTTTGTCGCGAAGAATCCTAACCTCTTTACGTTTTCTTTGCGAAGCGGTCTCGCTCAAAGCTCGCTCGAAATAGGAGAAAATAATTTTTCTCGACGTTACGTGTCTGCTGCTTTGTTAGCCTTATTTATTTTTCACCCTGCTATCCTTCAACTAGAATTATTCGGCCAAAAAATATTTTGACGATATTCTTTCTAATCTTCGTTTTTAATTCAATTTCGGGAGATGCATTTCAAAAATGCTATTACCTAAACAGCGGATATCTCTTTGTGTAGTTAATTGCTCGTCAGATTAAATCTAGATTAGTATGTGTATCAAATTAAATTAACTCACGACATGCATAACAATATGAAGAAAAAGCAAAACAATATAAATAAAGACGCTAGAATGGAAAGGAAAACCATATGTTTATGAATTATTAAAGAAATTCATTTGAGTCGAAATCAGCGTTGGACAAAAATTTCAGATGTGTTAAGTGTAAAACAATTTACAAATATGCGTTATTTCATGTAAAGTTTTAAGGCGGGATTTTAGTCACTTAAATCTGTGCCCTTAATGTTTAATCTGAGGGGGGGGGGAATGCTGTACATTAAATAATATTTCTTCAAAAGGAATCAGACTTTTAATACTTATACATTTAGGGTACTAACTCGCATATCTTATTTAAGTGACATTAGGCTTTAGTTAAAATTATCAGTGGAGACAAATATCTTTTTAACGTTTTTTGGCTGAAAATCTTATTTGACTGGATGCACAATTTTAAAATTGAAAACTTGAAATCAAAAATGCTTTGTCTTAAAAATTGTAATCAGTTTTTTACTATCAATGACATTCAAAATATATTCCTGTTTTTTTTCATTCTCTTATATTTTTCTTTAACGTACATTTCTCTCTTTACACTATTTGCTTTCAGGTCGCTTAAAGAATAACTTAGTGAAATATCCTTGTTTATCGAATCATGTCTTTCTAGTCTGTATCTTGAAACAACTGAATAGTTTTTAACAAAACATTGATGCATGCTTCAATTAATACAGGTATTTTGACACGCATTGCTGATGTCTGTATAATTTTTGCCCTTTGAGCAATTGTTTAAACTCTAATGTAATATCAAATGTATAATTATTTAAAATGAGTTTAACTCTTCGAAAGAGTCTGCGATGTTTAACGCTGATTGTCAAATGCTTTTTAAGTTATTTGCATTTTTTCCCCAACTTTTTAAAAGGAAAAATATTAAAGAAATTTGTTTTATAATTTATTATTCGAAATAGAAATAATAGTATACACATTGTTGCAGCGAAAATTTTCTAACTGTACTATTGTAATATTTGATTTTAAAAGTAATCTTAGGCATTGAAGATAATTTTATCATTTGCCACTTGTCTATTCTTTCTAAATTCAAAATTAAATCATACTTTTGTATGAAAATTCACTCTCATTAAAAGTATAGATAAGTTCTTAATGATACCAGAGAAACCATGCACATTTTGAAAATGTATATAAGCTATACTGATATTAACAGATTGCAATAAGAGTAATGAAACTTTATTAATTAGAGTGTCTTTTTACTGTGGCTTATAGTTACGATTATGTAATTTAAATTTTTACTTTATATATAAATATTATGATATTTATTATATTTTCCTTTTTTTCATAAAACAAAATGAAAAAAAAAACGAATTCTGAGTAAAACGTAAGTTGATAAACATAAAGAATTTGTTAAATTGTTGTAAAATCAAGAACTTTAATATCTATATTTCGATCATCGGTCTACGACTTAATGCTGCTATTATTTATATTTTTCTATGAATTTGCTTACCAAAACTCAAATCCAGTTTTTTCCCTCCTTTTTTTGTTTTATTTGATTAGAAATATTCATATTTATCCAACATAATTTAAATAAATATTCCTTACAATGCTAAAATTTCCTAAATTTCTTAACTCACATTGAAGACGATATGAAATGAAAAATATTTAATCTGAATTCCTGATCTATTTTTACCTAATTAACCTATTTTTTGTAAATATTTCACATTTTGTAGACAATAGAGATGGGAATTCATGTATTCTATTTTTCAACTGTTGACTATGTTATGTACAAAGGGAATTCAAAATGTTTTTGTCTTTACAAAAATATGCAAGTTAAAAATTATTGTTCTGGTCGCTTAAAACACTCCATTACGTATATTTTTTTTAATGCCAACTTGAAAAAACATTTCCCATTTTTTTTAAATCGGTAACTCATTCTTAAGTTTCTCAGTTTTGTTCACAGCATCTTTATCAGTCGTAAAATTTAAATTTTTGAGTTGATCCTTGATCTTATGGAATTGAAAAAGGTCACAAGCTACATCTGTCGAATACGGAAAATAAAAAAATGAACATCTTGACACCTGATAAAATGTCTATTGTTTGATAGTGCTGCTTGCATGTACTTCTGAACCGTGATATTGCACTTCGAATTGTAACTAACCTTTCCTTTAATGGTAAAGCACCATTCTCGTTCTACAACATTTTGACTTTTCCATAATTTGGTAGAAATTGACTTTAAAATACCAAACAGTGGATTGCTGTTGCTTTTCTAGCAAAAAAAAAAAAGTGTCTAAATCCGAATGTATCATCACCAGTAACAATTTCGAAGTCATTTTTACCTTTATTGTTGTGGAATTTTTCTAGCTTTAATTTACTGTCATTCACATAGCAAGTTTTACTCGTTTATGGGTAAATGAGGTATTCAGCAGGAACATATTTTACTGAAAAATATTCACTTAAGGATAGTTTTATTATTTCTCTTCTGAGATTTTCACCTCTTTCTGAATGTTTTCATACAGATCAGGAAGACTTATAACAATAGTTTTCTAAAAATCTCAGTTTGTTCTTTATTATTGGATGTTGGGGATCTTCAATTTCTTTCTCCATATTCTATACAGAACTTCTACTTCTTTTCAGTTCTGTAAACCATGAAGTTAATGCAAATATTAGTGAAAAAATGGAGTGTGTTCTTTGGAATTCTCGAAGAATTATTTAAATGTATGATATTATTTTCGATCATTTTATCTCGAGGAATGTGATTTTAGTCGTGTAACGCAGTTGTCAACATAAAGTCGTAATCTTAAATCTATTACGACTTTATGTTATTATATTAAATATATAATAAAAAGAGATGATCTTTCTGACTCACACAAAATTAGAACCATATATTAACATCAAAACACGAGCCACAAGGATGTATTCGACGCATTTGAAAGTTCAAGCTTTCAAATGACACTATTATATTAATAGGATTATGTCCAACAATTAGTGAAGGATGAATATCAAACAATTTTTTTATTTAGTACTTTCTAGAATTTTGTGTGGTTAAATTTTTATGATTATAGTGTACCGCAAGCCCTCTGAGACCAGATATTATTTTTTAAAAATTAATTTCATACTTATAAGTTCATTATACAGATCAAAATAAAACGAGTCTTACAGTAGTCGCATATGATGTGTAACATCTGACATGTTATCGTGGTAAAAAAAAACCAAAAAAAAAAACGCAATAATAACTTAAATCCTGAAAAAAAATGAATCGGGTAGGATTGGAAATATTTTTCTATCGAATAATTATATCTTTAATGAAAATTTTATTTAATTAACACAAGGAGTAATGCAGTTTTTTTACCAAAAATAATTATTTTTGTTCAATTTGGGGAAGAGTGGAGATAACTAATGTATGACTTATGATAACTTATGATAACTAAAATATGACACATATACTTGTGATTTCAAAGTATTTAAAAACCGTTGAAAAACAGCGTCAATAGCAATACCACTGTTAGTTGTCGAAACATTCGAATTGTGTTCATTTCGAGCTTGAGTTAATCATTCAAAAAAGCTATGAATGGCTCAGCTTCTGGCAAACTGAATTTTTCGTTAAAATCACCACTCGAAATTATGGGAAGCGAGTGATAGTTCTTTTTAAAAGAGCAGAACCACCTTCGGTATATGGTAAAAAGTAAAGCAGGAAATCTTTAATATTTTGAGCCGTTTGATTCGGAGAAATGTATACGGCAACCAAAATCACTGTCCTCAGATTTCATATACAAACGAGCCCTGAGACTTTGACGATTGAGCGTAAGAATCGCAAGTTTATCCTGGATGAAGTCTAATAAGACTTGCTGGTATATGCGAAGTGGATTTAGAGTCAAGAAAATATGAAACCGAGTTTTTGAATTCGAATATTTTAAAATGCTTAATTTAACAATATAAAAAAAGGCTGTCAGCTTGCTGGCTTCTAGAGTTGGACCCCGATGCGAGGGTAGCGAAGAGACACCACGAAGCGCGCTGATTGGTCAAATCAAATAGCACACGCTTCCCCGACTTCCTGTTACACTTTTCCGTCCCTTTTGTCGAAATCATTCCTACTAATATCCAGCAACCGAGAGGAAAGATGTTACACATCAAAAACTGTTAGTATGATCCAATGTAAGCGTAATATATATGCGAAATTTTAAAAGAAAATGAAAAAAAAAATTGTTTAAAAACAATTGAATTTCGGTATTTATTGAAAATGCCTCTTATGTAATACAAAATGTAAAGTCTGCTCAAAAGTGTACATTGAACCAATTAAGCTTTTGCAACAACTAAAATATTAAAAAAGGAAAGAAAAGAAAAATGTAGAGAAAAATCCAAAAGATACCGCGATTGCCTATCAAAACATTTTTGATTTTGATCGGTTTTTTTAAAAATAATTTTGTGTTTCAGATAATCCAAACCCTTAAAAAAGATTTGTGAAATTATTTGTGAGTTTTATATTTATAAAAACGTCTATTTAGCGCGTAATGTATTAAATTCAATATCTTCAAAAGCGGGGGGAATATTCTACTGAGAACTTATGTATAAGTAATTTAAAACAAAAATTGAAAAATTTAATGATTAAAATAACTTTAATTCTAAAATTCATATTGTATATTCCGATAAAGTGAAGCCAGAGTATTTGACACGATTATAATGATGTGATAAAAATTAATCTCGTAATAATAAGACGTGGTAAGAACTTGAAAATCTGACGTAATATCTCTAAATTTGGTAATACTATTGGTGTTGAGTATTCTTCGAGCATTGTCTAATATCTTGACAAAATAATACATTTTGTGTTATCTTATCATTGTTCTTATCAATATAATACTGAATCTCAAATGAACATGATGAAAACTACTCTTACGGTGTTTTGGAATACTTTTACGATTTTTATTATTTTTTCAAAAGATGACTTTATTCTTACAAGCCCGAGAATTATCTCCAAACGCTTTTAAACTAAAAAGTACATAGTATTTGTGTAGCTCTTCCGTGTTCTTATTTCGATGGAAAATATTACCACATGAAGAAACTGCAGGATCTATCGTATTAGTTTTGAATAATAAGTGTTACTAATTTCATTTTATGAAATAATACCTACCAATTGATAGAAAGGGAATAATTATACGGCGAAAAACGTCTGTTTTTTTATATTAATTTTTCCCCTTCAATTTTAGTCGCTTTGCATTCCCTTTTTGATATCCTTTATTATTGTTTAGGAGCTTTTCGTAAAACATCAGAGCCTTAGCTATTACTATTCATTTAACTGCAATTTTTAAAATATATTTAATAACAATCACCATCACTATATCTAAGGAAATTATTGAAACTACGCAACTGAGTGACTTGTAAAAAATAAATTGGCTGTTATTCCTTATATGAATAATACAGTATAAGGGGCGCACACAAGGGAGGTGTCCTAGGGATCCGGACACCCCCCAAAGCCCTTGAGTTTTTTTTCGATTAATGATAATCCTATATATATATATAACGTAAAATTTAATTAAGTACTTGTAATTAACAATTTATTTTATAAATGAATGCTAATTATTAATTCAATAATTTTTTGTTAGTTCAATTGACAAAATGAGAAGAATCCATTGGTATTGTCTTGAGGTTGGAGAACTTTCGACCATGGACACACCCTTGAAAAAATTTTGTGTGCGCTACTGTACATTATATAAATGTAAAAATTAGTCAAAACAGTATACAATGAAAACATTTTCTAATCGTGAATTTAGATTCTTTTTCAGTTATTCTTGCATATATTTTTTTATTGCTTAAATTTAGTTAGATTGTTCCATTTGTCACTTAATTTAAAAAAAATTATACGAAAAGTAAAATTTCTGTAGTTATTTCCTACCCAAAAAATTTTGAAAAAAGTTTCCTTCAAAAGAATAAACAGAATAAATATCTTTTGTGGTTAATTTTCAAATTGTTTTCTTTAATTTAATACTAAATTAAAAAAAGAAATAAGAGAATAAAAATTCTAAAAACAGTAATATGATTTAATTTTTGTAAAATAATAAAAAGTTTTCAAAGGGAGATGGGAATTGAATGGCAAAACGTAGGAAATGCGGCTTCTTTACATGAAATTAAACCTGTTTCTTGATTCACTCATGATTAATTTCCGTTTAAATAATAATTCTAGTGAATAATTTCCAATATTGTTAACAATTGCTTAGTTTTAAATATACATCTGGTGAGCTATGTTTATGTATTAAAAACTTATATCACTTTAGTTGTGATCATGACATTTTGGTGTCGCATAAAAAATCCATCTTTAGTATTAAATAATTATATAATTTGTTGATGTCAGCTTTGTAGTTTTTAAAATTAGGTAAAGTCTTACAGTTATTAAAATTGGGTAAAGTCTTATAGTTATTAAAATTGGGTAAATCTAAATTTCAAAATGTAATACCAACTTTCGAGATGTATGTATAGGATCTCTATTTTCTATTAAAATTGGAAAACTAAATCGAAATGTTAACAAATTGGTGAGATTTTTAAGGATAAATATATGTTTGTATGTATGAAATTTAAAAGCATATATATCTGTTAAAAAACGAGCATCGTTTTGATGCCTGCGCCATTGCAATTTCATAGAAAAACCATTTTAGCTTTCTCGCATATACTTTCTAATTTATCTCATGAACAGTTGTTGCAATTATCCGCTATTTTTTTATTAAATATCACTGGTGGGATTTTTCCTGGTCTAAATTCATATATTTCAGAAGTTTTAATTGCATCAGAACTTTCACTAAAGCTATTGGTTCGTGAATAATTCAATAGTGATTCAGTAATGATCCTTGTTGATATTTGTATTGATTATATATGTAAAAGGATCTCTCTCTCTCTCTCTCTCTCGGAACAATAACACTAAGAAATTACCGAAAACTCGATTTCATATTGGATGTATTACACAAAATTTGAAATGTTGAGAAAGTTAATGATTTTAGAACTTTTAATGATCGGTTTTTAAACTAACATTTAGCTTTAAAAAAGTGTTAATATTCAATATACCTTAAATTTTGCTGTGTGGGGATAATTGATTAAATTTCGTGGGTTCACAAATGAATATACCGAATTGGTTATAAAAATTGTAGCATCGCATATTTTATATTATAAAATTACTGTCACACACAGTTTAAATTTTTAACTTTATTTAATGTGCTGCTTGTATGTTACGTATTTTCTTGTAAAGTGATGAAGTTTTTTTTCTTATAATAGTTTCTTACGATTGGCAAAAACAGTATGTCTATGTTTCTAAATTTTTCAACTAAAGTGTGTAGTTATTATTTCGTCTTATTGACTATAGTCCGAAATTTGCTTACCAAATTATTTTGACATTGAAACTCATTCTTGTAACATTTATAGAGTATAAACTCTAGTAACAAAAAGTTGAGTCATTATTGTAATGAAAACTTAATTTAATTTTAATAAAGACTTTGAACTCCGAAGTTGATCATTTTGAATGAATGAAAAAAATTACAAGATTGTGTCATTTTGAACGTAGAAACAAACTTTTGAAATTCTGTGTGTGTGTGTTTTTCCCCACTTTCAAAAATTCTGCTACAATTTTAAAAATGAATTTCTCATACCCGTTAAAGTAATGCTTTATTAACAAAAAGATTTGTAACGATGAATTTCAACAATGTTTTGAAATGTAATGACTCAATAATTAAAATTCATATTTGACTTCATGCTAAAAGGCGCAGTCTCCATTTTATTATCATATATCACGGTTTTAGGAATGAAGTATAAATTTTAAATTTGAATCAATTGTGTAATTGTGTCATTGAAGTTTTCTTATTACTGGTTTTTTCATAAATTGTGTATTACATTTATCTGCCGATATAGTTAATAATATCTAAATAGGTTAATAAAATTATTATGCAGTTAAAAAAGCTATACCTATCCTGATTATTTATCCGGATTTTGCTGTACAGATGAAGTAATTTTTACTAATTTGTTTTTTCACTCTTTTCTCTTATTATATTTTATGTTATTTGTAAGCCTTTCTATGAAATAAATGAGGAACTATTTAGATGTATTTATTTGACTTTTTTCGGCTTCAATTTTCGCTGTAATTCTAAAAAAAATTCAGTTTGCGCTGCTTTTTTTCCCAAAGATTTTTTTGAATCTTATTAAATAATAATCAATTTCTGAATCTTTTCTTTCCAGGGTGTTCTCCAAGCTTTGACGAAAGGACGTCTTGAGTGTGATATACCAGATGAGACCAGGAAAAAGTTTGACCAGTGGTATCTTCAACAATTTTTTCAACACTGTAGGCAAGTCGCCTTGTTACAGCAACAGCATCAACAACAGCAGCAGCAACAGCAACAACAACAGCACCTTCATCATCACCACCCCCATCACCCGGCCATTGTGCAACCCGGTGAACCCATAACTGTCTCTGGAAGCCCCCCACACAGTGGTCCTCAAGACTTAGTTTCCAGAGTTGCAATAGCTGGACCTCAGTCTCAAGGTCGAACTCGCATTCGAACTTCTTTCGACCCCGAACTTGAATTACCGAAATTACATCGCTGGTTTGCAGAGAACCAGCACCCATCCCGTTTGCAGATTCAGCAATATGTGAGAGAATTGAACTCTTTAGAATCTCGAAGGGGTCGCAAACCCTTAGATGTGAACAATGTAGTTTATTGGTTTAAAAATGCTCGAGCAGCGCATAAAAGAGCCGAACAGAAGTGCTGCTCTGAGAGCAATGGGGTTCGAAGCCCTTGCGGTGAGGGTGGGGGCGAGAGTCGTTCAATGGTATCGGAACAGAGTAGTTGTCGACCCTCCAATGAAACTGAAGGGGAGAGGTTCAGTGGTGGAGAAAGTCATTCTGAATCGCAAGCAAACAGCTCGGACGATTCGGATAATGCTCATACCTTGGACCTCTCCGTACGTCGTTGTCACAGCTATAGTCTTATGGGTGATCTTGAACATGGTGAACCCCAAGTGGAACTGAGAATTAAGGAAGAACCAAGGGACTCCAGTAGTGAACATTCCATTGAATCCAGTGATAGTGGTGACGAAGAAGTTGACGTTATGGAAGACATGAGCACGACGATTGATGAACCTGGAATCAGAGAAGATTACAGTGAAGGTATGCAACAGAATGGCGGTGTATCTGGGAACGAGAGTATGGTTTCTCAGGAAGGAGATATAGATCGTCAAGGCTCAGGAAATTATCCTGGACGCGTTCTGGGTCGTCTTGAAGAAAGAAGAAAAAGGAATCGAACCTTTATTGACCCTGTTTCTGAAGTCCCGAGACTAGAACAATGGTTTTCTGCTAATACTCACCCTTCTCATAGCCAGATTGTACGTTTTACGCAAGAGCTCAACAGCATGCAATACAGACAGAAATTCCCAAAACTCGAACCAAAAAATATTCAGTTCTGGTTCAAGAACAGACGAGCCAAATGTAAACGACTCAATCTAGCTGCCAATTTGCAAAATGTTAGTTGTACGGACAAAATGATATTACCAGCTAATTAGGCATGGCTGGAATTACTCATAACTTACCTCTGGTGCTCTCATGATTATGTAACCTCAATCATATTCTAGCCTATCTAGTGACGTGTCTGGAAAACTCAGGCACGCAACATAATTTAAAATGCATGAGTTACCAGAAATGTTTGCCAAATGACAGGAGTTAAAATATTATTTTAGAGGGAAAAAAAACAGAGTAAACACAACACCTCGTGGCCAGTACATTTTTTCCCTTGGCCAGAGCTAACGTGATTTGAGAGCTTTCTATTTTAATTCACTTGCAATCTGAATAACCTATTGACCTCTCATGATTGTATATATTTCAAAGCGTGAGTATTGTAGGTGATAATGTGTGCTTAGCACTCTTTCAGTTACATTTCAATTGTTATAGTTATATTATATGATTGAATTTTACGACTGCGCTGGTCTAGGTGGATCAACTTACTAAAATATATACCGATATAGTGAGTATTACACTCTAAAATAAATATAAATAAGCTGGAGGGGAAAAGAAAAAAAAAACACACGAAAAAAAAGCAGTGATATTTTAAACTTTTTGCTCTTGCATGCTTAATTTTTTTCACTACCATTCTATGATTTGCGAAACTGTTGTGAATCGCCAGTCTCAAGTTTTTTATTCATTTAAACTTTAAAAAAATGAAGAAAACAATCTTAGATGCTGTCTGATGGTTCCTTTCATTAGACTTTTTTTAAGGAAAAAAATTTTAGGACAGTCCAATTTAATTATGAATTATTAATGCTCATTTTTTGTACATTTCAGTGATAAAAAAATACTCAGTTCTAAATTTTAATTTATTTGTATATGTAAGTAAATGACAGGCTTACATGTACATTGTTATTTATTAAACCTAGTGTATGGTTTCTATCTTTGAGAAAGTATTGATATATTGTTCGTAGATGTTGTTAAATGTACAGTAATGTTGGTGCATATGTGTTGCAATAGCTTTCGCTTAAAACGTGTTGCTCTCTGTGACAAAAAATACAAATTAGCCAGGGGTTTGCTTAATTGACTGCTTTAGGGAGGGGCAAAAATGCTACTTGTTACTCTATTGGATTATCCTCCAAACTTTTTACAAGTTAAGCAATAAATTTTTGTAACACTTTTCTATCTGTAAGGAAAAACGATTCCTTTTTACATTCATTTGACTTATTATTTTAGGTACCATGTTATAAATACACTTCTCATTTTTAGTGTATTTATACCACTAAAATGAAATTCAAAGTAATAACTTATCCGAAATTCAACCAAGGAAGTGTTACTTTTCTTCATTAAATAACTCATTGTTTGGAAATTTCAAATAAAGACCCATTGCATTGTAAATAATATAGCTACAATAATTTTGAACCTAATCATAAAAAAATCGTTAAGTTTGGACTTTGCTGAAATATTTTAAAGCAGAACTTGGTATTCGAACTGCTGTTGTTTAATTCCATTTTATCTTGAGTCATTTTAAACCTATATCGATTCGTGTTTTTATAAAATATGAGAAATGGAGATATCTAATTATTTTAATGAACTTTAAAATTTCCATTCAATCATTTCGTAGATATATCTAATTATTTTAATTGACTTTGTAATTTATATTCAACTATTTCATAGAAATTACCAAGATTTTGTGTATAATTTTTTAAATGCTTTGTAGAAGCTTGAATATTGCTCAGATTGTATACGTATATATATATATATATATATATTCGAGGGCAGCTATATGCGTTAGTGTATGCGTGAATGTTGCGTGTGATTCTGTTTAAAATTTCTAGATTCTTTACTCATTTTCAATAAGATCTCACAGCTATGATACCATATTAAGCATTAAAAATGAGAAATTATTAAATCAGGAATTCAACACAGAACTACTCAGATTATTGTCCCTAAATAGTAAGAAAAATAGTTCAGCCCTATGAGGGTAAATACAGGATATAGCATTATTCGCTACAGTATATTCGGGTATTCTTATTTTCCTCTTAAATACTCAGTTTTAATTTCCAATGAACTTTAAAATCCAAAAAAATAAAAAAAAACCGCTACTCACGTTAATACTCAAGTTTTTTTTTAGAATAAACTGTTTCACACCAAATCCAGTAATTATAATGAACATCATAAAAATTCCCAATGAATATCGTATATTTCCAAATATAAGCTAAAAGTGAATTTTTCCTCAAAAAAAAATTTACTCAAAGTTTGTAATTTGTATATAAAACCGAATTGGGGAGGGATTCTTGTGATTTTCAAACATGTAGCGCGCTATAAGGGTGAAAATGTTTCTAAATGGGTGAAATATTTTCCCAATCAAATTGCTGTAAAGTAAAAAGTCAAATGGCATCGACGATTATATTATTTATGGTAACCCTATCTAAAGATTACACATTACTTATATATATTTATTTGTTATCTTGTACATCAGATGTCGGCAACCTGAGGCATGCGTGCCAGATGTGGCCCGCGGAACAATTTTCAGTTGCATTCTACACCATTCTACAAAGCCATTAGTATTGAACTTTTATTGCATAATGCATCAGGAAAGTCTAGTTGCCAAGATTTTCGTCACAGTGCTTAATTTCTGTAATGAACAATGTTGTTAAAATCATTAATTTCATAATGTATTTTTCTTCATTAGTACTCAGACAATTTATGAAGAAAAAATGGAAAGTGAATACGCGGATCTTCCCGTATATTTCTTCATTAGTACTCAGACAATTTATGTAGAAAAAATGGGAAAGTGAATATGGGGATCTTCCCGTATATAGCTATAACCGTTGGCTTAGTCGTGGTAATGTCTTGAATAAGTTTGCGTCATGCATGGAATGAAAGCATAAAAATTATTCTTAATGAGAAGGAACAACATTTTCCCGAATTGAACGATAAAGAATGGCTTCGAAGAGAAACTGATGCTTCTGACACATCTCAATGAACTAACATAAGATTGCAAGGAAAATGCCAAACAGTTATGGAGCTTTTTGAATATGGAAAAGGCTTTGCTACAAAATTAAGTCTATTTTCCCGCGGTATTAATGTTTTTAACTACAAATACTTTCCAAATATTAAAGTGGTCGCAAATACATTGACTATATACAAAGATGAACTTCAAACCTAAGTTGAAGCACTTAAGACAGTGCTTCTCAAACTTTCACTCTTTGCGACTCAATATTCCACCATAATTTTCATCGCCCCCCCCCTCCATACAATAACAATGTATTGAATTCACTAATACTATACTTTGACGCAAAGGCTACAATACGACTTTAACCTTCCGAAGTATGATCTTTTCAGTCCACTGCTATCCATAAAATTATTCCGAAGGCTTTGGAATGTAATAAAAGGACATTGACAGTGTTTGCGATGGATTTACTTATTTCAGAGGATTTGCTTATTTATTCCTTTTCTCTCCCCCCCCCCCCCAATACATCACATACTCGACCCTACATAGAAAACAGTGGTATTAGGGAGCGAATCGCGTAATTTTTAATTCGCAGTTAAGGAATAATTATAAACCGTACAAATTATCAAGATAAATATTAATTTCTGGATATAATTTTATACGTGACAAATCATGGGGTCACTGTTATTATAAAATTTGTTCTTAACTTAGTATTGTTAATTATAAAATATATTGTGCAGGAATAATGCATTTATAAGTGTATTATATCTGTGTAAATGTTTATTTTAATTTTTATTATGTCATAAAGTATTTTATTTGTTTACTTTCCATAAATTAACAAATTCTTAAGTAATCTTTTGTTTTCAACTTTTCAATATGCCCGCGCTCCCCTAGTAGAGTTATCACGCCCCCCCCCTAGGGGGCGCGCCCCACAGTTTGAGAAGCGCTGACTTAAGGAGGAATTTTCCAAAAGATTCAAAAACTCTGAAGTTAGTATGTCTATATTTTCCTTCCTAATCAAACCTGATTTATAATCGACTCATAATAATCTCATTCGATTTGTCAATATTCCTCTGTTGTACACTATTTTGCTAGCTGTACTTTCTACGCCACTTTTCTTTGTTTGTAAAATGAACGGGAAGAGAAATTCGTATACGGGACATGATCCTTTCATGTCTTTGAAGAAAAACTCACTGCAAAAGATATCCCAATGTGGGAATGTGAATTTTACGAACTATTTTGAAAACTCTAATTCAGACACTGACTTTGAAGAATTTATGTGGCTTTTTTTTCTTTTAAAATCAATTCAAACCCCCCCCCCCCAAATTAAAATCTCTTGCGCATGGCTGATGGAAAACGTTGGAGAAAAAACAGTTTTCCCTAGACTACGTTTTTTCTGAGCTTAGCGGGAACATATAAAAGTCCTTACTTAAAAAAAATTCCAAAAATTCTCGGCTTATACATGGATATATACGGTGCTCATTTTTTTCACTGAAATATTTTAATTAGCATTGAAAATATTTGTTTATGATACAAAATCAATGTTTTTGTTGGGGAATTATAATAATGTTTAAATGTGTGATCAATAAAAATTACCAGTTTTTGAAAAGTCGGATGCCATTATTATTTAATTTTACCATGATATTTTGTGAAAAAGACAAATGTGAAGAATTATTTTTAAAAAAGCATATCTTTTTTCAATATCCTAATTATGCTGGAAAGAAAATAAGAGTGTTAGATAATCTCAAATGCGTTTTCTGTCTACAAAAATCTGAAGTTTAATCTCATGGTTACTTCGATCAGCAAATATTTTTTTGAAATATTTATCAAGCATGATAGGTTAATTTTGTAAAAGTATAGTAGAGAGTTCACTCTTTTATCATTCAATCCCAAGTACTTTAAAGAGATTAATGTCAAGAGATTTTTTTTCTTTTATCTTTAAAAAAAATTAACTCATTACTTCATTGAATGTTACTTTTACTTGTTAGCGATTTTTTATTTGCTGTATTTTGTGGAAGAATGAGTTGAAATTTTCATTTTAAGCATTTGCATTGTCTTAAGACGCTTCCAATGACGAAATAGAAAAATTAAATTTTATAAGTGGCATTTTCCTTTATACAAATATAATAAAAGATTGGTAGTTGAAAACATTTCTGAGATTTAGAAGTTTTTGAGTCAGGGTCTAAATCTTGATGATTATTTATGTTCTTGTGTATATGTTTTTCTGGTCTTCTGTTAGAACTTTTTCTTTCAATATATAACCCTTCTCTTTGAAAAAGCACGAAAATTTTTTTTCTAAAGATGTCAGTTTTTTTTTTTCGTGCAGCGTACGTGAATTGTTAGAAACTTTTTTGTTTTTCCGCTATTCGTTGGATTTGTTTATGGTTAGATGCATTGAAATCTGAATACTCTAAGCCAGGGGTCGCCAACCCGTGGCACGGCTGAGTTATAAAAGTGGCACGCGAAGACTTATTGAAAAATTTAAAAAATTTGAAAAAATAATAATTATTAATTTGTTTTACTGTTTTATTGAATGGTGGTTGTCTCAAACAAAACAAAACATCAAACTTTATTTTAAATACACTTAATTAAATTACAATAGAAAATTATAAAGTAGACAACACTCCTTCATTGTTGTGTGCGTTGGTTTTCCAAAGGAAGTGCATTCGTGAGATTCTGGAATTTGAGGGTGGTGTTTTAAAATATCTGGAAAAAAACAATGAACTTCCTAGTGAGTAGATTTTGTTAGCATCTTCGTGAATTAATCCTAATGTAAAAAATCTACAAATTGAATACTCAGTAAAAAAAATCTACAAATTGAATACTCAATAAAAAAAAATCTACAAATTGAATACTCAGTAAAAACAATCTACAAATTGAAAAACCACATTAGAAAGTACTGACTGTTAATTATTTAGAATTAAATTCTCTGGTTACTCATTTTTATTTTATACCTAACCTAGCTGATTCAAACTGAAAAAAAAAATTAACAATAAAACTTAAGTTTGTACTTTTGTCTTATTTATTATATTATTTTTAAATTTCCACTACTTAGACTTGGATAAAATATGTGCTATTTGCGTAAAAATTCCATAATAAGCCTATAAGTAACATTTTTTTGTCCTACATATTCTTTTGTTTATTGGAAAAGTTTGAAGTGGCACTCATAATTTATTTTTTATCAGATTGTGGCACTCTTCTCAAAAAGGTTGGCCACCTCTGTTCTAAGCTAACAAGTCATGAAGTCTGGCTTTATAATTCGTAAAACTATAGTATAGCTCCAGACTTATTTAAAGACTGATTACACAAATTGAAAGTAGAAACTGAAACACTTTTTATTTAATTGAATGATTTAACTGATTCTCCGCTTGAAGTAAACATAATAGAGAAAAGTAAGATATATCCTGTTTATAGCTGAAAAATCGCTTAGCTAAATACTCCAAGCTAAAATCCGCGTATTGGTTGACAGTTGTGCAATGCACATCAGTCCGTCATAATTGTGTCCAGGAATATCATATTTAAAACTAAAAAATCGTGTTTGCTTCAACTCTTCTGTACTTGCATTAAAATGTTTGGAAACTGAACATAAGTATTAATACTAATAAAACAAATAAAATCTCTTAAAATGTGATACTAAAAATAAAAAATGAATCTCATAAAGTAATGAGAAATTTGGTTTACTTCTGTTATCGAGCACTGTAAAAGTCAAAAGCTGCCATAACCATTGAATCCTAGGCTACAAGAAAAGGAGTTACGTGTGATTTCCTTTTCCAGTTTTATATACTAGTCAAGATAAATAACTCCAAGTTTCGGAACTTAAAATCTGAGTTCTAAGGAACTTTTTGTGGGAGTTCGGTATCCGTTCTTACCTGTTAGGAATTGCAAATTGCCACATATGATTTGCATAATGACTTGTTTAGTTATTTTGTTATATATATATATATATATATAGGTTTATTAATAGAATTATAGTGACCAATAAATGTCATACGTTAGAATAATCTCGGAAATCGCCCTTTCCTGATGTATTGAAAAATAGTCAATCGTAAAATATGTGCCAGAAGTGGTGTAAGTTAGGCCTCGCTGCAACGTAGCTCATATGGCGTTCCAGTTTAATTTATTCTTTAAATCAAATATTTGTTCAAATCCGTCGAAGAAAGTTTTCTTTTATAAGACTAATTTTCCCCTCTTTGCTATTCAAATATATAAGTTAACATTAAATTATAAACTCGCATATGAGCTTGCATTGCTTCAGATACTCTGTAATTCTCATTTTAAAAATAATATGTGAATGCATAAATTTTTAAAGCTTGTAATTCAAGAGAAGGAAAAGTATATAATGACTGTAAGGGAACTAGGATATAAAAAAATACCATGTAAAAAGACTTAATATTTATAGATTGTTTTTGCGTGGATTTTTTGACCTAAGGGATAAACATTACAAAATATAACTTAATGTTGATTGATAGTATATTTAAGTTAAATTTAACTTTAGGCGACATTTAAATTACATCTCGCTATCTTTTAAAATATCATTGTGTTCTAATTTTTTCTAAAAAATGTATTCTTTTCAAAAGTTTTAAAATTAATCAATAAGATAAATATTGAGTAAAAAAGTATGTACTAACTTTCTGCCTATTTTTGGGTTCTCTCTTTTTTTAACTGACCAATCGAATTTTATTTTTAACACATTCTTTCACTTTTATGTTTTCCGAAAAACTCAATTTTTTCGGAAAGACTACAATACACTCCCTCCCGTTTTCTCCCCTGAAAGCTTTTCTCCGAAATGGATTGATTTAACAAGCGGTGATACTTAATGAAAATTTCTATGTGTTCGGTTGTGTGTGCTTGAAGGACATTAAAAACTTTTCTTTGAATTCTATAGAAGGAATGTGAATATCAGTATTTAAACTACTGTATTTTTATGGAACCGAGTGTAAAGCTTGAACAACGGTGCGTATGCTTTATAATTATAATTAAATCTGGATTAAAATTAATGTATCACAATATCATTCAATCTCTTTTCATTGCTTTCTAGAATGCTATACCTTTCAATCCCTTGCATATTTGCATAAATACCCTCGGGAAATGAACGAGAGCTCGCTGGAGAAAATAGAATGATAGAACATAATAAAGTCAATTACAAAATGCAAAATTTAGTAACAGCTGACTTGACAAGTTTAACAGATGCATTGTTATGTTTTCTGTTATTACTGTGCATCAGTACTGCCCCTATCAGTTACTGCACCTATTAATTGAAACTCAATATTTACACTGCATGTTATTACAACATAAAAATAAAGAATGATAGATTATTTATTACTGATTTCGATTGATTGACTTTAGAAATTGCTACACTCGTAGTGAATTGAATTTGAACTAAATGCTTAGAATTTAAAAGAAATATGATATTCGAGATTGAAATGCTAAGCAAAAATTTTGCCTTTTCGCATGGAAAAATAAATCAAAAGGAGTGCAATATTTGTTCGTTTTTAAAAAACTGCGAAATCGGAACTATTTCTTAATCTGTAGAACTACAAATTAAAGAAAAAAATATATGTGTATGTCTCGTAAAAAGTCTTGATTTTGTCTGACTGGGAATAAGTTTTTTTTCTTCCTGAACGTTAACAAAAACCTTATATCTTTGTTTTGCATGATTGACACTGAAACATAAAAAGTACTTATGGAGCTAATTATAAAGAGAAGGTAGGGTGGGTTCACCTTCAAAACCAGCTAAGAATGCAGGATGCTTCGTAAATGAGAAGAACATTACGATTGAGGAATCCGTGATGCATCTAACCATATTGGTTGTTTTTGTCTTCGTCTAAAATGGAGCACCTAAAAATTGTGAAATATTTTATAAATATGTTCTTTTTTTACTTAACTCGTTGAAGAGAAATACATAGTTAGCATTAGAATATAGAAAATGCCGCATGTGGAATATAATTTATGCGGGAAAAAATTTATGTATAAAAATAAAGATGAGAAATATGAATAAAAATGTTTGTTTTCTGTAGGATTGATTGTTTATTACCGTCGCATTTAGAAAAGCAACTCAAGGACTATTGGCAAAGGATCTCGTAATTTTGAATCTTGGTCAAATGACAACGACGACACCTTAACTTGCACCCTACTCTCCAAACTTGCACCCTACTCTCCAAACTTGCACACCACGCAAATGTGAGGTCTTATCCTTGAAAGATTTACGGTATATCACAGCTATGCTACACGACGGGATTTTAGTGGCATCAGGACTTGAATGCACGAATTGACTGCAACCATGCCGGTCACACTCCGGCGATTATGACTGCTTGACTATCGTTGCCACCTTTCTCTGTAAGATAATGAAGTGAGAATTTTTTCTAACGTTTGAGCATTTTTTAGTTTGAAAAAAAAATGCCCCGAGTTTTTTCTTTGAACAATTGTTAAAGATTAAATGGAATCTATTTTAGGACAGGAAATTGTTTATTTATTCTTCAATCGTGACAGAGAAATATGATTTAGTATAAAGATGCTTTCTGACTGCTTTTTTTATTTATTTTTAATTTTCATTATCGAAAGGAAAAAGATATTATTCTTTACTTCCTCTTGAGAGTAAACTATATGCAACTTTCTTTTTATAATTGTCAACAATTTGTTATTTAAAAAAATAAGGTTAGTTTCAAATTCAAAAATTACTTTTACTTTCGATCATTCTTTGACGTTTTCCGCCTTTTTTTTTTTTTTTTTTTTGATGCATCGTGCTCCATTGTAAATTTAGTGGATGCAATAACACAGCATAGCAATTTTTTTTCTTGTTTGATAATTTTTAATGTTCCTTTTTGTAGACTTCGTGCCTTACCCAATGGATGCAAGAAAACAGTATATGAATAATGTAAAACAGCACGAACCGGTGAAAATGAGGTAGAATTTTTTTTGTAGGGAAGCGAATCTTATCGTTGTTGTGAAATGATTAATAAAATGTTAAAACTTTATTTTAAGAAATGCTTGAAATTTGTGAACTTTGGCTCTGGAAAAAGATACCTTTAAAAGCTTTCAAAACACATTCATCACGCAAATAGTATATAATATTTAATTTTAATCATTCTATACAAATGTAAAACCATTTGAGGCTGGATGCAACTTTGACGTTTTTCATTACTTTGAAGGATTATAACTTTTTCTATTTTAAATCTTAAGTATTTATCTACTTATTATTTTATGAAATATTTAACGATTGATAATTTTAAAAACAATTATGCAGTTATTCATGTATTAAGATCACGATAAAAAAATTAAAGAAGATTGTGTTTATTTTTGAATGTAAGAATTTTCCGAGGATGAGGACAATATCTGGCGAATGTCTTACTTATTATAGGTCGCCAGTAGGGCTCTAAATAATTCTGATACGACTATTATTATACTTATTTGTTTTAACGTATGATCCCGAATAATAAATACATTTTGTAATAGCAACTTAAAAATTCAGAAGTTCAGTTAAATTGCTACTCTAGCAAGCAAGCGCTAACATGTTTGGTCATACAATTTGCAAATAAAAACATTAATATCAGGAGAAATATTTAAAAAAATAAATAAATAATTTATCTAAAGACAAAATTGCAAAATAATTTGTTATTGAAAATATAATCCCAATCACAAAGAAATTAAAATACAATAAGACGTTTGAAAAAACAATGCAAGAATCCAAGACAAACTTAAAAAAGATAAGTTATGTTCCAGAAAAAAAATTTAATTCGTTGAAGTTTCTCAATATCTGAATCGCGTTAATAAACAGATGTCCATATCTTTAACGTATTTCCTAAAGCAAATAATTTATGTAGTAGTGTATGTCTGAGACGCATGTGCAATAAACGGTTGAGCATTCGAAATTTATTTTCTCTAGGAATCAAAACTATTATTTAAAATCTTCAACAAAAAAAAATATAATAAAAATATCTTGTTGGATAGACAAGGTATCATTTTTTTAAAAAAAATAAATTTCTAAATTTAATTGGTTAAAAATCGAAAGTTTTGGAAAATTAGACTTATACTGATTTTTTTTTTCTTTCAATGGCATAAAAGTTTGTATCACTTTACGAATCCCAAGCATCACTTAATATCAACCTATATTTGCGCGAGATCAAATGTACATTGTATTCAAATTTAAATATGTATTTCCTGCACGGATATCGAACAACAAAACATTCAGAAGTAATAAGATGAAAAATAAGAATTTTAAGTAAGTATCTTGGAAAATTTGTATTTTTGAAGTAAACATTAAAACACTTTAAAGCGAGGTATATTTCTCTAGGAATTTTATATTTTCCTATTTATCCTATAATTTTTTTTCTATCCAATCTTTTTAATTTTGTCTATTGAATTCTTACCCTATCCCATTAATACATTTGGACTTAAATTTGTTGCGAATACGTATTTTTTTTCATATTAATCTTTACATTTAAAGAAGCAAATATTAGATGCAATATCTTTCATTTTCTTAAATTCCCTTTCTATATTCTAAGCAATTTTAATCCTTTCTGCAAGTAAATGTTACAGATGTTGCTTCTTGTGTTTAATTCTTATACTGTTAACATCCCCCCCCCTCGTTGAGTTTTATCTGTATATATATAAGCTTAGTTCTTTTATTTTTGCAAAACAGCTCGCAATTCGTGCCCGCAATTTAGTTGTTTTTGTGTTTCTGAACTACCTTCGCGCTGGGCAATAAATAGTAGCAGCCTCCAATCGTTTCTTTTCAATCGATGAGCGGTTTCTTTTTTTAAATGTTTTATATTAACGTTTATTTTTTAAGCTACATTTTTAAAATTTTGCTGGAATTTAGTGTTGCTAAGAAGTTTCTGTATAATTGCGTAAAAGAAACCATCATACAGATCTTCTGTAATGAAAGGTTCTTCGCCAAATGTATACATGTAAAATTTGTGAATTTCGTTTTAGGGAAACCATCACACGCAGATCAGTTGAAAATAATTGAAAACTTTAAAAAAAAAAAAAAGTTTCCATTTTGTTTTGTTTATTGTTAAGATATACATTCCTAACGTTGTTAGAAAAGTATCAATAAATGCTGTAGTTTTTAACATATAACTAATTTTTTATTAATTGTGACATATTTTTGAAGTTTCACAAAATTTACATTTATGTAGATAATACCTCCACCTGTAAACTAATGACCTATACACAAGAGAACTCTGTATCATGACAGCGAAAATTAACTTTGTCATTGTATAATGTGTACTAGAGATAAGAGAACTATTAAGTTCATTTACATAGTTTCGTTTTTTAAAAGTGTTTAGTTGGAGTTGTATGTGCTATAATAATCCGGTGATAATTTTAAAAAGCTTTAGCTAATATGTTTATTTCAAAATTGTTACTTTATGATCAATTCTCATTTGTTTTGTTGATGTATGTTGTAGAGAATTTCTATTTGCCGATGATCATCCGTCTGTTGTGAAGTAGATAAAGTATTTTTACCTCTGTTTTTGCTAATTATGTTTTTTATGATACTCAACTTATATTGATTGTTGATCATATTTACCTAGAGTTTCGCAATTTCATTCACATTAAAAAATTCATATAATCAATGTTACAAAAATTTTAAAAAGGGGCAAAATGCAAGACTATGCTATAGATGAGAACTGTATTATGAGATCGAAAATTATAATCTCGTGTTTCTTTGTATAATATGTGCTAGAGATAAGAGAACTATTACATTCATTTACATAGTTGTACATTTTGTATTTTGAAAGTGTTTAATTGAAGTTACTACGATTATACCCATTGATTATTTAAGCTTTAGTAAGCATATGTTTATTTCAAAGTTATTACTTTAAGATCAATTCTCATTTGTTTTGTTGATGTATATTGTAGAGATTTTCTATTTGCTGATGATCATCCGTCTGTTGTGAAGTAGATAAAGTATTTTTACTTCTGTTCTTGCTAATTATGTTTTTATTATACAACTTATTGATTGATCATATTTACCCACAATATTTCGCAAGTTTAAAAAGAATGTACGTTAAAGAAAATTCATACTATAATTTTTTTTCTTAATCCTGAACTCTTAATTGGAAAAAAAAAATGAATGCTGAATGCAATTTTTTAACATAAAAATTTAAATATTTAAGAACACAAAAGGCATACCAGTTGTTACATGTTACACTATAATCATATTTTCTGAAAATAAAAATTGGAAAATATAACAATAAAAATTGGGTACATGGATTTTAAACGGGTTTTTTTCACTTGTTATAAAAAATATCTGTGCATCGATATGATTTCCCGAAATTTTAATTACAAACTGTACGGAACTAGAAATTAAATTCAAATAATGAAATTTATGTGAATATACACTGAAGAGTAATTGAATCAGATACTTTTTCAGTATCGCGTGGCATCTTGAGGATGGTAATTCGCCTTGACTGTTTCGATAAAATGCCAGAGGCTTTAGGGAATTATATGAATCCATGATCTCTTAAAAATCTTTTCATAGCTTACGAAGATTGGATAGAGTGGAGTCGAACGTCTCTCAATGGAATGCCAGATGTGCTTGATGGGATTGAGATCAGGTGTCTTAAATGGTCAAGGAAACAAAAATGTAGATGTTATTGAACCTTTCGAATACAGTTCAGGAGTGATAGTTCGGCGCATTGTGGATCAACAGTGAGATGCTGTAGAAACAAAATTGTCGTTGTAACAGTGGTAACATTGACATGTGAGGGACGATGTCACACGTATCATGGATCATATTTTAGTTCACGTAAAAAATCTCTTGGTGAGAAAGTTATCTTTACCAACTTGAGCATTTTGGTAGCAAGAAAGATCTATCGCTTCGTGTGGTTTGCTATACTCTCGAACCCTAGCATCACCCATTGGCATATGCCAAGATGATTCTGGACTTGTCAAACCAGGCAACATTTTTGTACTTAAGAGTCCAGTAGTGAAGTTCCTGCGCCCTTATACAGTAGAAGCATTTCGTGAGATGACGGTTTTCATAATCCCGATCGAGAAGATAATTTAGGCTGGTGTAGCTGCTAACACTTCTTTTTATTCGCCAACGTTATTTCATTATGGCCCGTTTATCCATTGTTACAAGCAAGCTACCCAAAGCTGGATCAATTTATCGACACTATTGTGTACGCCGATTGGCCTATGTGGTGATGGTTTTACAGGAATCGATATAATACCAGACACAATAGCAGGCCCGTTGCCCAAAGACTCTTGAAAATTCCCGTGATTCATTACTTCTGAGTTCGAGTCGCACAATTGGCTTGCCCCAACAATTTACCCACGATCAAATGTGCTTAGATCTTTCATTTTACCCACCCTGAATTTATTATTACTTGATCATCACTCCCTATAATGTCGGATAACTGCTGTCATTTGGCTTTTTTTTTTACATAGATGCCCGCAGCTTCACATTTGCTGGATTCTAACTGTCTCTAATCCAATTGCTCTCCCGTGCAGTATATTAAACACACGAAATGCAAAAATTTGCTATAGGAATGAAAATCTTTTTTAGAGCAAAAAAGTGGAATAATAATTTCAAATGTGTTTAATATACATGATTTGTACGAAGGAAAAAATAACCTACTTATGTATTATATTGGTCCCCCCCCCCTCCCTTTAAAATTATATTACTCATCCCGAATTTACAGACACATATGCTAATTATAATTTCAGAATAGAAAAATAATTTTTTTCTGCGTTTATTTATTTTTTTTACCTTATCCGATTAACTGTCAAGATTTAAATTATGTATTGGCTTTAGAAAATTTAATTTTTTCTTTTTTTTCACTTCTATTCATTTATCTGTTTTTTATGAGGGATAATTTTTAAAATTGTACAATTTAATAATACTTTATCTTTCTATAAGTAAGATACTAAAATAATTTTACGACGGAAGAATATATATATTTAAACTTTTCTGAAAAACATATTTGTTCTGTAGGTTTATTGACCGCCAAGAGTTTTCTCAATTACTGCTACATACTTGGTTACAAAATTTTAATACCCTTTTTGTACGAATTATAACAGTAAAGTTATTTTACAAGAAAAAGACAGAACCACACCTTTTTTTTTATTTGATGGATTCATGTTTTTAGTGTATCTATCTTATCCGATTATAACATTTTCTGTTATTTCTAATACAATGATTATCTGGCTGTTTATAGACATTGTAAATATATCATTTGCAAGATGAAATTTGAATCGGAAGTATAATTTAGTTAAAAGTTTTTTACTAATGTAGTAAGGACATTTTTTAAGAGCATGTACAGAATTTTTATTTATTTGTCTAATGCATATTTCATTTAAGTACAAGATAAGCAGCACCAAATCTCCTAAATTTAAATCATAAGCATAAAAAGGTAGTTTCAGCTTCAAAAATTAAAAAAAAGTGCGTAAGAGAAAAATATTTATTTAATTAAAATTTTTAATGAAAAGTAAAAGCAGATTTACAGTACCAAAAATATTTTACTATGTAATAAACAAAATGACCGAAATTCCACCGTAATAAAATTACTGCTGATGAAATTCACAGAATTCGTTTTTGTTACTTTCTATATACACACTTTAGTGAGCAATACTTCAAACAAAAAATGACGCCTGGTATATTTGATGTTTTGAGAAAATTGCCATTTTTATAAGTTCAGCTTTTATATATAAAACTTCCTCTATTAAATTAAACATTCTTATTTCATTCAAAGTTTCGTCATTTTTTCTATCATTGATATTTTTTTAACACAAAATTTCTGTCTTGAAGATACTAAATACAAATTATTTTTATTTCGATTAAAATGAAAGGTTTTTTTAAAAAAATTTATGGAGCTTAATCATATAAAATTTTTATGGTAATCTTTTTTCTTTAATACTTGTATGAGGACTAACATATTTTTAAATTTAAAAAATTTTGTTGTTAATTGCAGGTTTAAATTTTTGCTGTCCATTCTTAAAATAATCAATTTAATTGTTCTGGTAGGATTTTATGTTGCTTGTATGAACATCAAAAGTATATTCTAGAATATATCTAAAATTATATATGTACAAAAATTTGTTACAAACTATGAGTTTTCTTATATTTTCGGGGCATTTGTGCCACTAAGTGTGTGATACTTTTGTCAGAAATCTCCTAAAAATATTTTTTCCCCACCCTTTTAATCTTATTACATGACCCCAAAATTGCATTTTTATCCCAGTTATCTTACAAGATACACGTTTTATTTTAAATATATGTCTACTTTATTTAAACGATGTTAAACACACATAACTTACATAGTGCAGAGAAAATTATTTTTTAAACTCTCATATAAATATATATCGTAATTTTTAGAAATATAACAAAGCATTCTGTAAATTTTTCAAATATTCCGTTTTTAAATTTGTTCAATTAAATTATTAAATAAATATGAAGAATAATGTGTTACTTTTTAATTAAAAAATTAATTTTGCTTTTTCTGTTGTCTTCACAGACAAGTATTTCCCCCTTTTCAACATATAAAAATATTAAATTAGCATATGGACGTATTTAATACCAATTTTGAAAATTTTTCCTGATCAAGAAGGAAAAATAGAGGATTTTTTTTAGAATATTTCCCTTTGAAGAATTAAATAATTTCATGGATTTGATTTTTTTTAATGAATAAAGTTGGTCCTTAAATTGCATAGATGCATTTTGTCATTTCCGATAAATTAATATTCATTATCGCATTCTTTAATGTTCTTTTATAAATATTTAAAAATGATGTGGGAATATTTGTTTAGAATTTGACAACAAAATTTGAAACAGGCTTTTATTTTAATTGTAAGATTTTTCAATAAAAATATTAATGAATAGCTATGTAGAAAGAGGGGGGGGGGGGTTACGCTTCGCTCAATTTTCTTTTGTATGCGAATCCTTCTTCAAAAACTTCTTGGGAAGTGCTGTCATCTAGTGGTGTTTTTATGATTTAATTATTTTTTCTTAATTTTCTTTCTTATTTGAGTAATCATAGAACTTAAATTACTTGTTCATTCTTATTCGTTTTCTCATAGTATTTCGACTCATCTCAAAACATATAACTCAAGTTTAAAATAATTATTTATTTTCCCATTTTTATAGTTTAAAAGCTTTTTCTTATTTTGTTATTTTTCTGTATTTCCCTCAATAAATTTGCACTCGCATGTTAAAAACGTTTTCAAAAATGTTTTTCACCCAGAATGAAATATAAACACCTAAATATACTCAAATATTTATAATTTCAAAATTTTGATTTCCCTTACTCTGGCTCCTTACACCGAAAATTTTATTTTATTTTGGTGGCGCCATCTATATTTCTTAAAGTAAAAGAAAAGTATTGTTTATTGTATCCGAATTCAAGTTTTTCATTTATATATATATATAAGCTTAATAAGAGAGATCTTATGTGAATTGTGACTATGATTAGTTTTATCTGAAGTAAATTTTGTGAAATATCCTAGCAGTTTCAGAAACGAAAACTATAATACGATTGTGATGCGATTCATTGGCAATTTTTTAGTTTTTTAAGATTAGAATTATTCGAAGTATTTATAAATTAATTATCAATTTTTTGTATTGCATTACGCTAAACACGTTATCTGAAATAGTCACGCGAAGGGGGGGGGAGCTAAATTCTGATGTTTTGATGCAAGTTCGTACTGATTATGGAATATATTGTGTCTTTGGTCTCGAATCATAGTATAATACAAATGGGATGCATATGAGAATAGTATTCAGTAAATTAATGCAAAAAAGTTGTGTTAAAGAGTTTTATTGAGGTCCTACATCTCGCAGAATTTATGTATTTTTGTGACAAAAAGGGTATATTTTTTTTTGTAATTAATTTGTTCTATTAAGAAACCAGTTTTATAATTCTGAGTTTATCTTTTTTTAATTGTTTTAATTTTATTGTAATGGTATGTTTTACACGTAAGAGTTGTCAGAACTTATACATTAATAATTTTTGTTAGACCCTGGCAAGTATGCTCTTTGTGTTTTCAAACGGTTATTTGTTTCCACTGTGAATCTTGTGTGTGTGTGTGTGTGTGTGTGTGATACGTTTTAAATCAAAACAGTAGCTATAGTTCTGCAATAGATACGTAAAAGAAAAACAAGAAACGAAAATATTTAGTTATGTTTTTATGTTTTTTTTTTCAAAGTTTAATAACTTGAAAAAATTTTTTGTCATGGGAAAGTAAATCAAAATAAATTTTTAAGCTGGAAAGATACTTAAAAATTAAAATTTTTGAAAGAGACAGAGAGGTTTATAAAGCATTTCATATGATATCTCAATTTTACTATTTTGGGGAAAGGAATTCAAATTTACTTCAAAGTTCAAAAATGTATAGAGAGTGTATAAATTTTTTCTCATTATAATTACTTCATATGAAAAGTGTTACAAGAATTTACCAATTTAATAGGTATCTTGGAAATGACTGACTCTTTTATTTTTTAAATAACGTGCTGGAAAACATTGTAACAAATTTGTACATAGCACAAAATCAATTAAACAAATTTTCAAGAACAAATTTTTTGTATGAATTTATGAATGTAAATCCAAATAAATATATTAAATGCCTCACAGACCCTTTCCTGTATTGAAATCTGGCTAAATGGTTGGAAAATAATTAATAACACACGTAATTGTGGCTAGTTCAATGTGTAAGTATTAAGAAGCATACATGTTACCACACTCTACATAGGTGGGATTTCTTAGTGAGCAATCAATATTTAACTGTATAAAGCATATATATAAACACTCATAGAACCTGGTGGAGGTACATAACTTTATCTTGATACTCAAATCTATTTACGTAAATATTATGAAATTAATAATTTATTCCTTGAGGTATTATGAATTTATTGATTCTAGTCTACATACTGTTACGTAAATATTTCACTCCGGTTGCAATCAATTTGCACCATTATTGTTATGAAACTGATGTTTTTATTGTAAAAATGATAGTTTCTCGGTAACTTGGATGTTACTTCTTGTAGTGAAGTTGTAATATTTGATTTCATTGTTACATGTTATGTATGTTCTTCAGTCAAGTTACTACCCAACACTATTGATGTGAAAAACTGAAACTTAGTGTTCATATTGTCGGCTGTACTTTGTTTTTCGACTCTGAAACTAAGTAAGCATATCCTTTATATTGTAAAGAATTCATGTTTCTGTCTAATGTTTCTGTTCCTCTACAGATCCCTTTTATATTTGTTTAGGCATCTCTTTATAGATGATTTAAAGTAGTAAAATCTTCAAATAATTTGTTTTAACATGTTAGGTTTATGTATGGACATGTTTCCAGTATACATTTAAAATAAAGAATTGTTGTTCTTGTGAATTCCGTCTCATTTTTTAATGCGTTTAATAATATATGCATATAAATGTTTCACACACACATAAAATAATATTCAAAGTTCCCTCACCGAGATCATACTTATAAAATCACTACCTATAATCCAAAAATATTCATTCATAAAATCTCCGTATTTTTTTCAATTCTTACTATTAGTTCACTCTCTCCTCATATATATAAATATAAAATCTTGTGTTCAAATATTCAATCGTTAATAAAACACTTTCTATTCATCTATTCAAGTTCAAATTTCTGAGAATGTTATTCCTTTTTTTCTATACTATTTTATTACAGAATAATTAAATTTATTTAATAAATAAATAGTAACAAACAAAAATAGCCCAACATCATATAAAGAATGGAAAATTGTTTTCTCTATTTCGTTACTTAATATTGTGATTCTGTCATATGAAAAAACATATTTATATTAATAGTAACTATTTAACAAAAAGTAACTAAAAAAAATTTTCTTTGTTGACTTAAATAGGAATTGACTTAACTTTTTTTAATATTATTTGTTGCAAAATCACATTCATTTCGTGCTGCCATCTATGTGGCAGCGTGGAATTAATATGGATTTATATGTTACTAAGCATTTATTTCTTAATTTTCTAAAATGAAATTAACTTTTCTTAAATATACAATGATTGTCAAGATTCTCTTAAGATACAGAATGCTTATTAAAGCTACAAAACTAAAATATTTTAATCTTACTGTATTGTATATTTTAAATTTTTGTCATAATGAAATCACACACATTAACAGAATTTTCTTCAAACATTCCTATATTTATTTTTTCTTGAATTAACTAATCTAATAAATAACAAATTTTTTGAAACAATCCGAATTTAAATTCGTAAATAGCAATGAAATATTTTGAATGTTAATTCATATAATACTAATATATACCAGTAATTTTAGGGGAAAAAATGTATACATTTTATGCGAGGATTATACGTAAACTTTGAAAACTACTAATCCTAAGGATAAATACAATTTAAGAGAAAATAAAAGTTTATTACATCACCAATTATTCGAAATAGAAAACGTATTCAAATATTATGCATTAATAAATGCTTAATTTGAAAAAAAATGAAGATAAATTGAGATTTGTGGGCAGAAATAATATATGGTAACTAAGAAAATACAGTGAAAAACTTTTTAAAAAAAATATTTTAAAGTAAAATTGGTCATATAAGTAATTTAACTTAGGGATAAACTTATTGAACATTCACAGAAGTTGATGGAAGCATTTTGCTATAATGGTCATTAATTTTAGAACATAAATCCGAATGTGGGAAAATTTGCTCATATTTTTTACTATATAATCGTTAAAAGATTAGTTGTTTTTCGCAACTGAAAAGACACGAATTAAAAATTGCCTAAATTTATTTATAAATAAACTAAAATTTTTCAATGTAATATTTGGGGTACATTAATATCATTTTAGTAAGCTTAAACAATTGAAAAACTACAAATCTTACATTTTTAAATAAATAATAGGTCTTAGAAATTTAGATATTAACAAAATAATATAAATATGGGAGAGAGAAACCAAAACATCAAGTGCAAATAAATATAAAGACGTGTCCTGTGATAAAACAATAACATCAAAATAACCAATAATTATATTTATGGATATATATCACATGATGTAAAAATCTATACATAAAAGCTACATTGGAAAAATGCGTACAGTTGATAAAAGAAACGCCTGTTATATTTTTTTGCTTTGGGAATTATATTGGTTTGGTTAAATAGAGTATTTCATGAGCATCAATATACCATTAAAGAATAAAAACCATTAGAAGAATTAAAAGTCTGTAGTAAAAGAGCAGTAAGAATAAATTTTGTCTAATTTGCGATTAAAACATAGCATTCATTTTTTGCAGCTACGATACTAAATGACCAAATGTTGATGGACACCATGAAGGAAATGACTGGTATATCGAGTAATACTGCCTATAAAAAACTGGCATACTAACTATTTTCCTTCCCACACTCTACCGATAAAAATCGTTTGCTTGTAATCAATATGTGTTAAAATATTGATTATCACTTCTATGAATACTTAAATACAGTTCGAATGAGAAACATAATTCTAATTCTTTCTCTAAAATTGCTGCGTAAAATAAAATGAGTTTGAAAACATCTGTTCTATAGCTTTAATGACAGAGAGAGTAAATATTTATAACAGAAGAAAAACCTCTTGCACTTTTGCTAATTATGGATATTCTAAAAGCAAACACACGTTTTACCACAAATATCTTGATTATAAATATGTAAAAATTTATAAATTTAAAAAATTAAGCCCCTTTGTTGAATCTCGGATGCTGAAAATTCAGCAAAATTTCTAAAAAGTAACTTAATTGAATTTTTGTGTCGTTAAATCAGAAGATAAAAACATATGAACACATCCCTTCAATTTTAAAAACTATCATTTACACACAATAAACGTACGTAGAAAGATATACCTACTTATAAATCAAATATTTCAAACTCTAGGCTCGCTGGTAATCCATAGCAAATATTTTTGTGACTCATCCAGTATAATGATAGGTATTATAAGTTTCAAAATTCGCTCCCCATCTTTTACAATTTTTAGCCGTGCATAAATTATTACGAATCACAATCAATTTTGCTTAGCTGCGAATCCTAGCATTCTCTTATAATCGTTTCAGATTTATAAATAAAAACTACATTATATTGGGGTGCTTTAATTTCAAAATTATTATGTTTTGCTTTCAGAATACTTGAAAGTTCCCATATAAAATTATTTGTAATCACTTACAGTAGAACGTCGCTTAGCCGAATCAATTGGGACCGGACACCATTCGGATACGCGAATGTTCGGATATCCGAAAACCGAATGCGATCCATACAGTATATGAAACCGGACACTATACGAATATTGAAAATCATCCCATGCGGGAAACGTGCTTGAAGAAAAAACAAAATAGGTGCAAAATGTCGCAATTTTACCTTTATTGTGGAAAATAACCACATATTTTTCGCTGTACCATTGTACATCTTCGATTTTTCGCTGCAAGGTGCAAAGAAAAAAAAAAAAAACTAGTTCGGATATTTGACGTTTCGGATAAACGACGTTCTACTGTATTAATAAAAGAAGCTGCTTTCTTTAATTGTTTTAAACATGTACAATTTTTTTTCATTCTCTTTGACTTGTATTTCATCAACTAACTCACAGACGTAAAATAAAATTAAGTCATTTTTAACGAAAGACTAAATTTAACCAGATCCCCAATCCGGAATAAACTATCCCAAAGTTGAAATTTATCATTTTTTTAGGATCAAGAAAGTTAGAGATCAGGATTCATTACTCTTTCAAGAGTTTTAATCGAATTTGACACGTGACATTTGAAACTATGAGAAGTAAACATAGATAATTGACAAACAGTTAAATAATTTTGATAAACAGCAACAAAAATTAAATATTAAAAACTTACTTTAAGTAATTTTGAATAATCCGCGCTAAGAACTTCTTTGATGTTCAAGGAACTTTACATACCGAAGTACAAAATCAACAATTTCTTGACTTGTTTGACTCCTTTTCTATGTGGCTTAACATGACTTTGAAAGAAACCATACTCAGTGCATACGTTGATCTTTGCTTTGTTACGTTTTTTTAATCAACTTATGACCTTTAGCATATATATACATCGAAAATTTGTTTATTTTATTTTGTATTTATTTCCTTGATTTTCATGAAAGAAGGCGTTGAGAAATCTTCAGCTTTTGATCTGATAATATAGAAAAAAGATGAAATATTTATCGCTGTTCACTCACTGCGAAAGTAGCGATATAGCTATATCAATTTTTTGCCCATTTGGTTTTGCTACTGTTACAAGTTATAAACATGTGCAGAGAACAGTATTTTTTTTTTTCAAATTGAATCTGTTTTTTGTAATTAGAAATGCATTCCGCTTACAACATTTTTATCTTACAATATAAGTTTATGCACAGCAATTAAAAATAATTTTCTTTTACATTTTAAAAATAAATTTTCTACTTTTAAAAAAAATAATATAAATGGTTTTTTTTTTTCCTTTTAAATTGCTTAAAATAATCTTTTGTAAATTTAAAAGAAAGTCATTTTTATACGTTAGTAATTATAATTTTCTTTTAACCCTTTAAACCTTATTTTCATTGTTTTTAAATTTATCCTTCAGAAATTCATGAAGTCAAGAGCAAACTTTACTGAATGTTCTACAAGTATGATACTCATTGTGTATCACTTAACCACTTAGATTAGGGGTGGCCAACCCAAGGGCCGCATGTGGCCCGCCTTGAATAATTTTGCGACCCGCGAGATTCATTACAATTTTACAAGATGCGACTATTTTATACAATATTTTTTAGAGTTTTTTTTACAAATAAATCCCATAACTACTTCTATTACTGAGAATCTGTTTTTTTTTTCGAAATTGAAATTTGTCAAACATAAATCATGCTCCAACTTAATGGACGATAACCTGCGACTTCAATTACGATACGCAAATACACGCATTGAGATCGACTTGCAAAAACTAAGTGAAAGAGAGTTGAGAAACAAATATCTTACTAATTAAATAAACTAAACATTATTTGACCACTGCATTATTATTATTATATTATTTATGTTTGTATACATGGAAAACAATGAAAACAAAAATGTTACATCAATATGTTTTAAATTTTCACTCCAATAAATGTTTGTCATGTGTGTGTGGTTCCAAATCTAATGTATATATCTTTATATAAAGATATATATATATCTTTATATGCGGCCCGCGGGATTTTAATGTTTTTCTAAAGTGGTCCGCGAGGTAAATGACATAAACCAGGGATACTCAAACTTTTTTTCTGCTGGGCCACATAAATACGTGGGCTATTTCGCGTGGGCCGCAACATGAGGATAAATAGGGAGAAATACTTTTAGACCAAGATAACTTAAGAAATTTCAAATGTGGAAAATTGATCAAAATATTATAACTCCTGCTTTGCTCTTTTCTTAATTATTTTTTTATATATTCTTTATTTTTGTCACTAACACTAAATATTAAAAGTATTTAAGAAACACTTCCTCTTCACAATTTTTACATCAGTAAACGTTTTCATATGATTACCAATAAGGTAACATACTTCATAGGATGTCTTTATTACCGCTGCGGTATTACTACTGACAAAAAACTTTGTTGCTGTTGGAAAACCTATTTATCACCTCTTGAAAGAGATCTCCGCGGAAAAGTGTCATTGAATAATTCCTGTTTATTGGTATTTTTTACATACTGTGACAAATCAAGCAATTACACTGATTCATGTTTGTTTTTCACTCCAAATTAGTCAACCTCCCAATCGTCTTGAAACGATCTATTTTCTTCGAATATTTTTCACTTGCAAGTTATGAAAGAAAGGTAGTTAAAAATTAGTTCCACACGTAAAATTGTCGCTACTCCACGCTGTTGTCTGTTATCACTAACCGTAACCGTTACAAATAGAAAAATAATATCAATTCGCACCCTTTTGACATCGACAGCAAAAAGCAAAATTGGTATATTTGATTTTTTAACAACGAAATTTTCCCACCAAATTTTTAATACATTGTTCTTAAATAAGTGAATTTTTCAGAGCACAATGCACAATGACTGGGCCACTTAAAAAGGCTCAATTATTAATGATCCATTTTCTTTCCATTTTTTTTATCGGAATACTTATTAGATACGTCTACAAAATTTGATTTGGGTAAGGAAAAACTCTGATTTCTTAAATATTTTTCTGTAAATACATATACATATGCAAGCTGCCATTCTCTACCAAGATTCTCAGAAAAATAGATTAAGCTGAATTAATGGAAATGAAGTAAAAACTTTTGCTAGTGAGAGAGTTTTTTGAGAGAGTAAATCGCACATGTTTATGTCCGCTAAAGGCATCTTCTCTCAATACGCATTCAACACTTCCTCCAATCTGTATTAAGCGATTGATTAGCTGATGTAATATGGCCAGATGTATAACAAAAAGTGTCTTTGATTCCTTATACATTGTTTTCTCTATTTATATTCAACATTTAAAATTAAACGCGTAAATCAACCTTATCATAAACGGGTTCCTGATTGTGATTATGGAGCTCAAAGTCTGTTTTTGACCTCAAAGCACTATACATATGTAATTCAGTGTAAGTATGAACCTATCCATAGCTTTCTGGCTGCTCCCAGTTTGACCTGCAGATCTTGACCTTGTTCACTAATTTATATACGGTATTTATTCGAACCTAAACCGCGACCGCTTCTAAGCCGCGCCCTAAATTCTCAACAAACTTTTGTGAAAGATGAAAAATAGCGTAGAATGGTTAATCAATATCAATTTTACAAAATTAAAATAATTTTAAAATGATCACTAATAAATAGCGAATAATTAACTTTTTATCAGTATTATGCACTTTTAAATAAATGCATGAGCCTGAAATTGCTCTAATTGCCCTATTCAACGAACTTTTCCCCTTCGATTCTTAGCCGCACTCGATTTTCAGTAGCATTAACATTGAAAAAAAAGTGAGGCTTAGATTAGAGTAAATACGGTATTATCCAGTGAGAAGAAAGGAAATTTTTACATTATCTCTAAACTTAAAAGATTCTACAGAATCTCCCGATCAAGACGTTTTATTCACTCTGCTTATTACGCACAAAGGTACTTCGCAGAAATGAGATTAAAAATTAAAGGTGGGATTCTTATTTCAAGATTTAATTTTTTGTTTATTTGATGAATTTTAATTTTAAAATTTAAAGCATCATGATTAGTTGGTGTTCCTCGACATCCTGTTCAATTTGCTATTTAATAACGAATTGAGTTGATTAACTCGGCATCACTCGCGTGAAAAAAACGACCTAAAGTTCTCGCGCAGGGTGTGTCATTCCCAAGAGTGTTTACATTGTGTATTTACCGTAAAATTTGTATACAAAGGTTAAAAAGGAAGAAAAGTAGGAAATGCAACATGTTTATTACATTTTTCATTCGTAAATTTAGTTTTTATGTTCTTTTTATAAGGGCATTCAGTGAGTTAATGCAATGTTTCCACTGGATCTTAATTTTTTTTAATCTGTATCTTTTTCAGACTAAACATGTAGGAGTTAACTTCTCTATTCTTTAAATTAAAAACTTTTGGAATTTCTTTTTTTTTCTCTTATTTTGTTTTAGCAACAGTTTCTTTTTTCCAAAAGTTCTTCTGAAAGTAGATAAGATGTGTACTAATTATCTCCTTTAAAATTACGTTCTTCTCAAATGTGTTTGTGTCTCTACATATAAAACATTTATTTTCAACAGTGTCTCCCTTTTCTAAATATGGATCGATTTCCGTGGAGGAATGATACTTGCTGTTAAACTCTTCATCATTTGATTTTTCCTCATCATAACCGCGAAGAGAATTTCTTCATCCGAAAATACTGTTGTACTATATCTATTAAATACTGTATTTATTAAATTACTTAAATATCCCATTTCTTCATCATAACTGCAATAATACGCCATAGCATAAGTAAGATTTAAAACGCACTCATGCATTCAGAACTGTAACGGTGATTCACGCGCAGGGTATGGCATACCCGAAGAGGCGGTAGCAAAAAATCTACATTTAGAATTCGCCTACAAGCTAAGGCCCCCTAAAGAATATGACCTTAAAGTAAGCTACACGAAAAACTATTCATTTTCCGAAAGAGGTTTAGATGGAATCTTGAAAAAAAAGAGAGGCAATGGGTATGACATACCCTGCGCGTGAAGTGCCGGGTTAAATGCAAGTAGAATAAAAAATATTTCTCAATTTAATTTAAATAATTTATGTTATTTTGAATATTTTGCATATTTGATTAGAAATTGTTTCAGGGGCGTAGCTACCACCATATCAGCAGTATCTATGATACTGCGCCAACAAGCTACAGGGGCCCCAAAATGTGTAACTACAGTCCCACTAACAGGACTATCATATCTAAAAAAGGGCCCCGAAGGAATTTTGATACAGTGCCTACTCAGAACTACCTACCCCAGTGACCAGTGAATTGTTTATATATTAAGGTATCTGACTACTTGCAACAACTTTTTTTAAAAAATGATGGAGGTATGGGGATTTTTTTTGTGGTTTGTAGATTTGTTTAGTACACACTTTCAGAACAATATGCTTAAATTAATAAGATAAAAAGAAATTATTATTGCTAAAATGTGTGTTTGGGAAAAATAGGTAAAAATTTACAAAAAAATAACATAAACGGGGCCCATTCTGTACCAAAAGTTTATGAGCAAATTTTCAATTTTGATGTGTTGCTATATTATTCATTTTTGAAATGACCTTCAGGATAAGAGAAATTTTGATTTTTACAAAAACTAGAGCATTTTATCTTAGTTAGTATATGAAATTACTTAAAAAAACAGTGATTACATTAACATAAGGGACTGAAAATTTTGTAATAAAACAGTGATTGATAAATCTGAAGGTTAAAACACTTCTACTATTATACAGAACACACACACAAAATTTCAGTTAATTATTTTCGAAACTTTTTTGAGCAATCGCCGGCCCCGTTTGAGCATTTTCAAAAAAACATATTTCGAGTAAAACGCGTTTTAAAATATAACATCTTGCTTAAAGTAATGGCATCTGCTTTTACTAAAACACTGTAGTTTTTGTTCTAGTGAACGGAAAATAATAAACTTGGTAGTTTTATAAATCTAAAATAAGATGGCCTATAAAATAAAATCATGAACAAATTTGTGTCAGTTTTTTGGCAAAATTCACAATTTTAGGGTAGTCGGAAACCTTAATAAGAAAAAAAATTATAGTAACTTAGTATGAACTATATAGAGCAGAAAGGATTAAATTGAAGCCGAAAGAATAAAGAAGAATAAAGTCATAGATTTATAAAGTCCTGAATACAATTCCTTTCCTGATTTATTATTTTACTTCGCTGTTTTTTTTAAAAATTTGTATTAATCATAACCGACTTTTATAGTAACTTAGTATGAACTATATAGAGCAGAAAGGATTAAATTGAAGCCGAAAGAATAAAGAAGAATAAAGTCATATATTTATAAAGTCCTGAATACAATTCATTTCCTGATTTATTATTTTACTTCGCGGTTTTTTTTAAAAATTTGTATTAATCATAACCGACTTTTATAGTAACTTAGTATGAACTATATAGAGCAGAAAGGATTAAATTGAAGCCGAAAGAATAAAGAAGAATAAAGTCATAGATTTATAAAGTCCTGAATACAATTCATTTCCTGATTTATTATTTTACTTCGCGGTTTTTTTTAAAAATTTGTATTAATCATAACCGACTTTTATAGTAACTTAGTATGAACTATATAGAGCAGAAAGGATTAAATTGAAGCCGAAAGAATAAAGAAGAATAAAGTCATATATTTATAAAGTCCTGAATACAATTCATTTCCTGATTTATTATTTTACTTCGCGGTTTTTTTTAAAAATTTGTATTAATCATAACCGATTTTTATAGTAACTTAGTATGAACTATATAGAGCAGAAAGGATTAAATTGAAGCCGAAATAATAAAGAAGAATAAAGTCATAGATTTATAAAGTCCTGATTACAATTCATTTCCTGATTTATTATTTTACTTCGCGGTTTTTTTTAAAAATTTGTATTAATCATAACCGACTTTTATAGTAACTTAGTATGAACTATATAGAGCAGAAAGGATTAAATTGAAGCCGAAATAATAAAGAAGAATAAAGTCATAGATTTATAAAGTCCTGAATACAATTCATTTCCTGATTTATTATTTTACTTCGCGGTTTTTTTAAAAAATTTGTATTAATCATAACCGACTTTTATAGTAACTTAGTATGAACTATATAGAGCAGAAAGGATTAAATTGAAGCCGAAATAATAAAGAAGAATAAAGTCATAGATTTATAAAGTCCTGAATACAATTCATTCCTGATTTATTTTTTTACTTCGAGGTTTTTTTTAAAATTTGTATTAATCATAACCAACTTTTAGATATTTGTATATATTTCATTACTCTCTTTAAAACCTTAAGTTCAAAACTTCTTGATTATATAAACATGATACTTTAACAGTCAGCCCTTTTGGAATATTTTTCTGAATATTTTCTAACATTTGAAAATATGGATACTATTTTTCCCTTTCTTTAGACCTTTAAAAAAAACTGTCTATTTTCCCGAAGTTCGATTTTTATTTCCCCCAAACGATATTTTAATTAAAGTATCCATTATTTATATTAATATCCTTAATTTAAAAATTTCAGATATGTATATTTTCAAGAAACACCTACAAATGTTTGACTTGTTCCCCTTTTTCTCTGGAATGAGAGTATAAATGAAATAAATGTTTTTTTAGATATTTCCTGCAAACATCCAAGAGAATACGAAATCAAATTGACCTTCTAATGGAGGCATGTAACAATATCCTTGGATTACAATTATAATTTTAAAAGCCAATAAGTATTTTATTTTCTATTATTTCTCTAAGATGTCGTCATGTATGACGTGAAAACTGAATAAACAGTTGTGCATAAATTTTGAAAAAGGACACGAATCATCAAATTAAATTGCAATGAGGTTTGTGAAAATACTTGCAAAAAACCATCTCTAAGAGGGATAAAAAAGCGTTTAGTGAAATATTAATATCAGGGGTGGGTAAATAGCGAAATATAGAAAATGCTCTATATTTGGGTCAACATATATTTGTGTATGAGAGCTAAGCTTTTCTTGTATGAAGATCAACAAGAGTAAATATAGTTGCAAGTTGGCTGAAATTTACAGGCTATGATGAGAATTTCAACAAGCAATTTCACTCCTAATTTAAAAAAAAGTATAGAAAAGTGTGATAGGGTACATTTGTCTCATTAAACTATTTTTAAAATTAAATAGGCTTGAAGGTGAAGATTTGAAACTACCACAAAAAATAAATTGAATAAAATTGCCACTAATTTATTTAACTTATATTTGTTGATTTTATGGTACAATTTGTACCTTTTTCTGAGATGCAAAGTTGTCTAATGAATGCAATCCTTTTAAAAAGGTGTGGCCCCTTCTGGTATTTTTCCCATAGTGTTACTCGAGGTCACACAATGACTCGAGCCAAAATAATTGCCCACCTCTGTATTATAAGACTTTTTGAGAAACATACATAGTTCTAATCCAAACAAGCGAATTTTCTCTTTTTATGATGAAAAAGCTACAGCAATTGAAATTTGTATGGTTAGAACTTAAATTTGTGTTTCCTTTTGTAAATAAAATGAAGTACGGTATATATATACGTCGGGCCCCAGGCCCACTGGTAAAATGAAGAGAGCATCATCTCTGAAATCACTTCTTTATTGTTCCTCAAACATATAAAATCCAACATGGCGGCTGTTTGGCAAGCAACCGGGTGGAACAAAAGACAACATCGCAGCAAGGAGTCATCAGCTAATCTTTTCGTTTATGCTCTCTCTTTCGTCATGGGCGTTGTAGTATGGGCATCCGGACTGTGAAACCTCAATCCCATATCTTGAACATCTTCGATCTGGGACATGGTGATAGTGGAGTTTCTCATTCTGCTCACAAGAGTCATGGCGATTGGCTGAGACGATGGGATCCGGGAGGCGTGTCTAGGGTTCTTCACCTGGGTGCAGTGGAGTTGGATTTTTTGGCATGAGTGAGAGCTTAGAGACTGCTCTCTGATTGGTCGGTGGTTCTCTTTCGTCAGCGCTCGTTCTACCTTTAAATAGGCTTATTTGCCCTCAAATCCCTACGTGATAGTAAAGAGTTCGCTCGATTTTTATTTATTATTTACTTAATTTTGAAGCTAAACTTTCCAGACCTGGCATATATATATATATATATATATATATATATATATATATATATATATAGCAGTAAATAATTCAAAAGAAGACTAATAAATCCCAAGCATCCTAAGATCAGACCGGAAGAACCAAGAACATGGAACCATGACAAACCAAAAAGAAATGTATCTAGCAGGGAAAACTATTATGATTTCTCGAGCTGTCACTGGTTTAGGACAGTGAAACAGGATTAAACATTGTTTGTGAGATCTCAACCTTCTCCTGCAGCAGAAATTGTTTCTACATAATAGTTTCCAGTATAAACTAAGGCAAAAGCCTAAAACCCACGTGGGTGAATATAACAGCAATATAATAGAAATTGCAATATTAATTTACCATAGGAATCCGGAAGAAATAGACAAATATAAATATGTATAAACAAAAATATTTGCAAGAGAGGTTAATAATGAATATAACCATAATTAACAATAATGTAAATGAGCAAAGAAACTCTAATCTTACCCGATGTATACAGATTCCACAATGTACTGACTCACTGCATCAAAAAAAACACACAGCAATACTAAGAATAAAGGCGCCATCTATGTATATTTTTAGTAACTAAACTTAATATAAGCATATATCAAGAATATTATATACTATAGACTAAATATATTAAGAAATATAACAATAAAATTATATACTATAAAATAAATAGAAATGAATACTTAAAATAAAAATAATTAAATAGCTATAACTTTGATGACATATATTTATAAATAAAATTAGCTGGATAGTTATAGTCTAGGCAACTTTGAAAGAATTTTTTATAATTATTAATTCTCAATACTTCTTCAGATACTAAATCATTATTTCTTTTTATATAGTTTAGAATGATATTTCTAAAAATTGAAATGTGAAGGGTACTATTCCAATATGGCATTTTTATAACATTAAAATCAAAAGAGTCTCTTTTATCAAAAATATTACTTTTTAGCATATTATTTTCAACTTTTAATTCTAGATCAAGGAAATTTGCTGACTCTATATTGCAATTGGTTTTTAATAGTTTCACAGGTAGGTTGGATAATAATCAAATATAGGAGTAAAGTCAACTTTATTACTGAAAATAATTAGATCATCGATGTATCTAAAAAAGTAACAAGAGTCTGTATCAATTTTTTCATTCTCGTAATAGTGTAAATAGATATTAGCCAGACTATTACTAGCTGGGCCACCCTGTGGCAGACCTTTAATTTGTTGATAATATGAGTCATTATGAAATATGTAATTTTCTTTCAAAACAAATTGTATAATAATATTATATTTATCATAGTTTATCAATTTATTTAATGAATATTTAATATAAACATTTCTAAGTACTTTATAATCATATCCTCTATATCAATAGAGTTGAATAAGTCTTCAAAATCAAAGCTATGCAAAGATTTAACACTCTTACCTTGCATATACTCAACAATATCTTTACTATTCTTTACAATAATGGAGTTTGAGATATTGTCTAGAGTGTGTTGTATAACTTTTTGCAACACCTTGCCTGGTTGTGTAATATAGGTATTAAAACCATTAGTAATAGTTCTGAATTTAATTGGACACTTATGAAATTTTGGTGTAAGAAAAATATAAGGAAATTTGATATTCTTTGTATATAAATCTAGTTTTTTATAAAAAGCTGAAATACGGTTACTGATTTCTCTATTGCTGCTATTAGATTTAATAAACGCATTATTGTTTTGAAACTGTTTGTTAAGTATAAAGTTATAAAACCATTTGCAAATGATTGCATAGTTGCCCTGAACTTTATCTACATATACAATAATGAAATCTTTTTGAAGATTTGAAATTTGTTGTTTTATATCTTTATAAGAAATATTTTTATCAGTTTTATAGTTAAGATTAAGTAACTCACTCAAAACTTTGCATTTAAACTCATTGAATGCTTCGAAAGGAAAGTTGTATTTAATTGCTATTTTTGTAATGAAGTTATTAATATCTTTAGAAATTTGTGCTTTAATAGCTTTATTATTATTAGAACGCATAATTCTAAAGCCAGTACCCTTAACCATTAATTCTCTGAGAGTTTTATCTTTAATAATATTTAAATTACCAGATATGACATGTTTATGATAATCATCAATGAAATCTTCAAAATTATGACAATTACATACAATATTATTATGTTGCAAATTAATAGAATTGTAGTTAAAGATGGATCTACCAATTTTCTTATTATATTTAAATGCCTTTTTAATGTTAATGTTTTTTACTGGGAAAAGTTGAATATACTTCTCAAACACTTTAGTAAAGTTTACATGATTATAGGATTTATTCATGAAAAGGATGTTACAGTATTCAGTTGTAGAATTTAAAACATTATCATGTATTGATATATTAAACTTACTGATTAAGAAATTACAAAAATCTTTCATAACATGTAAGGCTTGGCATTCTATAAAGTTATCGTAACTAAGTATATAATTAAAAAGTTTGATTTCTTTTTTATTCAAACCAAACATGAAATTTTTTATTTGATTAATGTTATAAACAGTTTCAAAATTACTACAGAATTCATTTTAATTTTAGCTGTAATATCCTATATATATATATATATATATATATATTTCAAATAAATCAAACAGCAATTTAACGAAATTCAGCTTAAAATAATATAATAAATTTATTCATTTAAATGCGCTAGGTCTGTTTGCAGCAGTTGTTCAAATAACTCTTTAGAATTGCAAAATAATTCTTCATAAAGGTAATATCAAATTATAAAATGTAGCATGTGAGAAGTTATACTTTCCGTTTGGAACAATTCAAATCTGTGAAGGATTATGGTGAACATAAATTAAGAAAATTGATGAATTAAAATAACAAATCAAGTGGTTGTTATGATATAATTTTATTTAAGTTTATACTATATTTGATACATAAATAAATCATTCTAAAAATTAAATAAAAAACACATATAATAATGAAACATTTGCTGAAGGGGACATGGTACCATACATAAATTATGAAATGCATGAATTAGCTGCATAGTAGAAAACTATTCAAACACATTTACAAGATTTGAATTTATTTGACAGATTCATACACACTAAAAGATATAATTAGAATAAATAAATGTTTGACAAATACTTAAAATATATTATAATGTAAGTCATATGCCAAAAATGACAATCGTATTATATTGAAATTTACTTACTTAGAAAATTATGTAACTGTGTGGAAAATACTAAACACGTTTTTGCATTGTTCGTCAAAAACTGCTGACAAACTCGTAGCACTTTTCATAAAACTCTAACGCTTTATTAATTTCAAAACATCAATTTTCAAATCCCGAAACTGTTTTGTTAATATAATTTTAGGCATGTGGTTTGAAAGCAGCTTGTATGCATATAGTTCATAATTTGAATGGTCTGACTCCTTAGATAGAATCAAAAGCAAACTTTGCACGAATAACTTGTGCGTACGGGGCAGCTATAATTTCACAAAAAAATCATTGTGAATGAACCGAGCAAACTGTTCAGCTCGCTGAAGCTTTATTTAAAGCTAAAATGTAAACAAATCATACATAAAACATGCGAAGAAACACACGCACGATTTCAAATACATCCATAGTACTTTGTCCCCCTTAGACTAAAAACAAGGTGATTCAAAAATAACATTGTGTAGACATCGAGGGTTTCTTGAAATATGAGGTAGAAGAATACGTCTTACTTAATTCTCACTTAGTATTATTAAAATCTGCACAACTTGCATGGTATCCATCACCAGATTTCTTGGTTGAATTCATAATATTAAAAAGTAAGATTTTTTATGCACTTTTCTACATTTTTCAAACATTTTATTCCTTTCAAATACCAATCTGTCAAGGGTAAGGATTATTCAAATTATAATCACTAAGATGTATATTAGAAATTTATTTATTTATAAATCCGAAGTGTAAATTTGGTCTGGCAGCTATCGATTAGCTGTAAATGTAAATGATTAAAAAAATTATACATCCAGGACCGTATTCATATAATTTTGTTTTTCTTTAGAAAGTAGCTCATTTACAATTGTGCATAAATGTATTCCTTTATTAAACAAAAAATATTTTATTGTCATACACTTATTACAGAAAGGCGAATAAATTTAATTATTTAAAAAAACGGCCAATTAACGTAATTTAATCTTGTAATATTTTGTACAAGTTAGACATGAATTGCAAGCAAATTTATTAATTTTTTTTCGTTCATATTTGAAAAATCTCAACGTTAATTCATTCTTAAGCGAATATAGTTCCAAAAATATACTCCTTATAAAAGTATTCTTCTTTAATTACAAAGGAATTAATTTCCCCCCATAAATTTCCTAACTTATTCATAGATCTTAGAAAGCTGATTTTATTATGTTAGCATAATTGATGAATTTAATTAAAGGCCTTTAAAAAAGTAACATTTGAATTAGAATTTTTAAATACTTAAAATATAAAATGCCAAAACATTCCTGCGTTTAAATTATTTTTTGATGCGTTACCTTAAGTAAACGTTTCTCAGTCTAAACAGAGATTTATTTATAATTATTTAGTGTTAAACAAAGAATAAATAGAAATAAAAGCATATGGTTATGAAGAAAATTTTTTTTCTTGGAACAAGATTATTTAATTTTCAAATAATCTTTCCTTAAAAGAAATAAAAAGAGTCCTACTTTATTAAAAGAATTATTTATTTTTCTAATATAAATAAAAGAATAATAATAAAAGAATAGCTAAAATATAAGCACATATAGAATAATTTTAAAATGTTTTTTCTTTTTTTTTGCATTGTCATTTTTTCCCAGCTATTTTAAAAATACTTTTTGGTACATTAAAATGACTGTAAGAAGAATGATATCTACAATATCGAGCTCAATTGAAATTAAATTGACATCTGATAATGTAAGATTTTTTTTAAACAAATTTTTTTTGCCTAGAAATTTGTATAATAAAATTGATCTGATACGAATTACAAATACTGGCTTTTATCTTATTTTTTATTTAAAAAGTAGATAAATACATGATAATTAGAAAATAAAACATAGCTTAAAATTTTTCGAACTCAAATTTAATGAACAACCTGAAGGGAGTTCTGAGCAACTAAACTAAGATAAAAAGACATTGATTTACATCTCTAGTAACTAACAGCCACAGATTTTATACACAGAAGCACTTTGGTTATACTTATATATTTACATCGATTTTTAATCATGGAAATATTAACAGAAAAAAAAGAATAATGTTCTTATAATTTGAACCTACGTTTTACATTAACGTTAAATCGAACGATTAAGTCAGACTTGGAAAAACATCTTTATATTAAAAAAAAACATCTTTGATTAATCACGCATCAGAAGACGAAATGAGATTATCGAAAACGCAACGCATTCAGTTCCTGAAATTAACTTACAATTCACCGAGATGACAACTCACCAAATTACTTATTTAACTTTCTAAAAATGTTCCTAAGAATGACTGTACACATGAATATCAAACACAGAATTTTTTTTTGAGGCATTCAACTGTTTCTTTAGCCAAATTCACTTCTATTTTACTTAAGAAAGTAATTTCTTCGTCTTATGTATGTTTTCTATTATTTCGTACAGCGAGGCATTGCTGATCGTCCTTGTCGAGAGTACATGTCGCGGGCATGTACATGAGTCATGTATTAGAGCTCGTCATACATTATAGAGCTCAAATCTATTTCTTTGTGTTGGCTCTTCTGACAATGACGATGCAATTTTCGAAAGCACTTCTATACTGATGTCACAGCGTTGACTCCCTCCTCACGAATTCGTCTCTCTCGAATTTCATCCGCAATATTGATGTCTGGTCTGCATAGATTCTTCATTCGCTAAAAACACAAATTTTTTTTAAACATTTACTTACGATAGAAATATAAATATAAAAATACTTAGTTAATTTCTACAATTGAAACTGCAAATGATTTTTATTTTGACTTTTGTTGTATAGATTTAAACTTTATAAGGGCTAACAATAAGTATTATTACCAAACATCGATTCAAAGCACTCATATAGAGGACAAAATAAAGAGTGAGAAGTTTATAAAGCAATATAAGGGCTATTGGTGACGGACCTCGTAATTTTGAACCATGGTCTAGTGACGAGGACACTCCATCTCCAAACTTCTACATTACGCCAAAGAAAGGACTTTGAGTTTCAACAGATTTAGAAAAAATAAAGAAAAATATGTATCTATCTCTAAAGGCTAATGTTTGGGATTATTTTTAACAAAGGTACGAATAATTAGCTTTTATAAGTAATCACAATAGATTTCTGCTCTGAAAAAGAAACAATGAAATAAATACACATTTTAAATTTCAGAATATATACGAATATCCGTATACGAACAACACAGAAAAATTAGAAAATTTAGAGTTTTGAAGTTCATTAGACCATTCTCAACTGTCGGTAATGTTATATCCTGCATATATCAATTCGAAGATTTCTTATAGCAAATTGTTTTGTATATAAAAAAGTTACGAAATATTTCCGTTGTACTGTAGAAGTCAAATGATTGTTAAAAAATATAATCTCGATACAGGAAAACATAAAGCCTCCTTTTATTAACTTAAGGCTTATTTCATCTTATTATTCAAGTACAAGATTTCCAAATATCAATTACTTTTCCAACTCTAAAAAATAAGGAGCTGAACTATGCTCTATTATGGTATTACTTAATAATAAGAAATTCAATTTGAATTTCTAGGATTTATGAAAGTTTTATTTTTGGAACAATGAATTGGCCCCTTTTTGGAGAGCTATGTTAAATATTTTTTAAAATAACTAACAATTAATTGAAAAGGAGTCAGAGATTTAGGTATAATTGATAGTGAAACAGGGTTTTCATTTTTCATAGTTAATAGTCAAAACTGAAAATTACTTTTTAACTTACTACTACAAAGGAAAAAAAGGATAAATATTTTACCTTACCTGAGTTTCACGTTAAATGAAACTCCAAACTCTTTTTTTTTTGTCTCATGTACATTTTATTTTGTATTATAGTACACACACACAAAAAATTCGATTTTAACTACGCATAATTTCAGTTCATATCCATTTTGACTAGTGGAGTCTTAGGATCTAATGTCTGATTCCTTGGAATAATTGTTAATTTAATATTCTTCTTGTATAAAAATGTCCATAAGCCTAAAGACTGTCATTCAGTAATATTTTTAAAATTCAAAAAAATCACCCATTTTTTTACCATTATAATTTAAAAGTGTTTTCTCAATAGATTTAACCTGTACTGTTCTAAATTTTGTGACAGTTATGCTAGTGGTGAGCAAAGTATTAACCATCTTATCCATTTTTGTTCGAAATGAAAGAAAAAAAAAGCCCTGAAAGTTAAACTGCATACTCTTAAGAGAGAATAATTAGCCTTCTAATTTTTCCCAACTTCTTTCCTGTAAAGTTGTATACATATTCTTTTGAATTTCCTTGATTAGATTTTGTGGCATATTTGATTTGTTTTTATAACTCAATTTTTTTTAACTTAATAGACTTGATTTTGTAATTGATTTTTTTCCTAACTCTTTTACTTTTTAATTTGTCCTTCATTATTATTTTTGTTTGTTTTACTTACTTCTGTAAACCCCGTGCAATGCTCGTAGTGAACATACATTATTTTATCTGATTTCAATAAGAAAAGGCCTTAATGAACTCAAAAGTCAGAACATGTCATTAGTTATCTTATTTTTAAATAAAGAGCGAAATTCAGAATAAATTATTTAAAAATTATTCTCTCAATTATTTTAGTATAGTATATGCGAAATAATTTTTTTAAATAATACTTTGAAAACTTTAATCATATTTCATTAACCGTCAAAAACACATATTAAATGCTTTGTGTGTGAGAGACAGAAAATAGTTTTTTTATTATCTTCAATTACATAAAAATGTAATGTAGATTGGAACAATTTGCTTTACTATATATACTAAGTTTAAAATTCCTAAAGCGTAATTTTCCTGTAGGGTGAGTGAGTGAGTGAATATTAACGTCGCACTGTTCAGCTACACGAGGGCTTTGGGCGACGGACCTCGTAATTTTGAACCATGGTCAAGTGACGAGGACGACACCTGAGCTGGAACCCCCTCTCCTAACTACCACACCAAAGGGAGGACGTTTGAGCTCTCGAAAGATTTAACGTGCATCGCTCCCCTACACGGCGGGTCTATAGTGGTATTGGGCTCGAACTCATGACATGCCTGCCATGATCCAATACCTAGACCACTTGGCTACCGCGGCCACAATTTTCCTGTAGGAAAATAACATTATTCTAGCTTTATATATTTGGATAAGATTTTTGTTTACTTAACTACAAATTATTTATTAATACAAATTTTAAAATATTAGTGTACTTCTTACATACAAAAGTCACAGTAAACTAACAAATGAATTAATGTGACAGCTTTCCTCAACTTTTTTGAAAAAAATTTAATATCTTTTAATTTGGCAAACACTCTGCATGGAAAAATCCAAGATGCTTTCAACCCAATCCAAATATTAATCTCTTATTTGAGTTTATTTTAAATTTTCGTTTATTTTCAGGTTTTTAACTAGAGAGAATTTAAGCTTACTGACGAATACAATTGATGAATATGAAATAGAGAAAGTCATTTATAGAAACAATAGGAGGATCAATATAAATAATGGTTGACAAATAAAAAAATCTTCTAAATGTCTTTAACTCTAACAAATAGCTTGTAGATGATTTTAAAAGTACAAGCAATATTTTAGTAAAAGTCAAATTTTCATTTTAAAAATAATTTAAAAAAATATCTAACATTTATATTTATATATATATATATATAATATATATATAAACTTTCTCTTTTAGAGACCTTTCAAAACTAAAGGTCTTTTAAAAATTAGATATTTATCAGGATGATTAAATAAAAAATTCTTCTTTTCTTCAGTCTGTAAGCCATTGAATTAAGTAATCTGAAAAGATAAGGAAAGCCTAGATTCTGTTTTAAAAAATAACGTTTTTCTTTATTCTTGATATTTGCATTTCTGAAACGTTGGCTGTACTGGTTCTTAGCAAAAGTTACAGGACATTCAAAGATGTAAAATTTAAAAGATTTCTTATACCGTACCATAATACTTACCTCTCTAAATGTACCGGTGGTGGTGAAGTACTTGTACGCAGCATAGCTGGGTATACAAAGCATAGATGATAATCCAAGAAGCCATCCAATGGTTTGACCCCACCATGGATAAACGTAGCCAATGTAGTCAAGTGGTTTATACTGCACCATACTGAACAGAAATACTCCCTGTAAAATTTAACGCCAGAATATATTTTAATTATTTAAGTACTTAGAAAAATGTCTCCTATTTACGAGAAACGTAATAGAATTTTAATATTTTTTTCCAGAGTAAAAATTTAAATTTAGTTTTTTTGCAAATTTATTAAGAAATGCTTGCATTTTTCCTTTTTTGAAAATTACGCTGTATTAAGAAACAATATTGTTATCAGAATTTATAAGTATTTTTAATATTCTCAGTAGCTTTCGAAATTTTTAATTAAATTTAGGAATGATAAAAATTAAGGCACAGAAAAAACTTCATTTTAGTGGTTTCTATAGTAATCTATTTTCTTCTGTAACATGTGCTCTAAAATAAAATGTTTTATTTTTAAAGAATTAGTATTTTGTTTATTAGCACTAGTAAGCTTGCATTTTGTGGACTTTAAACAGTGTAACATTCCTCATAATATTCTTATTATTTTATCTATTTTATCCTGTTATTACTTTATCTATTTTATACTGTTATTACTTTATCTATTTCGTTCATTTATTATACTCTTATAAAGCTGCTTACGAATGTTTTTCCTTTTTTAAAATTATAAATCCTATACGCATCTTAACATGAATTGAAAATAAGGCGTGGAATTTCAAAATCAAATATTTTCATATATTTAGAAACTTATTTCATTGAGATAATTCTGCAGTTATTTACAGAAAAAGTTGGCTTATATATAAAATAAAATAGTTGCCATGGTCATTTCTAAAACCAATCTAACATTAATTATAACGAGTAAGATATTTTCTCATTTTCTCTATATTTCCATCTTTGTCAGACTTGTATAGTGAACCTAGTAAAAATCCTTTCAAGGATTTTCAATTGAAGAGTATCTGAGCAAATACAGGGCACTAATCTTGTTATAAAATGTTGATTTAGTAAATTATTTTATGTTTTGCTATTTATTGGCACGATCAAAGTTAATTTTTTTTTTGCATTACTCATCGCCCATTATGTAAGATACGTTGCAAGTTTCTACTATTTGTTGTGAATATTTCAAGAATAATCTCTTCTTTTTGCATAATATATTACTTAAAAATACATTATTATTACTAAAAGTTAATTCTATCTTTAACGATAAAAGTTCATGGATAGAAATAAATTGAATTTAACTGTATTACGAAATTCTTGGTTTTCTATGGTTTAAATCAATACAAAACTTAATTGCTATATAGCCATTTGAATACATTTATAGTATTCCTCCTCAAACACATTATATTAAAATTTTTAGCATTTACAAGGCAAGATTTTAATATGCTGATCAAGTGATATATTCAATGCATATTAATTGGAATTTTCTGTGTTATTGATAATGATTATTTTTAATAGCAAATTTAAATTATGTTTTGTGCATTTTTTAAGATGCTTGAACATGATGCATTGAACTGTTCCTAATAACTGAATGTGTATATTTCTGTAGGGAGAGTTTTAAAATTTAAATAAAATCTATGTAGGAGCGATGACAGTTTGCATTAACTGAATGCGAAAATAATCAGTTTTATTCAAAATTTAAAAATGATGACATTTTAATTAATGATAAAGTTTTTTGAGCCTCTTTTGTTTATTTTTTATAACTAAAAGGCTTATTGATACACGACGACTACTTACTGAATATTTACATTTATTAATGATAGTAAATATTTAATACAATATTTTTTATTACTTTTAAAAAGAAAAAGAACAATAGAACAAGGAGCCTGGAAAAAAGCCTGAAACCAAACAACAGGGCAGCTGCGGCACGCGTCGATGTTCTAACCGCTCAGCCACATTTTTTAAAAATAATAGTATATGAATTCTTAATTTAAATTTAAAAAATTATTAATGGGCCTTTCCCAATTATTGCGATTTTTTTACGAAAAATTATGTCAAATTATTCTAAAATTTTTCTACAGAAACTTGAATACTTTTTAAATTACTTGAATTGCATTTTAACAATAATCTCAAATAATTGTTTAACAATGCACAAAATAAGAATTCTACAAGTCTATCACTCGAAATCAAGTTTCCCAAATTTGATCCTGAAAGTTAGAGCTTTATTTGCTTAGTCATATATATATATATAAACTAATTTTTTTACAATGAAAGAGATAAGCATTCAACTTTCCTTTTCAGAATCAGAACTTTTTCAATTCGAGTGAGTGTATATTAACGATACGAGTAGCAAGCAAACGAGGACGACTACTGGCGACATACCTTATAATTTTGAACCGCGGTCAAGTGATGAGGACGACACTGTGCCGGTACCCCATTATCTTAACTTTCACACCACTCCAACGTGAGGACTTCTAGATAGATTCTCGATAGGTTAAACGTACAGTAGAACGTCGTTTATCCGAACGTTTATTATCCGAGCGTCAAATATCCGAAAAAAAGTTCGGATAAGTTTTCGAACAGTGCAATGCTCAACAGTTGTTTCGTGTGAGGATAAAAGTGAAGGGGAACCCCAAGGAGAGGGATATTTGGGGAATTTCAGTTGTGTGATTTGGTAAACATCTGCGCGGAATATTAGGTCAGTTTGTTTCCAAGTGAGGGGGTGTATACGTGTTCTTTTGTTGAGTTTTGTTGATGTAGAAACCTGAATGGCATGCGATGCAGAAGATTGTGGATTTCAAATGCTAAATATTGTGACTTCCGTGCAAAAATAATCCGACCCTGTCGACGATGAAACGGGTGAAAACGAGGACAACAACAACGAAAGTACCAAGGGTCCATGAAATACTCACGTTTTTCTGCGTTAGAGACAGCTATGGAGTGCTACGAACACCAATCAGAGTGCTGTCCTGCTCAACTACTTCTGCTGAAGAGAATCGGAGACCTTGCAGCGAAAAAACGAAGGTGTATAATGGTACAGCGAAAAATAAGTAATAATTCTCCACAATCAAGGTAAAATTGCGACATTTTGAACCTATTTTGCCTTTTCTTCAAGCACGTTTCCCACATGTGATGATTTTCAATATTTGTATAATGTCCAGTATCACATGCTGCATGGATCGCATTCGGTTATCCGAACAATTGCGTATCCAAACGGTGTCTGGTCCCAATTAATTCGGATAAACGACGTTCTACTGTACATCAGCCCCTCCACAATGGCGAATCTTAAATGGCATTCATTAAAAAAAATCCTGATTATAAATAAGAAAATTTTAGAAGCATGATTCCTTGTCATTCATTGTGTTATAATTGAAGAATTTTCAAAATATACATCATGTTTTGAGTCCTTACTGCGTTTTATGATATATTGATCTGTCAAAAATTTCTTATATTTAGTCCACTTTAAAAAAAATTATAGCCATGGTAGACGAGTGGCTATGGTCACAAACACTGAATACTAAAGGTGTATAGGGGTTGCTACACTTTAAAACTGTAGAGGTTCCAAATCCTCACGTTGTCGTGTTGGGGAAGTTGGAGAGAAAGTTGCTATCTAAAACGCCATCTTCATCATTTGACCGATGTTCACAATTACGAGATCCGTCGCCAACAACACTCGTGTTGTTGCAAAATGCGACGTAAATAAGCAATTAGTTAATCAATATAAAAAAAATGACTGTCACTAAGTTGGAAAGTAAACCATTTGAATATATCTTTTAAAAGTAAGCTTAAAATTTAGATTTTAAAGCAATATAATTTTCTACTGTAAAAAAAAATATCCGCTTAAAAAATGGGCTGGGATTTCAATTCTGTGTCAGCATACCAGTTTTCTACAAAATTAGAAAAATACTTTTTGCTTATAATGTAATGTTTTTAGCTTCAAGATAGGTGAGGAAACAATTTTTATACTTATTATTGGTTATTGTGGTATTGTATATTGAGGATTTTAAAATGCTTTTAGAGAAATATAAGAGGGAAAATGTCCAATTTTAATACATAATAAAAACAACCATCTTATGAACTTAAATTAAATTACTTCATTTAATTGCGTGTTGCAATTAATTATATTGAAATATTACTAATTATACTTATTGCATGAAGCCAATTTAATGTATTTGTAATTGTATAATGATTTTATTTTTAATCAAAACCACTTATTAATTTTTAACAAGCGTCCTTGTTACTGAACAAAAGACGGGAAAAAATAAGGTACAATTAGTTTAGGTAATAAGAAATAATAATATGTACGCATAGAAAGTTTAGTTGTGTGTAATCTCCAGACATTGTTTCAGCGATTTTTACAAAAGAAAAAAATAATAATATTGTTAGAAGATATTCATCTATATAGCTCAGAAGAAAGTTTCTTTTAAGAATTGTTACAGTTATTATTAAACTGTAAAAACAGTATGTCTCTCTCAGGAGTTTTTCATGCGTTCAAGGGTTAATAAATAAAATTCGTAACTAAACTAGAAAAATTGCAAATTAAAAAAGGGTTATAGTATGTATAAGAAGTTCATAACGCAGGTACATAAAAGCACATAAGAGTAAAAAATTAAAAAAATAAATAAGTAAATAAAATAAAATATAAATTATCTGTTGCTTTTTTCATTCTCTTAGCCATTATATTATTCTCTGGACAGACATTTTTAAAGAAGATGCGACTAATTGCAAGGAAAGCTATCAGTAGTTTATTAAAGCCTCAAAGTGATATTTTGTTGTCAGTTAACCATTGAAAATAAAATATCTGGGCATATGCTTGCACGTAAGAATATTAAATGCGCACACTATTCTCTTTTTCTCTTGGTAATTCATGACCTATTCTTTCAAGGTTTGTTTAGAATACGGGATGCTAAATTATAGCTTAGGACCTTTTGGCCTGCGATTTTTGAAACAGAAGTGCCAGCTTGTATTGTTAATAGTAATTTTACTAATATTGTACTGTTATTAATAATTTTACTAATCTTGTACTGTTAATAATAATTTTACTAATAATTACTAATAATTTTGTACTAAAATGGGGTTGATCAGTGGTTCCTTTTCGGTTGGAACATTTATAAGAACCAAATTTTTTCCAGGTTTCTAGAAAAAGGAGGACGATACTCGAATCATTATGATATTTTTTGGTATTATTAAACAGGTTACACACATAGCATAGTCGAACAGTTTTAAGGTATATTTCAGAAGCATATTTATGTATTTATTTAGTATGTATACACTAGAGTTGTTGTCCCCAACCCCCGAGTGGCGGACTAGTACCGGTCCGTCGATCAAATAGTACTGGGCTACAATAGGAATATTAAATTATTTTCATTTCATTTACTGTAGTGTATTTCTCTCGGGTTTTGTTGACTTTCAATGGAAATCACTTTAATTTCCATTTTAAATCACTCTATATTCATTTTTGGGGTAACTTATTTTATTCTGAAGGCATATTTAAATTAAAATTATTAAATCAAAACAATTTAAAATTTAAACAATCAACGTCCCTGTCTCAGCGAGCAGTAGAAAAATTATCAAACGTTGGTGGTCCGCGGCTACAAAAAGGTTGTGAAGGACTGTACCAGAGTATGCATACACTAATAGACCCCAATGTAAGTAAAATAATTTATTTGCTTATTAAACAAGGAAAGTCTTATGTTACTGAGACTAAATTTTAGATAGCATTTTATTTATTGAAGCTTATTAACAAAATATAACAGTATTAAGAGATCCATTTTAACGAAAGGCCTTAAATAGTTTGAAAATTATAAACTAGATCCTGCTAAGCCATTCATTGTTCAAATATTTTGCAAGTCAGATTATTTTTTTTAAATGCATTTATTTACTTTCACGCGTTTCAAGATTTTGAATTATGTGTACAATAAACGATATTTTCTGTTCAACTAATGCTAATAGTTAAATATTTTTATTAAATTTGCTCATGTGTATATAATAAAACTAGTGACCTAGTGTGTTACATTGAAATTTTGTTTTCTCTAAGTCGCATTTACATGAATAGTATTAAAAATTTTAAAACAAAAATATGAGTGGCCTAGAATAATAAACAATTTCCCTCCTTTGATTTCTTGTAATTGTTGTTATAAAGCATCGAGTATAATTTTAGAGTCATCGTTCGAAAAAAATAAAACAAAAGGGAAAAAAATGTCTTTTTTTAACAGCATTTAAATTTTAGAAGTAAAAGATGAACACACAAATTGATAAGTATATTGAGAAAATCATTTCTTACTCCACAAACGCATGGGGTGAAAAACACCCAGCACAGTTTCCACCAAAAGCAAGGGTAGTATCCCAGCATATCCCGCAGATTATCGTAATAGCGGTTGACACCTGGAAATAAGTTTTCATTTAGATATTCATAACATTTCTAATTCCTGTGTCTTGGGATAAAAATAGTTATCAATTCCTCCAAACTTCAAGAAATTCTTAATTTTTCAATGAAAATGCAAGTTTGCACTTCAAAAATTAATGTCTCAATCATCGTTCCAATGATTTATTCAAAGTTAATGAAGTTTGACAGGATATATTTTTGATATGTTATATAAATATAATTTACTATGAAAAGTTTGAAAAGTGGGCCAAAACTAGGCGGATACCATCTCAGCAATTTAATACAGCAATAAATGAATTCAAACATTAATTTTCCAAAAATTCCTCAAATAAAATGCATGGTTTAACTTTTTTCTAAAAATACTTTTAACTGCTTACCATACGACCATGATATGGACGTTACTTCAAAGAATATCAGAAACAATAGTGAGATCCCACTTGCAGCATAGTAGTCAAATAACTGGAACACGTACATCCCTCCCTGTAAAAGCATCAGTCAATATTCATAAGATTATAAGTTTTAAATAAATATGAAATCATTAATCAAATCATATCATGAGTTTCATATATTTATGAATAAAAAACTATAGTTTCACAATGATATTCTCTTCTTTAAAACATTGAAGAGCTTTTATTTTTGATCATTCGGTTTTGATATATTTACAGTCAAAATGATAATCAAAATAATTAAAAATTTCAAAGAGTGAGTTATAATTTGTTTACCAGTCAATAGTATAAATAAAATGAATTATGTAATTACAGTAAATTGGTAAGATTAGAATTTACTGTAATTACTAGGATTACTTTAATCATTTCAAAATGATTCTTTCTATTAATACAGTATATAGAAAGAGTTTCCTTATGAAAGAAATGTTTAAATATAGTTCTATATTTATGTTAAAGGTAACATGATTGCAAAAGCAGTATTGTAAAGAGGGACGTCTTAAGACATGGGTCAACTAAGCCCGGGCCCAGGGTCTCACCCTGAGTGGAGGCCTCGTTTCGTTCTCGACGTTCTCTTAATTAGACCATGATCTGGATAATTTTCATGATCAAATATTATTCTCGTACATATTCTCCGAAAAACAGAGAATTTCAAACTGCATGTCAACTGGCAAAAGTGGTAAGAGAGCATTATTATGTGATGACCGTTGCCCATGTCTAGGCCTTGGCCTAATACCATAAACAAAATCATTCAACTCATTGAGTCGAAATGCGGCCATCAGTCGAGTCGTTTTGTGCCTAGGTTTTTGAGATTGTGAGTCGTGCTCATTTATTTGTTTCAAATTACCATTTGAACAAACATGGTATATACTGTCTACTTTTAAAAGATTTCAGGAAGGGCCTACTTTTGTATAAAGGCCCAGGGCCTCAAAAAATCTTCTCTGAGCCCAGGGCCTCAAAGAGTCTTAAGACATCCCTGATTGTCAATAAAAACAGCTCAACTCTTCAATGTTGGCTTGAGCCTTTTATTTTTAACTTGAAATGTATTTTTTATCTATTTTACTAGTGACAGAGAGTTCTGACATTGACAAGAGGTCAAAGTAAGGTCTAGAAAAGATGTAATGTACATACAAAAAAGACGTAAAAGCTACAATTGTGATTCAAAAGAATCTTCTATATCATACGTTGATATAGGTATCTGCATAACTCTTTTAAGTTCTCTTGAGTACAGATGCTCAAACAAATTTCAAAACCATCATTTGACTTTTTTGTCATATTATGAATTAATTAGTAATAATATAATCAATAGAACATTTAATTTACGATTTACTTTACATAAATAGAAAATAGAACCAATGTAGAAACCATTTTAAAGTCATTTTAAAGTCATAAGCTAATTCAGGCATAGTTGAAAATTTTTTCAACCGACGAAAAAATGGCTGTCAAGCTACAAGTATCGATGAAATAGTTTCATTGGTGCGTTTACCACAGTTGAGGAAAACAGGTGCAAAAAACACTCTAGATCTTACTTGAGTCACAAAACAGAGGCCCATGATGTAGGATACGACGCAAACAAACGCAATGAAAAGTTCTTTGTGGGGTCTGAGCAGTCGGGGCCATTCATCCACCACAGCTGTGATGAACCCTTCCATTGTACAAAACTATAAAAGGTAGAAATATCTATTGAAACAAATGGATTTATTTCAAGTTAATGCACTTTTAATGAGACATTTTTCTTTGACTGTGTTAAGTTAGATATACGCAAGCATAATTAAACCACCTATTTAAGAATTCTTTAAAGGAATTCGCATTAATATTTTCAATGTATTATTAAAACAATTGCTGATATTTTTAGGGGGGGGGGAGACTTTTATAAACAATGAGATAGATGAAACATTAAACAGAGAAAAAGGCATCTTAATTTTAACATACACATTTGAAATTCTATGAATATTATGTTCCATTGTTTAAACTAATAAATATGAAGATTGAGAGTACTTATCTCAAAATAAAATTTTTAATGCTACTTCATTTTGTATGAAAATAATTGAAGATACGGAAGATATAATGAATTTTGTCCTTAAACATATTTTTAATAGCTTAATTTGGGGAATTTAATTATTAAAATTAATCCCTGTAAGACAGAAAAACAGATTCCTTCTTTAGATACAAATATAATAAATAACTATTGTACATTATAAATACAATGTCCCTATTTCTTACTAAAGGGAATATATTTTTTTAAGTTCTATTATTATCTTCGTCTTATAATATTTTCGAAGTATTTAATTTCCTGAAAAAAGGAAAGTTAGTTATATTTAATTATTATACATGATATATATAGCACTGAATTAGTTCTGAATATTTTTTCAACAATTAAACAAATAATTTTTGCAAATAACATAACCGAATCGTAATTATTCATTAATAATTTTGATCTAAACAATTTAAAAATTACTTGTATAGATATAATGACATAATTTTGAGGGCATTAAGAATCAGAAAAAAATTTTAAGAATTAAATTTTTGAAATATATTTTGAAAAATGTTTTATGGCAAGTACAACACATAAAAAAAAGTTCTTTTATTGTTATATATTAAAAATGCATTAATCTCTCCTCAAGTTGACTAATTAAATATGTGTACATGTGTTTATTTACATAAGAGTTTTATATATGTACATAAACATTCATTATAAAAACTCACTTTTAATTTAGAGTTAAAGCTGAGAGATATTAAAATAATAATTTTTGCAATCTGATGCTGAATTCTGTGTTTATTCAGTCCTTTCGAAGCATAATTAAATTTTTTATTTGCCCTTTTTTTAAGAATATCCTTATACTTTGTTTTTATATGTAAATAATGATAAAAACACCTACCTTATTTCAAGTCACCACTTTAAATTTCTTTTATGAATCAAAAAAGTAAAACTTACCTTCCAGAGATCACAGCCAGGAACTATATCTTCAACTCCGAAAGATTTCAAGTCCTATTGCTTGAAAATTTTCAAAATTTTTTTTCCTAGCATCGATATTTTTTTAAAAAAAATATTTGTATTAAGTTCGAATTTTGTGTAATAGTGTTTTTCAATTTTGAATTAAAAAGGGCTTGGAAAAATTGTGATAATATTCTTATGTAACAACGACAAATCTTGTAAAAGATGTTGCGTCCTGTTACGGTTTGCATTTGTATAAACAAAAGGGTTTTAGAGTAAGGAATTATATTTTAGATGTATCTTTAAAACTAATGTCGTTTTACAAAAAACTGCGTTCATTATATTTGTTTGTGAACATTGGACTAAAGGTAACTTTAACGGTTGATTCATATATGAATGCAGGATATATGCTCTTATTTGTAAGTTTCATTACCTGACTGTCAAGACCTAACATTAATATCATTAGGAAGAAAAGCACGGCCCACAGCGGAGATATAGGTAGTTTTAACACAGCAGAGGGATAGGCTAAGAAAGCCAAACCAGGACCTATTTTTAAAAAAAATGAAAAATTTATTATTCATAACTATATTAATAAATCAATGTTTGTTTCATGGAATGTGTATAAATATTAACAAAACTTTTAATTCAGTAAAAAATCAATCTATTTTCATATTTGTCATATGCTGATTTTTATATGTGAGGTTAAACCTTGTTTTTTACTTAAGAGTTCAATAGCCTATTGAAACTACTGTACTTCTCATTTTTGCTAAAGAATTTGTTTTATTTCATATTTTCACTTCATGCTACAGATCAGAGCATAAACTGGACACTTTTTTCAGATAAAAAAGGCTCCAAAGTTAACTTAGCACTTTAATTTGTTATTTCGTAGAGTGAATTGTTTAATTTGTTATTTCCATTTTTTTTAAAATATACTGCGCATTTTAATCTGAATGAATTCAATTTCTTTTGAAAAATAAATTTCCTAATAATCTCTCTGTTATACTATTATGATAAACTGATATTCGAATTTGCCTGTTAAAGTAAAAAAATAAAGTATGTATATATAAAATTTTTCAAAATTTTAAGGACGCTGTTTACTAAATGGAAATTCGTATTATAAACATTCGAACTTATTTCAATGCAGGAACATTTTTAGTCTGAAAATGTGTTTAGTCAATAAAAAATGTTTGATGGTTTAAAATTACACGACAGGAATTTGAATTTAACTGGTTCATCATAAAAGATAAGAACAAAAAACCAGCTAGTCCTTTCTCAGAAGTGATTTTTTGTAACATAAATTTACAGGTACATTTATTGAAAATTTCATACAAAAATACTTCGAATTATCGAAATTTTTATTTAAAGTGTTTTGCTAATAAAAATCAATCCTAATTAACAGCAAGAATCGTTTCCCTTATACTAAATATAAATAGTTTTCAATTGAGATTGAATGTACCTGAAGCAGCGACTTCACTAACAGGTTTATTCTGTTCATGGGCCATAAATCCCACCACAGAAAATATGACAAATCCTGCAAACATGGATGTTCCACTGTTGATGCAGGATACAATTAGAGAATCCCTGAAATATGAAAATCACAGTTGTTAAATAAGAATTTGTATTATATATATGTAAGGATAATTAAATTAGATCTAAAATTAAATCCCTAGACCACTTTTAACTTTTATATTCCGTTACATCTTCAAGTATTTAATTTATTATCCAGTTCGGCAATGAAGAACACATGGTCCTAAACAGAACTTTTCCGCTCCGACCCTTAATTTTTATTACCTCGTATGTCATGCTTAACTTTCAAATATACCTCTTCAATAAGAAGTGTACTTGAAAGACATCTGACTTTTAAGTGGCCGCTGACTCTGATACTTAACACGTGTCCGTTTTTCTCTCTTAGAAGCAGATTCAAACTTGTCTTCATTGAATAAAGATAGTTAAAACACACACAAAATGCCTTGGTGTTGACTCGGAAAACACGCAATATATATATATATGTATATACATATTGGTGATAATTATCTAATTACTTCAGGATACATATTGAATTTTTTTCATAATTGTAAATAAACACATTATTTATGATTTGAATATATTCTATATGTAAATATTTAAAGTAGAATATCAAATATTATGAAATTTAAAAAAAATCATGTAGATATAAGCAATTAATGCAAAGTTATCTACCAGAATTAAAAAATAACGAAGAGTTTATTATACAACCTCTGACAATAAAGTTCGGTGAATGAAGTCAGAACGGCCGATCTGGCAACACTGACGAAACAAAACCTTGCACATGCGTAGCGGCAGGTGTTGACCATCTGTCCCCACCGTTGTTCAATTGAGACTGAATTGTGTTTCGTGTAAGACTTGTTTTACAAAATGATTGTTTAGTACGTTGGTTCTTATTTGGGAACAGGAAAATGAACGAAGAAAGGATCCATTTAAAGTATTGTTTTAAGCTTGGCAAGATACCAAAAGAAACTTACGTGAAGCTGGTTCGAGTTTATGAAGATCAAGCACTGTCCATGAAGTGTTTGGGCGAGTGGTTCGCCCGTTTTCGAAAAGCAGGGAAAGTGTTTCTGAAAACCCCCGTAGCAGAAGACTGGCGAACTGCGTCAGTTGCGAAAACATTGAGAAAGTGAGGAAATTAATCACTAAAGATTGCTAATGATATTGAAAGATTGCCAAAGCGCATGATAGCTGACGAACCGCGCATCCGTGCGATGAATCATTACCCAGAATTTAGGGATGAGAAAAACGTGTTATCGATATTGACGATATTCCTAACATTCAACGAAACGGGACGAGGCATTTGAACTTCATTCCAAAAGGAGAATTCTTACAAAGTTTCCAGGACATGTATAGCAGATGTCCTGGATACAAACGGTGCATAGTTATGGGAGGTGACTCTTTTAAAGGATATTATGGTAACTTTCGTTTCGTTAATATTTCATTTATGTTAATGTTGCAGGACTATTCACCGAACTTTATTGTCAGAGGTTGTAATATATAAACTAATAAGACTTTATTGCTAAATTTTAAAACTTAAAATTGTTTGTGTTAAATTTTCAGACTTACCTGTAAACATTGTTGCTGTATTTGTTATAGCTTCCTAGAGCTATAAGAGATCCTAAGCCAAGACCATAAGAAAAGAAAATCTGCGTAGCCGCATCTATCCACACCTATAGTAAGTATGTAAAAAATTTATCTTAGTATCCAAAATAATTGCGTAAGATAATATGAATATAATATTAAGCACAATAATTTTATTTATTTAAGTAATCATAATTTCTGGTTTTTTCGTAAAATAATTTATTTTTATTATCCGATTTTTTGTTAATTAAATTAAGATTGTATCCCTTTTTAAATGATAATTTTTTAAGAATAAAAATTCTAGGTCTCTCTATCTCCAAAAAATATCACCATTTTCTAGATATAATAAATGTGATTAATAAAAAAATTTATTAAATTTTTAAAATTCTTAGACTTTTGTGGTTCCTGAATGGCAGTAAATATGATATTGCAGTTATAGCTTCCCACTAAACTGAATATCAGAGTATCTGAACCATCCAAATTTCAAAATTTACTCTTCGTGATAATAAGATTCATTAAGTACGGAATACAAAATTATTTTGTAATAGTTGAATGCGGTTTGATTAACATTATCAATACTTTGATCAGCTTAAAAACTGTCTGGGATTTCTTTTTCGTTCCAAGAAGGAAATATCGTTATTCTTTTTTGCTGAATAAGTAACTTAAATTGATAATTCTGATTGCCGACATAAATTCAGACTCTTAAAATAACACGTTTTATAGTATTTAAAATTAAATAAATAAAAATAATATGAGGTTGAAATATTAGTACTTTTAGACTTATATATCGTATAACATACTCGGATTTTAAAAAGTTTGGTCTTGTTGACAACTCTTCCAAATTCTATCCATCAACTCTAACTGTGAATATATTTTCCTCACCAATTTGTAATTGGGCCTTAATGAAACTGAATTTGCAGTGGTCTCCACCAAAGGGCCGATTTCCTGTTAGGAAACTAATGACTTCTTAACGGTCAATAGATTTGCGTGGGAAAGTATCCAAGACAGGGCAGTCCGATGCTTATGTTCTAGAGCAGGGATTCCCAAAGTGGTCTATATAGACCTCCAGGGGTCTATGATGACCTCCAAGGGGTCTACGTCAACCGAAAAATTAATTTGGGGGTCCAGGAGGTGTAAGTGGGGGTCTATGTGATACTGGCTCTCGTTAAACTAGATCGTGGCTTTAATTTTAAAAGAAAATTTATAATCATTGTTAATTTGCATTTACAATGTGACAGTATAAATTTTATTAGAACAAGAACCATTTAAACTTTTCTTTCTTGATTTAAGCCAAAGAAGAAGATACTGGAGGTCCTGAATTTCCTAAATTTGTCACAGACAATCTATCGGAACGTTTTAACCTACGTTCAACATTTAAATGCCTTTTATTCAGATTTTGAAACGAGGTTTGGAAATGCTTTGACTATGGCAATATGACAGTAGGCAATGAATTCATATGGTTATATTGAAAAAAAAATGTCAAACTACAATAGGAACTAATAAGCACTAACGAAGATCTTAAAGTTTAGAAATGGATGCCAACAATTTTGGCTTTAAAAAGTCAAACCTGTTACTTGTCCCGACTTATGGAATATTGTGAGGAAGTTTTTCATTGCTTTTCCTAGAGTGAAGGAGTTTCAGTGGGGTTGCCAATCTCGAAAAAAAAAAAAGAAAGAAAGAAACTAGACGCTACTAAAAGAAATTTAAAGCTAAACCAGACAAGATTGATACCAAATGTTGAAAATTTGATATTGTAGTGCTAGAGATTCATCCTTCCCATTAAAATAATTTGATTGTTGTTTAGCTAGTTTATTTAACAGTTTTATTTATTAATTAATTTTAATTTAACTGACTAACATATACTTTTAAAATTATATTTCATTCAGTTAGAAATTTAATTCTTTTAAAGTAGGAGTAGTAGTACTAGCGATTAAAAAGAACTTAAGTTGATAAATTTGCAAAAATTCAATATTAATTAAGCAGGGGTCTGCCCTAAACCGAAAAATATGGCAAGAGGTCTACGAGACAAAAAAGTTTGGGAGCCTCTGTTCTAGAGCAAACTAACTAACTAAAATTAGAATTTACGGGTCTACAGCGCGTAGCGCTTTTACCCAGTGTGAGAAGAATAGCAAATCCATGAAAGAAAAATAAAAAATCAAGTAACCCCCGGCGTGGGGGGCAGAGGAATTGGCTCCGAGGTGGCCGCGCAGGGCGGACGAACCGGGGAGAAATCGGGAGGAAGCGCAAGGAAGGAAAACGATCACCTATCAAAAAAAAAGAGGAGGCAACCAATATGAGCGGGCGGGCAGTGACAGTTCACTAAGAGTCCGTTTCGGCGCATTAGAGCATTTGGTGTTGTAGATGTATAAAATTAGTGTTTTTTGTAGTATCTATGGAGGTTTAAGAGGCAAGGCCCACTTTGTAGTGGCATAAGCATACTTTAATTTAGGATGTGGATACGTAAATAATGTTTGTGCTTTTATTATGGGGTTATCGTGATTTTCAATGGTTCTAAAAACATTCCTGGCTAACTTAGTGATGAAACTAGATATCGGCTCCATGTGTAAATCGTAGTGTATCACGTCGTTTCTAACGTACCAAGGTGCGTTAGTCATGACGCGAAGTATTTTATTTTGAACAATTTGAATTTTTTTCATGTGGGTGGCGGCTGCAGCTCCCCAAACAGGGGCTGCATAAGTAATCACTGGGCGCAAAATTTGCTTGTAAAGTATGACTTTATTTTCTAGGGAGAGAGGAGACTTTTTCCCAACCAGGGAAATAGCCAAATGAATTCTTCCCCAGAACTTATCTGCGAGATAGTCGATGTGTTTTCTGAAGGTTAGTCTACTATCTAAGTGTAAGCCCAGGTACTTTACCACCGGAGTCCACTGTATGTAGTCATCAAAAAGTGTGAGTTGGAAGGGAGGGTCAATGGCCCCCCACTTCCGGAATACTATTGCTTGAGATTTGTCAACATTAATTGCAATTCTCCAGTCTGTAAGCCAATTTTCTAAAGTATCTAGGAATCTTTGTATAGTTTTTAAGGAGTAACTGAGCTGAGAACCCTGTGTTAACACCGCGGAGTCATCCGCGAACAGGCAGGTACTAACTGTGGGGTTGTGTGGAAAATCGTGAGTGTAGATGTTGTACAAACACGGTGAAAGGGTACTACCCTGGGGCGTGCCGCTTAGGCAAGCACCAAAATTTGAATAGTCATTATTTACGCGAACACGAAAGGTTCTATTTCGTAAATAATTATGTATAATTTTAATTAAATACCCAGGGAAGTTGAGTTTAATTAATTTGTATGTGAGGCCATCATGCCACATCTTGTCGAATGCCCTCTTGACATCAAGAAAGACACCGACAGTGTATAATTTGCTAGCGAAACCTTCATTAATAATGTTAGTAACACGTATCAATTGGTGTAGCGTGGAATGGCCCTCCCTGAAACCATGTTGTTCAGGGGGAATGCAATCTATGGCTTTGCAGTGCGTTTGTATTCTCGTTAAAATTATTCGTTCAAAAATCTTAGCAGTGGCGTTTAATAAACTTATTGGTCTGTAGCCTTGTGGAAACGTGTTATTTTGCCCTAATTTGGGCAGCATGACTACATTTGCTTGCTTCCACGGTGTAGGAAAGTGATTTTTAATGAGGCATTGATTGTAGATCTTAGTTAGATGTGTGATAGCATTTAAAGTTAAGTATTTAAGAGCGATATTGGGAATTTGGTCTGGACCAGAAGCTTTTCTATTCTTCAGTTTCTTAATGATGCCTCGTACCTCAGAAGGAGAAGTGAGTGGAGGTGGTGTGTCTGTTGTGAAGTTGTCGAAATAGTCAAAGACTAAATTTTCGACTTCTTCGATCTTGTCATCACTATAAGGTTCGGCATTTTCCTGAAAAGTGACTTCAAGTGTCTCTTTGAAAGCCTCCGCCTTATCGAAATCTGAATATACCAGCCCACTCGAACCATGGAGGGGTGGGATGGCAGTATGTTTTTTAGTGATCTTTTTATGTAACTGATAAAGAGAATTGTCCTGGGGATTTAAAGTAGATAAGAAATTTTTCCAGGTCCTGTTTTTACGTTGGTCGATTTCTATCCTGATCTGTCTAATGAGAGCATTTACTTCACGTTTGTATGGTGGATATCTGGTTTGATTCCAGAGTTTCCTGAATCTGTTCTTAGCCCTAATGAGCTCTCTTATGTTGTCAGGAAGGCGAAGGTGAGGTGTGTTAATTAATCTAGTGGAAGTGGAAGCAGAAAGAGCATTAGCAATCATACTGGTATAATTTTGAACGGCTGAGTCCAAATCATCTATCATGGGGTTACCGGGTATGGTGTGATAAACTATATCTTGATATTTAGTCCAGTTTGTGGTTTTTAAAGTTCTGAGTATATATTTCTGGTAACACATTAGTAGTAGCAATATCAAAGATAACTGGATCGTGATCACTGCTAAGAGTATTAATTGTAAAAACATTAGTGTGAGACAGATTAGCTGCAAAGCCGATGTCCAAAATGTTGCTAGTATGATAGGTGTTGAAATGAGTTGGAGTGTCGGGAGCGATAATATTCAATGCAGACCCAAGGGCCCAATTGCATATGATACTACCATTTGTACATGCCCTGCCTGGGTTCCAGTTCGGGTGTTTGGCGTTGAAATCACCGAATAGAAAGGCTTTGTTGTTATGGTTGAGAATTGCATCGAATTCCGTAGTATTAATGGAGCCGTGTGGAGGTCTATAGATACACGCCACAGTAATTTTGGTGTTGTTCCCTGCTTGTATGACCACCGATGTATTTTTCTAGAGCAAATCAACCTTTGATCTCCTTTTATACAGCCGACAGAGAAGTGACCGTCGTAGTTCCCCCGCCAATCTCCGGCTTCAAAGTCCATAGCACGAGGAGTGATCAGGACCAATGGCCGAATAGTAATCCCGGCTACTTCCAAGCAGAAATGATTCTGCGCCACGTATCGCTTTTGAAGTGGTGGGCGTTTTCCACCTTTAAACCAGCTTTTCTCTCGCAGGGTATGTCACAGGCCTAACTTTTTTCAAGACTCCATCTAAGCCCTTTTCGGAAAATGAATAGTTTCTCATGTCTTTCTCATGTCTTTAACCCTTTGAGGGGCCAAAGGTTGTAGGCGAATTCTAATTATATATTTTTGAATACCACTTCTTCAGGTATGTCATACCTTGCGTGTCCCTCTCTAAATCCATGAGCATGCTTTAAAATCTTTCTTATGCAATGGTGCATTATAGTTATGATGAAGAAATGGGATATTTAAGTAATTTAATAGATACAGTATTTAATAGATATAGTACAACACAGTATTTTCGGATGAAGAAAGTTTCTTTGCGGGGATGATGAGGAAGATCGAATGATGAAGAATATAGTAGCAAGTATGATTCCTCTTCTGAAATCTATCCAGATAATTTAACTAAGGGAGCAATTATCGTTCTTGATAAAATGACCACATCATATTCAATGGCTAGAAAATGTAATCTCGTTAGCCTATGACAATATTTTTTGTGTTGTTGAACGTTGCGACAATAAATGCGCAAATTATTTTGTTAAGTACTCAGAAACTACCTACTAAACATCGAACAAGTCGCTGATTTCTGAAGTGTTTTAGATTTTAATTCCCAGAAGAATGTAAAGAATGTAGAAACCAACAAGATGCTTCTACGAAATTAAAAAAATAAATAAGATCCAGTGAAAACATCGCACTCATTCGCGATGAAGACTAAAGAAGTGTATAAACAATGTACTAATGCCCTAATAAAAAGAAAAGAAAAACTAAATTTACGTGTGAAAAATGTAATAAACATATTGAATTTCCTACTTTTCTTCCTTTTTACTTTTGTATGGAAATTTTACGGTGAAAACAGAATGTTAACTCCCTTGATATGAGATACCCTGCGCGTGAAGAGAAGGGTTAAAGAGACACCAAAAGGGAAAACCCACTCGCTTCAAGACGCTCTAACACACTCTCTATCAGGTTCACTTCCAGATTCGCTCTCGGACTCTCTCAAACCTACTATCGGAACTTTCAAGCCTCCAACATAGAGAGCATCATGTCATCCTAAAGCAGCCTTCACATCAGTAATACCTTATCACCACCTCATCAGTGGGGATCCTCTTAAAATTATTTCGCCTTATATAATAATTCATTCAAAAGTAATTGAGAAAGGCAGAAGTAAGCTATATACATTTTGTTTCTAACGATGATCGTATATTTTTCTACGTGTATGTTTGGGCTTCCTTAACTTGCATCAATCATTAATTGTGATTGTAAATTATATTTAAAAATTATACTAGAATTTAATAATAAATGCAATACTTTTTTTAAAACTGTATTTACATAAAGTACATTCAAAATGCTGATCTACTTTAAATATTGTTTTGAGATATATTCATCAAAGTGTATGGAATGGGGTTCTACGAAAACACTTTCAAGTTTTAAGGGTTTCTTGAGTTGATAAAGCTTAAAGACCACTGATGTAAAGGGGAAAAAAGGTTCATTTGACCATAAAGACTGCAGTTAGATTTCAGAACTCTTTGAAAGCTCTCCTTGCGTACCCCTTAAACCACTCTAAGACATAAGCATAGCACGAGTACATAAGGTGTCACGATTTGATTACCAATCGAATACTATTTGAAGGAGTACGTCAATGTATATTTCTTGTATTATATTTAAATAAGAAGATATTCACACGAAAAATACGAACTCAAGAAAGTTGTTCATGTAGGGCGGGATTTTATTTAATATATATAGTATTAATCTAACTTACCTGAGAATCTCCGAGTTTGTTCATGTCTGGCCATATGTAAAACTTGATACCATCTCCTGCACCTGGCAACGTCAACCCTCTTATCAGCAAAATAAATAATAGAACATACGGGAACAAAGCAGTGAAGTACACAACCTATGCAATATGAAAATAATAAACTCTTGTAATGGATTTTAAATAGAAAACTATTCTTCTTTATAGGCTTGTAGAATATTTTAAAAAAATCTTAAGAATGTAATTTAATAGTAATACATTTTTTTATTTCAGCGGAAATGTTGTAAGAGTTTAAGAAATGATTGTATACCTTTCCAGTCCATTTTACTCCCTTCCAGATGCAGAAATAGCACAGAACCCATGCTAAAGCCAGTGTGCCTGCTAAAGGCCAACGCACTTCACCTGGCTCTCCAAGACTGCTTGTGATTTGAAGTACATTGCGCCTAAATGAAATAAATTACTATTATTAGATTAAGACGCACAAATAAATTTTAACTAAAAGTTCAGATATTCATTATCCAATTAAGTATATTAAAAGAAGGCAAAATGTAAAAATAAATCTGACAGAATTTAATATTAAGATCATAATTCTTTGCAATTTTTAGTCATATTGTTACTGAATTAAGGTGATATGGTACCATCTTCACAATTTTTTTTATTTTTAATATTTGATATTTGGTTTTAATTGTATTTCATAAAGGTTAATATAAAGTAATAATTCCATACAAAAAATTTTTAATTTGTTGCAAAATGTTTGTAAAATTTAAATTTTTTTAGCTTTTTTAAGCATTTTTTAAATCTCTAAGGCTTTTTTAAATATGTCTCTTTTCTTTCAAAATTTTTTCCCCAAGTACCTTATAATATACTACATAAAACTGTGCATGGGTTTTTTTCTGCTGCGGCTGTTTAATTTTTTATTAATTTTTTTTATAGTTTAAACTTCCAAAAATTCCTAAAAAAACGTTAATTTTGATTTTTAAATTTTTTAGAAAAAGTACTAAACATGTTAGAGCTAATTCCATTCACAGTTTTACAAAACATACATTTCAAAACATGTATAAAAAATTTCAAACCCATACTTCAATCATCAAAAAAGCCTTAGGGTTTTGAATAACAGTATATGTACAAAAATTCAACACGGAGAAATGTGAGTTTGAAGTTTTCATTCAATGAATAGCATGATATAATATTCATCGAATAGTCTGAAACTTTTATGAAATGTTAATTAGCTTATTTAAAACTACTTACCATAAAAAATTGCACAAATGTAGAACAATTAAAAAGTATACTGACATAATTAATATATAGAAAAAAACGAATGAAAGACCAATATTTCATAAAACTTTATCTTAATAATTATAAAAAAAAATAAATACACACACTTCAGAGCTAATTCCATGCTCAGAGCTATTGCACAACATGTTCAAAAAATGTTTATGCCTTTATTTTTTATTTCCATGATTTTAAAAGCCTTCGCATGTTAAATATTGTACATGAATAAAAGCAAAATCAAATAAAAATTTATAGGTAAATTACATCAAAATCTAAAACTGTATATGTGCATTTGTTTAAATAAATATCTTAAAATATTTTAGTAATAAAAGTGAAGAATCTCGCACACATGGGATATATATATATATCACCAAAAATAAATATATAAAAATGGGAGAGTTTTTCTATTCTTGCGAATTAGATTTTTAATTATCTGAGTTATCAAAATGAGATTTAGTATTTGTGCTTTGGGAGAATCCGTTTTGAAGTTTTAATTTCATTCATAATAATATCATAAAAAGCACACACGCCTTTTAAATCTTGACCAAATCCATTTGATCTTCCAGTAAAAAATTCACAAACTAGAATTTTTGCATGAATTGCACAATTCTTTCTTAAAATGATTTATTACTGCATGTATAATGTCAATCTCATTGATGCGCATTAGAAAAATAATTAATTCATTTTTTATCAGGCTCTTTTCTAGCAGATAATCTGAAATGTAGGCGTAGTAGTTGCTGTTTAGCATCAAACATTGATCCATTACTTAATGAAAAATGCAGGTAAAGCTTTGAAATTTTGCAGGCATATTTATAAAGATTCAGGATATCAAATAAGCCAATGAAAAATTTTTTCGACAGTTTAATGATTTTTAGGGTACCATATCATCTTAAGAAACAAAAAATATTTATGCATATGTTAAAAGTGTTGAATAAACTTAAAACATGTCTTTTTTTATTAATTGTTAGTATGCAAATTTTAAGCCTCTTGCTCTTCTTACAGAATTACAACTCTTTAATTAAATGCTTGCTGTAGAATTTTTAGATAAACCTTTGAGGTCTTACAGAAAAAGAACATTTTTCTTTGAAATGTATATTAAAATACAACTGAATTTTTAATAACTTCCATTATGTGTATTTGTCTCCTGATCACGCACTTACATGTTGTCTGACCAGTTTGAAAAAGTAATATGTAGATTCTTTTGAACATTATCTAGAAAACAATTATATCTCAAAAGGCATTAATTTAACCTTGTAGCATTTTCCCGTCTCGCAGCTGCAAGAGCGGCTTCCCTAGGCAGATAGCATTATGCCGCTCATATCCACACGTGCAACTCTAAAATATTGTGGGGTCCTTTCATCTGACATCACGCCAACAGCCGATGGCTGTGAGAAGCTCAACGGCTAGATCCCACGAGCCGAAAACTTGAGTGAAATTCGAGGTGAAAGAAAAAACGTCCCCCACCCCAAGAGAGTGGACATAAAATCCGCATGAAATACTCGATAACAGACGTGGGATGTTTTGCCTCCTCCTTCACAAATAACATATTATGCAGAATTGAAATATTCAATAGTTTGAATAACTTGTATCTGAATGTAAATATGTTATTAATAGCTATTGACGAAATAAATCAATAATTTATTTTCTTAAGACTCACTCTGCTCATATATTTTTCCTAATCGTTACAACCTCGTGTTTACAATGATTCTTAAAGAGGCCACTAATTCGATCATTCCTCATTAAAAATTTCCAGAAAACTGTTATTTTCCTACTGAATATTTCAATAAAGCTCCAAAAATATGCCAATGAAAAAAATTGATTTACTAGACAAAAAGCAACCAGTTCTGAAAATTATGGATTTGCAGCCATTTGTACTTTTTCTCATCACAGAGAAAGGATTTCAAATCACGAATTAAAATTTTTTTATATTCATTCGAGCATTTAGAGATCGAAATGTGCTGTACTGGTTTCATCGTATCATCTGTGAAAACTAAACCCAATGAATGAGCTTTTGAGAACTGAAAAACATTGAACTTTTGTTCATTTTTAAGTTGAAAAACATCATAGCCAAATCTTAAAGTATCGGTAATAGTAGTTTTGACTGCGAATTTACGATTTCATTTAACTACATAATGTAAATTAGAAGTATCAGATATAATGTTAATTCCATGAAACCCTGAATTCTATATGTCTGGTTCAAATCATATTAAAAAATTAAACTCAGCGTTAGACTTCTATGTTTTAATTTGAGCTTCTATTAAATATTTTTTGAAGCCTCTGAAGCTCACAATTCGAAGCGCAATTCAAGACACAAATTTAAAAGTTTTAGTTATTTATGTTCATTCCAAATTCCAATGATATTGGTATTAAACGTTAATATTATGGTTTACTGAGCAGATATTTCTTATCTACTTCGGTAAATAAGGACTATTTTAAAAAACAGAATAACTATTTAGCAACTTATGCTTGAGCTTCGTCCATTGTAACTAGCAATGAGTAATCGTTAACCGCTTGTAAGATTAAACGAATGTGGATATGTTCAGAAGTATACTTGATCACGATTGAGAAAATGTTAAAACTGCGTGAATCTTCCACCTGTTGAGTCAATAAGGGCTGACAAAGTACTTTTTCGGTAATCTCGAATTTTTAATTCGATTGCATTTTAATGCATTTTTTAAAACTTGCCGCAATATATATATATATATTGTGTTTTTCGAATGAACATCAAGGCATTTTATTTGAACTGTCTTTATTCCATAAAAACACTTAGGAATCTGAGTTATAAGAGAGAGAGAGACGGACACGTGTTAAAAAAATCAGAGTTCGCGGCTACTCAAAAGCCAGATGTCTTTTCAAGTATATGTTTTATTGAAGAGGTATACTTGAATTTTAAGCATGACATACTAGGTAATAAAAATTAATGGTCGGAGCGGCACAATTCTGTTAAAGCCATGTATTCTTCATTCCCGAACTGGGTAATAAATTTAATACTTGAAGATGTAACGGGAAAATAAAATTTAGAAGTGGTCTAGGGTTTAATTTTAGATCTAATTTAATTATATATATATGTGTGTATGTGTATGTGTATATATTTATAAACCAGCTGTCGTTGGCTCTGGTAGCTTAGAGGTAGCGCGCCCACTTCGTAAGTCCAAAATTGCAGGAATCGATACATTACCTGGTAGATGTCGAAGGATAAGTACTGGGCAATCCTGAACAAGGACCCGTCTTGAGTCCCTGCGGCTCCTAGAAAAGCTGTTGTAGCTCATTTTAGACTTTTGACAGGTCAGGACTGTCTGAGATCGCATCTCTACAGAATTGGAATTACCAACTCATCGGACTGTACTCTGTGTGTCTCTGGTCAGCCTATGACTGCTGAACATTAGGTCGTGTGACCTGCACTAATTAGTCTGAATTCAACTGTCGAAAAATATTGGAGAGCACGTGCACTCATGGCATAGGCGCTATTGTAGTGTGTGGCATTTGTAAAATACAGTTGACTCTTGATAATTCAAACCTTCGATAGTACGAACCTCTCAATAATTCGAAGCATATGCTCAGTCACTAGAAAAACTCTTGATATTTCGATCTAAAACAATACGTTTTGGAACACTCAATATTTCGAAGTAAAATATGTGGCTGGAAAGACTACAACACTCGATAATTCGAAGTTATGTTTTAAAATTCTCGACAATTCGGACACTCACTATCATGTGCAGTCTTGTAGTAAAGAGGTTGGAGCTTCCAAGTTTTGTGTTGTGTTGTCTCTGCGTGTCTCCCCTATAACGTAGCCCCTTTGATGACCATCTGTCTTAGTGTTTTCCGGTTCCTCAAACGAAAAGACATTTTTATTGTTTTCTTTCCTTCAAGTGGACAATAGACCAATGACACCTATTGTCAGACGTCAGTTTTTTTAGTTTAACACGTGGCCCTGCTACACATGTGTTCAGAAAGGACGGTCCGCTATTGTGAAGAAGAGTGCGTAGGATTGTGTATGAATGTATTCTTTTATTACAGGACTTTCAACTTCTGTAAAATATTTATACTGTATAATATGTACTTTTTAAAAATACTTTAAAATAATTGTATACATATGTTCATAATTCTTGCTTTATTATATAGTTTCAAATTTAAATGTGTTAGAAAAATATTTTTCTTCGTGTATTTTGGGAATTTTTTTTCTACCCTCTAGATAATTCGAAGTTTTTCATTGGTCCCTCCAACTTCGAATAATCGAGAGTCAACTGTATATTATCTGGATACGGAAATAATATCCATTCATGTCTAATGATTATAGGGCATGTAAAAGATCCCTTGAGTATCAATTTACCCTGGTACTCTCAGCAAAATAAAATCATGGCAATATTTAGCATCCGACGAGAGTTTGAATTAAAAAAATTACTTTTAACGTCTGAATTTGGTAGCGTGGTCGCCATTAGATGGGGCCACTATGAAATGGCTCTCAGATTTGGGGGCTTGCCATGTCTGCAAAGGTTAAGTTGCTTAAATGCAGGGGGTAAAAAACTAGCTGTCTAAATATTCTCCCATTAAATTATGAATCCGTTCTGTATGTTAAAAGTTTTGTATAAAATTAATTGTTATTTTATTTATTTTACTTAATTTATTTTAAATTATCATAATTTATTATTTACCATATATTTATTATATTAAATTATTATTATATAAATTAATTACTATTATAAATTAATTATTAATTACTATTATTTAATTTATTAAATTACTATTATTTATTTTAATATGAATTATGAAATTTAGTGTCTTTCTTAGGTCACTTTGCATTATTCCTTTATTAATATCACATTAACTGTTCAACGTTTAATATTATATTTGGTCCTGATCTAATATAATAAAGGCCGCGGTGGCCGAGTGGTCTAGGCATCGGATCAGGGCTAGCGTGTCATGAGTTCGATCCTAGTACCACTAAAAATCCGCCATATAGGGGAGCGATGCACGTTAAATCTGTCGAGAGCTCAAACGTCCTCCCGCTGGTGTGGTGTGGTAGTTTGGAGAGAGGGGTGCCAGCTCAGGTGTTGTCCGCGTCACTTGACCATGGTTCAAAATTATGCGGACCGTCACCAAAAGCCCTCGTGTTGCTAATCAGTGCGACGTTAATATTCTCTCACTCTAATATAATAAAGTTGTTTAATCGTACGGATATATATCATATTAAATAATTCACATACAAAATTATAATGAAAATGAATTAAGATTCATCTACTTTTTCATCTTGATTTTAAATTAATTGGTCCTAAAAAAATCAAATTTCTACTGAGTTTACATAATTGGAATCTCGTGGAATATTTTGTGGCATACATGTACATAAAAAACAAGATTTTTTTCTTTGGAAATGTTTCTACTTAAAATTATAAGAAAGCAAAAATTGGAAAATTAAATTTGTATATTACGTACTCCCAATATTCTTTTACTGGACTTTTATAGGCCATTTTTGTCGCGTTTACTGGGCAATATTCCTTCGTACAGTTCGGAACGATGTCGTATTCTGATTGACACAGGGGTGTATTCCACCAATTGTCGCATGTTCTCCACATGACGTCCCACCGCAAGGAATTGAAGATATAGTAAAGTGCCCATGAAAGTACTACAATGTAGTATGTGTTCAACCAGAAAGCCATGACTGCAGCTGCATAACCTACACCTAAAAAAAAAAAAATTCAGCGTTAGTTCTAAATAGTTAGTTATATATAATGGTAATTTTCATAATATTAATTGGTGTTTAATAATTATCGGTAACATTTTTTTACTTCTCTCTAAAGAGGTAAAGCGTGAAAATAAAATTAGGCTTTAAATCAGATTTCATAAAATATCAAATTCCTTTAACAGAAACATTAAAAATTTAAGTATTTTAAAATATTTTCTATCTGCATGTTGTTCAATATCTGAGAATATTATTATTAAAAATTGATGGAAAGTAACTGTTTAAAATTTAGAAAGATTATAGGGGCTTAAGAAAAAATTGCAAAAATGTTGACTTGATTAGATTTTACAAAAAGGAACCATTCTTTCAACAGTTTAAATTTTAAACATGAAACCTCTATACTACCAATTTGATTAATTTTGCAACTGTCCCGCATTTTCCCCTTTCTTCGTACAGTAAAATACGTTTAACACGAAATAATACAACGGTCCCGATAAACTTCTATGTATTTTCATGCATTTTTTTTCTCTGAACAAGAAACTAAAATCACTCAACACGAAAAGGTTTTCCACCGTTGGATGAACAAAATACGGAAAACAGCAGCCGGATTGGACTGTCCTACTGTATCATCGGAAAAATTCGTTGCAGTAGATGATGATAATGCGTGTACAGCCAAAATTATGTCAGATAAAGACATTTTGGAGTTTGTTCAAAACTCAAAAATATTGATGTAGATTCCGTCGACGAAAATGAAATGAATAATGCAGATCCTGTTCCCACGTCATCCGAAATAAGGAACATCATGAAAAGTATGCACATTTATTTCAACGCACATTCTCCAATGATGAAATGAATAACAAAACAGACGACATTGAACGATTTGTAGACAATTGGATGCTAAAAAAGGCAATGCAAAGAAAAATATCAGATTATCCTTCAAAAACTAAGTAAAAGTTTTGCTTTTCAGAAAACTTGAAAATTTTGTATTAAATTCCTGTAAGTTGTCGTGACCCAGTCCTATCTTGGACTGAGTTCACATTGCCCGACGCGCCTGGTGTAGGAGGAAATATATCATCACCAACAAAAGCCATCACAATAATTATTTATTGAAGATAGACAAACACAATTAACGAGCACAAGTTCAATTTATAAGTGGAAACCTTGGAGTGATTCTCTAATACCTAGATTAATCCTGATGCTCAAATCTAATACTCAAATCTAACATTCGAATATAATATTCCCGTCTAAGTAATCTCAGCTATCAGAATTGACAAGGAGGCGAACTCTTGCTAACTTCAGGTCGGTACTAAATCTAATTGTTTTGATTCCTTTAATGATTAATCTAGTACTTTACTATAATACTATCAAATACGCGCAAAGCTCGTTGAAGTGATCAGTAGACGATACTTACATTTAGTTTGGCAATTCCTTCTCTCTCTCACTCTCACATTTACGAAATCTAGACTTTATATAGTCGAATTAATTAGCATAAAACTATCTCGTGTTTTTCCCGAAGAGGCTGTGAAATAGAATAAATGCTGGCCCCAAAGTTACCCAAGAGGATTAGTTTGGAAATTCACGCGGATAGCCCCGTCACAAAGTTCTTATGAATGTTTTATTTGATTGATTTTTTTATTAAATACATGCATTTATACATATCTATGTAAATAAAATAGTTATAAACTTAATTTTGTTGATATATGTTTTTTTTATCCTTTAAGACAAAATTCTTTTAACATGAAAAAATTCTTCAGTCTCCTCTGTTTCGCGTTAAGCGATTTTCACTGTATATTATTCACTATGCTAATGAAAGGAGCATCAATTGAATGGTAAAAGAAAAAATATATGAAGGATGAAAGGACGATGAATATAGTTATAAAAGCTCTAGTGTTAAGTCTAAAAACTAAAATAGACTATTTCTGACAATATCTCTGTAAACAAAATTCACAGTACGATCCTTTAGCATTAATGGATCAGTAAATTATGTTCCTTGTTGATTTTGTTCGTGGTTGTGTTTGTAGACTGCTAATTTTGATGCCCTTGTAAGCAAATGGACTAGTTTTATTAAATGGGAAAAGAATATGACGAGGCCATAATTGACGTCAGTAGTTTCTGTGCCGTTAACCTAATGAGTTATCTTTTCCTGTCACTCGGTGTTAAACGACATAATGGTTTCGACGCAGTAACTAAATAGGATGGGCCCACGCTCGAGTCTTCCTTTGCATTTTTCTAGAGAGCCCATTCCTTCACTTAAATCGAGGAAATCATTTTCATCATGTTTGCTTTTTATCAATTAAAAGTCATTTCATTATTACTTTCGTAAATTTGCATACATATTTCGTAAATCTTGTAAATCCACTATCCGAAAAAATAATAGTGTAATATACCGTTATAGTTTATGATAAATAAATGGCATTGAATAATACTTGAAAAGAAGGGCGGAGGAATTACAAGAGTCATGAGTGGGTAGTGCGACATGATTGCATTGGATTAATCTGCTTAGTTTTATTTTTTTTTTCAAACTGATTCATCAGCCGTTAAGCTACTTAAATATTTTCACTACAGAATAATTAGTTGAAAATATAAAAGTGCTTACAAATTTTGTGAATATGAAGTTAATTCCAATGGGTATAAATCAAAAAAAGGTAAATGTGTTTAAAATACTTGGTTATGGATCTCTCTCACACAAAATTTGAGTGGTGCAACTATGATATCATTAATGATTACGCTATTAAATGTTGGATTATACAAATATAATATTGTTATTACTGTAGCCATATTTCAAAAATTTCATCAAAGGTAACCATTTAATGCATTTAAAATAGTTTATAAATATAATAAATTAGATAGCTGGCTCAAATTTTTTATTTAAATCCTTAGAGTGTTTTTACTTTGTGTGTGTAAATAATAGTTGATATCCAAAAGCGACTTTAAAGCCTGAAAGATCTCGATAATTTTAGCATTTGTTCGCGGACACACGAGTATTTTTGGAAATGAGCGGGCTGATTGGCTTGCAAATTTTGCCATCAAGCGCGAAATTGACTTTGCTGTCAATATTCCTAAAACTTTTTACAAGAAGATTATGTGAGAAAGTACGGTGGAGTTTTGGAACTAAGAAATATGTCACTTTAAATAAAGGGAGCTTAACAAAGAAACTTTTTCCATCCATTAATATTGAATTGTCATGCCATCATTTTTATAATAATTGCAAAATTACCCAATTTCTCACTGGCCATGGTAACTTTTAAAGTTATTTGAACAAATTTAATTTGGTTCCTTCATCTTCCTGCAATTGTATTATTGGTAGCGAGGAAAATGTAGAACATGTGCTCCTCTTCTGAGTCTCCATCCAAGCTTCTCAGAGAAAGAAAGATCCTAAGACTGGCTCTCAAGAGCATTAAGTTATCCGACTGGTTGCGACAACTGTTTTTTAAAAAAATAGGGGTATGTGGATTTTTTTTGTTGTTTTTAGATTTTTTCTAGTACATTTAAAGAAAAATATGCTATAATTAAGAAGAGAAAAAGAAATTATTATAACTAAAATGAGAAAAAATGGGTAAAAATTGACAAAAAATAATATAAACGCGGTCCATTCTGTACCAAAGGTTTATGACAAATTTTCAATTTTTCAATTCTGATCTGTTGCTATGTTATTCATTGTCGAAATGAACTTCAGGAAAAGAGATATTTTAGTTTTTACAAAAACTAGAGCACTTTATCTCAGTTACTACATGAAATTGCTTAAAAAAACAGTGATTATATTCACATAAGGGACTGTCAATTTTGTAATAAAACAGTGATTGATAAATCTGAAGGTTAAAACACTTCTACTATTACACAGAACTTACACAAAAAATTTAGTAAATTATTTTCAAAATTTTTTTAGCAATCGCTTACCCCGTTTGATTATTCTCAAAAAATCACATTTCGAGTAAAACGCGTTTTAAAGTGTGACATCTGGTTTAAAGTAATGGCATCTGCTTTTACTAAAACACTTGTAATTTTTCTTCTAGTCTACGGAAAATGATAAACTTGGTATTTTTATAAAGCTAATAAGATGGGATATAAAATAAAATCATAAATTTTTAAAAAATTTTTGGCAAAATTCGCAATTTCAGGGGGTAGTCGGATACCTTAATATAAATTAGCCTTCAGATTTTCACCAACTTATGTTCTTTAAAAGTGCTTTTGAAAATTTCTGTAAATTAATTGTAAACATTTGAAATCCTTCATGACTTTTAAATTTTCTTTTGTCCCTTTGTAATTCCCTTTTGTAATGTGTTTCATACTTATTTCTGTAAGCCCCGTGCGATATTTTGCGGTGGTAGGGGATTTTTAAATGTTTTCAATAAAAAAAGTGTGTATGTATGATGTGTGAAATAAATTTATTTTTAAGACTGAGTTTGTGCCCTATTCGACATTGTAAGAAATAAAAACACACACACACATAAAGTCTAATATAATCTATTGAATATCGTAGAATACATACCTTTGAAAAGCGGACATATTTTCCATACTCCCAAACCTCCAATACTTAAAAATTGGCCTAAAGATGTTTCTAGTAGAAATGTTGGAATTCCTGCTAAGAACAGTGTAAGTAGATATGGTATTAAAAAGGCACCTGGAATAGAGATACATAAAACTTAGTTACATTGTAAAATCAAATATGTTAATTCGAATTGAAATTACTCTAAATTACTTTACAAGAATAACAAACCTTTTATATAAAACTGCCACACCAAGTTAACATAAGTATAATATCCAAACAATTTCATATGTAATTAAATAAACATAATTATATGATACCCCCCCCCCCCATGCAATTTATTTAGAATTGGCACTTAACTAATACTAAGCAAGTTGACGATTAGTTTTTCAAGATAAAGGAAAATAGAACATTGCCTGATTTTGTAAGAGCAATTTAAAATTTTAATATAAAATACAATAGTTGGAAATATCAGAACCGAATCCAACTTTTTCCTCCATAAAACTAACTTGCCGTTGTTGATAGAATAACTGACATCATTAAACTTTTTTCATATTTTATATATTAATGAAATGAACCCGGATAGTTACAGAAATAAAATAAATGAAATGTTCAATTATGTAAGTTAAAGGTTACACTGTCTTTCGTGCCTAAAAAAGATGAAATTCAGATCCTACTATACAGCTTTACTTTACAAGAAAAATACCATGCAAATAGTTTTTCAAAAATTGTATCTGTTTACATAATATTAAAATGATTAATTAATTATAAAAATAAATGGTGGAAGGTTGATTGAATAATTTATAATCTGAATATTACATGGCATCAATATTCATTTATTTTCAAGATCATTTGAGTGAATAGAACATATTGTTTTTGTGTTGCAAAATGGCTATAATTTTTTGCAATCAAGAAACTAATAAATCTGAACTTTGCCAAATTAAACATCGTATAAAAGTATGGGAAGGGATGAGAGGGGGAGGAAAAATCCTATCTTTCGTCGGAAATGATTTAAAAAAAATCTTTTATTCCATTATTTTGTGAAAGAAAAACGTTGAAAACAGAGATAACCGTGATTGATTTTCGTAGAATGTGTAAATTTCCTTTCAAACATTTTTGAAAATATTTTTGTGTAGAAGAAATGCACAATTTTAGGATTCCACAAGAATTATTCCACTAAACGACCTCTTTCCTTCTGTTAGTTGCACACAGCGCCATCTGTCGATGAAAATATAAACTAAAAGTATATCATATTTGTCAGTAGCATGAAATATACTGATTATGATAAAACGAATAGGCTCTTAAAATATTTTAATTAAGTAAAATTATGAAATACTGAAAATACGCAATATATGGAATATTTTTGAAATCATATAATACCTCATATATAAATAAGTAAATTAAATGCTCATATATTTTAAAATATTTCATATTAAGTATTTAATCTTCTAGTTTATTTTACTTGCCTTTTTATTTATTCTATATACAACTTTAATACTGATATCAGGTATTTTGGGTCTTTCAAATCTTTAACTGAAAAAGAAGGTTATATACATACCTTTGTGTATAACAAACAAAGGAACAAAGAGTTGGAAATATTAGAATATTTTTTTTGCAATTATCAGAGAAATGAGAAAATCTGTTGAAATTAATTTACAAGAATGACACAGCTTTAAAATTTTAATTAACCACATAAGTTTTATTACTATTATGGAATAAGAAATAAAAATAATTTATGTAAAAAAGTGTATTTTATTTGTAATTCATTTTTGTTTTTCCTTTATTTTAACTTTAAGATAGTGGCACAAATATGGGGACTGATTTGAAAACAAAAGGTTGAGAGATTGATATTTATCATGGTTTGTTAACTAATTAATTAAAAAAAGGTTTCAAATTATTTGCTATCTATAAAATTTAAATTCCACTTTTATCATTTATTTCTTAAAAGGTAAGTTATTGAGCAGAAAAAACTAAATTTTCTAAGAGAGTTAATTTCCAAAATGTTTGTTAATGCCACATAAAAAGATGTTAATTATTATTATTATAAATAATAAGAAAGCATTTGTTTTGTAAAATCCACAAATGAGCTTTTTTTTAAAATTACCAAACGATTCATATTTGCTATTACATTAAAAAATTTAACGGATTATTTCATTCACAACTTGGCATTCCAAAAGAGTAGTATTAAACATCGAAAATAATCCTCCGTTAAATTTTCAGAATTTTTTTATTTGATAGAGTCAGCTGATGATAAGAAAAAAGATAGCAAAAAATATCACATCTGGTTACTCATTAAAGTTATTGATAGTATCTACTGTAATTTTACTTCATTCCTCAACGTATTTTTCGAAAAGATTAACTATAAGAGAAAAATACTACAAAATATCGATATTTGCTTCTCTTAAAAGCTTTCTATTACTTTTTTCTGTACAAAAGAGGGTGTTTGCATGTGATAAATAGAAAGATATCGCAAAAAATGTGTTAAATGTTATGCCCTTCGAAGCTCTACAATAAGGAAAACAAATAATTTTAACTACTAAAAATATGTCCTACAGATTCAATATATATTAAAATATTTTTAAGGCTTCTTTCTAGAGTATTTGGTAATATGAATAAAAAAAATGCATGTAATTATCTTTGTAAAACTTAGAACGTCCCTCACTTTTTTTTAAACTTTTATGAGCATATAAATTAGTAACATTCAATTTTTAGTTGTAGTGAGTAGGATTTTTTTCATTCTATCTTTTCGGCTCATTCAAGTTTACTCTTTTAATGTCATTTTGTATTTTCCAGTCTCTCTAATTTCAAATACAGACACGTTCAAAACAATGTCTAATTGATAAATTACTATTACTTTTATAAAATATTAAAAAGAAAAATAATTCAGAATGAAAGAAGCAAGTTAAGAGCTAAGAAGAAAGAAAGAAAGAAAGAAATAATTTGAAACATTTTCGAACTAGCAACATACGAATAATAAGACAGTATTGTAGAAAAAAAGTGGACAATTTTACAGATAAATGAATAGTATACGTATTTAGATTCGGTAAATCATTTAATCTGATTTTTTAAGATTCATTTATATGAAAATATTTTGTAATAACTCTTCAAATTATCAAAATAAGTAAAATAAAAATTAATATAGGAAATTTTAAAATAATTTTAAAAAAAAGGAAATGCAAATCTACTCTAGAAATTTAATCATATCTAATTTTTAGAGGGTTTATATTTCAAAAAAAAAAAAAAAAAAAAAATGGGCGTGGAAGAGAGATCCTCATCATTTAGAGATACAATTTCTCTAAGATGACATTTTAAAATATGTGATCATACACATAGCAACCATTCTAAATTTTAATTAATCATTAATGACGATTCTCATTTAAATCAATCATTCAAAAATTAGTGGTATTATTTTTTTGCTTAGTAAAGATAGCTAAGCGAAACACAAATAAATTTTAAAAAGACAAAAAATGGTTAAAAGGAAACAGAAGGGGGGGGGGGGAATCACATATTTAGTTCTAGAATTCACCAGAAGAGGACAGCATGAGAGATTTTTATGTCAAGAGGATAAATGTGGATGTAAAAATGTATTAATGCGTCTGAGATTACCTTATCATTTATATATAATGACTTTACTGAAATACATACAAATTTTTTAGTAGTTATCTTTAAGAAGAGATTACTATATTTAGTTTGAGGTCAGTTTTATTACTAACTGGTAAAATAACATCGTTTCTTTCAAACGGTAGTAGTCATCAGAACAATGAATTTTTTTTGTAAGAGAAGGGAATTCATCATACTTTTTCTTTGAAAAATAATTTGAATTAATAAATAATGTATATTAATAATTGCATCAAAACAGTGCATATCAGTGAATTTTGTTCTCTGAACAAAGGTAAAAAAATTATGAAGTTGATGTAATATTTTTGTAAATGCTTTTCTTTTTGAATAAATACGAGAGATGGCAGCACAAACCAGAAAACTAACCAAATTTTAAAAATAAAAAATACTACAAGAAAAAAAAAATCTGACACAAAAGGCCCGTTTACATGGACACCGGCAAAATGCCGGCAATTTGGAATTGGGGAGAAAAGCCGGCTTTTTACCGGTATTTTTTTTCAGCCAGTTTACATGAGAATCTGGTGATTGGTTGATAGATTCACGTGACTATACAATGTAACCATAGAAACAACCAGATTTTTTAGCGCGATTATCATGAAGAGGACATGTGATTATGTTTTCGTTTACTTACCACCAAACAAGCGTAACATTTCTTTGTTTATTATTATTGCGACGACTATTTTGCTCTTGCACTTTTGCAATATACCCACTAAAATTTCCTGCTTAACTGTATATGGTTGCTCGATTACACTAAAAGATAAGATGATTGTAGGAAAAAAATCTTTTGTTTAATATCCTGGTAAAAATGCGAGTGTTTTTTAAACGTGGATAATAATGATGAAGCGTAAAGATTTTAAACATCTCTTCACTGTTTATTATGTCCTGACCACTTTGAATTGGCTTGTTTTCAATACCAACCACTTAGAAACCGTCGCCACCTAAAATCGAGCTCCATTCTTAGTATTTTTGTGTTCACAAAAGAAACTTCTAAAAGGATTTTGGATAGATGTCTACAGTAATTACTTCAAAGTAAATTTTTGTTTATTTTAAATTAAATTATATAGAGTACATACATATAAAAAGTTAAACATATAAAGTATTTTACATTCTTATGAATAAAAAAAGTTCGAAAAGCATTCACTACAGAAATGGAAAAATATCTTAATTTACTACAGATTCATTAATGTCTATAATTGATGTGTGTGTGTGAATCAAATACCACTTTCAAACATTAGAAATAAAAATTACCATATGTAAAAAATTATGCAACATTTTGAAAGTCTATATTCGCACAGTACCATTTTAGTACAAAGATATAATTTATTGAGAATTAAATTCTGAATGTGGTAAAAAATAAAGGCATTAAAATTTAATTAAAATGTGTGTATTGTACAACATATATATTTGTGTGCATATATTGAATATAAAAGTCCTGTTCTCTTGTGCATGGTCAAAATAAAGTCTTTTTTGAATTCATAATTCTTTTACAAAAAAATAAAATATTTGAGTGGTATCTATTTATTATGTGGTACATGTGAGGATTTCTTAGCACATTTGTTTTTCAAAATTCGACTGGTATAAATTTGTCACACAGATGTATATATATTTTTTTTGCTATGGATATAACAAATATATATTTATTGGTATTTGCACAAGGGTTATCAAAATGTAAAATTCAATAATTTTGATGATAAATTTGATATAAAGACTATACACATGTTACTGAAGCATTAACATAGTGTTAAAGAAATCTATCTAAAATGTATTGAGCATAAGAATACTCTGGATTTTAATTTTGACATAAGTATTAAAATAAAAGGCTCATGTATATTGATATTATCCTGCTAATAAATTTAAGTCCAAAATAAATTTGTTGCATTGAGTTAGTTACAAATATTGACCCAGAAATGTATTTGGATCAATTCTATGATTATTGTTGGCAATAATCTATACTCATGAAAAATTCAGTAAAAAAAAGGTAATTTCAGAGAGCTTTTTTCAAAATTAAGGGGCTAATCGTCCAAAATTACTGATATTTTTTGTGACGTATGTTGAAAGCACAAATTTGGGGAGCTTCATATAGTATAATATCGACCAATTTCTTCAAATAAAAAAACCGCCAAATGCTGCGATATACAGCCAATAGTAGAACCAGTTCCTGATCACAGTAACAATAATAGTGATCTAATTTTTTTAAAAAAATTCGTGATGTCTTTTTGCTTGGCGAAATTAGTTAGCAGTTTAATATATATGTTCCTAATTTTTTTGAATGGTACGAGTACTGATTTAGCATTTCTTAGAGAAAATTTGAAGTAATTTAATATTTTGCTCATGTATAATTTGGGGAACTGAGAAGTTTCATGAAATTTAGGATTGCCCTGGTAAAAGAATCTTGTTTACAATTAATACAAATTGTGATTTTCATTAGAATTGAGCACAATTTATTAATTATAAACTTTGGTAACTTGTTGAATTAATGATGATTTTCATTTATTTAGTCTAACTTTATTAATATATTTTCAAAAGTTAAATTTCAGAGCGAGAATTCTGAATCTTTTTTCCTCTGATGTCGTTTCATCTTTCTTAAAGTATAAATTTATTATATGAAAAGATACTTTAATTGCATATCAGTGATAATGAAATAACATGTAAATGCTTTTCTCCAAATAAGTTTTAAATTTGGATGAACTGAAGTATATTTAACACTATACATACAGTAACAGGTAGAAATATATATATATAGGAGTGCATTAAGTGTTGGTATGTTCAGTGTAAAAAAAGTCAAATATTACCGTTAAAACAGAAGATAATGCTTTGTATATTTTAGGGGAAAAGATTGTAGTGATAAGTATATGCAATGTAATGATTTATTAATAAAAATTACTGTAAGGAAAATTAAGGTGGTTTAAGCTTTAGTATTTAATATGTAATTTTACAGTTATGAGCAATTGTTATACGAAGGTTTATTGTATTTTTAGGACATGAAAAAAAGTGTATAGATATTTTATAAAAAATAGTTACATTGCCATTTTATGTGTATTTGTTTCTTTCATTCAACTTTTTTCTATAAGTTGTATGATTTCAGTATTCAAATTTGTTTTATGTAAATTCAGAAAGTTGACTGTATAGAAGTGGATTTTATAACTTTACCAGCTTGTAAGAGATCTGAAATTTCAAAATTCTTGTGATATTTCATTTAATCTGGGCCCATACCATATACAATTCTCAAAAATACCATGAAAAGTTTTGTAGATAACGTAATGCTATCTCCTGTTTTTGCTTTCTAGTTCCTACGTGTAGTATATTTCACATAACTGGCTGTTTTCTTGTAGATTTAATTAATTTTAAAGAACAGACAACCCAATTACTTATCCTTTGAATTTAAAGATTATTTCCCTGTTTTTTACTAAGTTAAAATTATTGTACACAATTAATTCATACACTTTTTTTTTAATTGGAGGAGAATAAAACCTCCCCTCCTCCCAAAAGCAATAAATTTTAAGATAAAAATTTTTATGAAATTTCTTTTTTGTAAATATTTTACTATGTATATTTTTTGTGAAGCTGTAGAATAAATTTTTCTTGTAGAATTTCAGTTACATGAATTAAGAGAAAAGGGCAATTTCATTATTTACTTCATGAGCTGTGATTGCTCTGAAACAATCCAATATGGAATATAAAGCTAAAATGCATGTTGATCTTAAAACTTTTATGTGGTGTAGAAGTTTCAGCTCAACTGAAACTCTTATTTCATCGGGAATTAATTTGTCATCAGTAATGTATTAAGACTAGTTTTTGCCATAAATTTTTTTGTAAACAAGGGAAGACCTTTTCAGATCTTACTTTTGTAAATGTATAGAAAAAAAAGCATTGATTTGATTAAATTAATTTTGATAGTGTTGAACTTAGAGTAAATAAAATTCGCAAAAACTTTTAAGATATATGTAAGTGATGAAACTTAATGATATATATAAAGTGAAAATTTTAGAAATTCTGCATAATTTGACCTTTTTTCGCTTTTTAATCTTTGATTTAGGAGATGATTTTCTTTAATTTTTTTTACTGTATCCTTTTATTTGTTTGGGTTGATGACATTTAATACTCTTTGTAAATATTTTTAAAATTAATACTTTTTTGTTGTAAATAAATTGAAAAAGCTATTCATAAGATTTATTAGATATTATCAATAAGATAAAAATCGAGATGTGCTAATTGTACAAGGTATTGTGCACAATGAATATTTGCAGTTAGATCCTCGATTTGTCCTTATAGTATAGTGTTACATCCACAGAGTCTGATTTATATACCATATCATGAAATACTTTATTCACTTATAGTGCATTCATGTAATGTTAAAATTAAGTGTCAATAAATGATGTATATTAAAATGAATTTGATTATTAAATAAAACTACTGTCTAATAAGAATTTTCGTGAAAACAATTTAATTCAATCTACTATAAAATAATTTTATTAAAAAGCATATTTCTTGAAACATGTTTCTTAATTTATACAAAAAAGTCAAATTTCTTTCTTTCTGAATGTTGGAGACAGACATGTCTTTAAAAAGTTCAAACCTTTTGAAGGGTAATAATTATAAAGGAAGTCAGACTATAAAACATATCAAATGTTTGTTTGTTGTTAGATTATTTCAGATGCTCAAAACCTTTAAATGATGTTAAAAGCTATTTCATTTCAATCTCAGAAGAATTCCTAATTATTAATCAAAACTTTTATATTAACCAACTTTAATTAAAAAGCTAAATTAACTTTTGTTTGCAAGAAAGTGTGTATTTTCCTTAATGTACAATATTTTCATAAGAACTTGTTCATAGTATGTTTCATAATTGAGGGATTATTTAACCCTTCGAGGAGAAAAACAGTAATATTTAGCCTACTTTTATAAAATAATTTTGTACTTGCCCATTCAATTCAATATGTATATAAAAGGATATCTTTTGGTTCAGTAAATCATGATTCGCTTTAATAACAAAAATTAAATGGATTAAATTTGAAGATTTTAGAAAAAAGAAATTTTCTTTTTAAGCTCTTATCCTCATAAATTCATGGGAATGTGAATATAAAACAGTTAATTCTATTTATTGGTTATATCACATTTTAATCAATTTTCAAAGTAAAAAAAAAATTTCATTACACCCCTATGGAGTTATTTAATAAAAAGATAGTACTACTTTTTTACTTATATGGAAACACTCAATAAGATAAATCAGGAAAAATAACAAAAAAATGCAATTTTATTGTGTACATCCATAAGAATTATATTGTAATAATTTCAAATTAATCTCAAAAACTAATGTCTTAAAGTATATGTATCATCTTATTAAAATATTGGAAACATACATGCAAAGTAATAATTCTTATTTCATAAAATCAGGTTCTTAATACTTTTATTTTTAGGGGAAAAAATATTTTGCCTTGCAGTTAAAATATTTCTATAATAACTAGCTTGTTGATACATTTGATACGAGTGAAGTTTTTGATAACTTGAAGGAAATTAACATTTCCTGTGGGAAAAAAAACAGGACTCGGACCACCTGGTCAATATAATTCACAATATCCTGCCCCTTGATGAACCAGAGTTCATAACATTTTCATGAAGCAATAACATTTTAAAATCAAGCATTTCTAGCACAATTAAATTTTAAAAACAACACACAAATTAAATAATTAAACATTATAACAAATTTCAACGCACTAATAAAAAATAACACTTTTACAAAATATCCTGAAATTTGAGAAAAGAAAAAAAAAGGTTTCATTATATAAAATTTAAACATTGGCAAGGAAAGTATACATTATAAATTTTCTAACTTTTTTATAAGTTACTAATCAAGCTATTTATTAACGCTTGAAGTAAGCAAGAATTAAAAGAGAGCAACACATAATAAATTAAGTCAAAAACTTAAAAAATTTTCGTATAACAATATACACATTGAGAAAATATTAAATAGTTCAATATACAATTTTCAAGAATCATTCTAGCTATACCAATATTTAAAGAATAAAATACTAAACTGCATTTGAATCAAACAAATATTTAAAATAAAACTATCAATGTACAGCATTCAAAATAGTATTCTGAGCTGTATTTCTTCTGTACACCAACGCAAACCACAACAGCAGCCATCTTTTTGAATAAATAAAGATCTGGCGCAATGTATCATGGGAAAATTAGAAAACGTTCTTTCATTTTACCCCCAAATCCCCTGCCCCATTGCGGGTACAAAAATCAAACCTCCTTTTCTACCAGGCATTTTGCCGGGTCGTCATGGCGAAAATCTGTTTCTTCGTTTCGAACGAAACGAACCCTCTCCCCCCTCCCCCTCCAACCCCTGAGCTATTTTTAGCTCAGTGAACCTCTCTTTTTAACTTACAATATTACTCCCTCTCTTAGGATCACTTCAGAACTGAAGTATAAGCTTAGTTACCTCTAGGCTGGCACTATGGACACCCATATATTCCAAACACCTCGAAAGAGGATCTATGCCGGTATATTGCCGGCAATTTTCGTCCATGTAAACGGGCCTCAATAGCAGAAAAGCGTATGATTTACTTCAGGATTTTTACTATAGTGTTTAACAAATCCTTTTTTCGTTGAAAAATATTAATACATTTAGAGTTGTAGAAATAACTCTTAAAAAAATTCAGTGTCTATTATTTAAAAAAAAACATTTTCAAATCTTAGTATCAAATTTTTCAAATTTACAATAAGCGTTTTCTTCTTAGAACAAATTGTTAATGTTTAATCAAAAGTTATTTTGGAAGTAATATATTTAAATACATTTTTTGTGTGAATATTTTAAGGTTCTTCTTTAGAAATTAATTATCTTAAGATCGCTGGCTTACTCCTTTTGTTTTTGTCTGGCTCCAATTATTTTTACTCACAATTATTTCAAAACATCAAGCCAAAGTATGTTGAAGTTCAAAAACCCTATAATATGCAAAATACTGTAATAGAAAAAATTATAAAATTTAACTTTGATAATTTTTTAAATGGTATTTTACTAGCTTCACATCTGGGTTCTCTGTGTTCTTCTTTACCAACACTTAAATACTAGAATTTTCTATCTTATAACAGTTACTTTTATCGCTCTTAATAAGCATTAACTTAAAATATATATATCTTGAAATCGCATTATTTTAAACCATAAATAATAAGGTTGACAGTTTACAAACGCAAGCTTAAAAACAGCGTTTCACTAGTGGCTGAAAATGTAGATATTAATACTAAAATGAGATCAGATTTTACCCCTAGTAAGAGTGGGCAAAAGTATAAAAATGTCTTTATTAAATTACTTACATTGCTTTTAAAATTTATGATTATTTTGTTTACAAACATTTTGTATTATTCGAAGCAACACGAAGGCTATTCAGAGGCGTAACGTACACCTTCGCAACTCCAGCATCGCGGGTGGGGTGGGGGAGGATTCTAGGGGGCCTTAAGCCTGATTGACGCCAAATACGTATTTAACCAATTTATACAATATTAAGGGTAAAACTTGACTTTGCGGGGGGGGGGGTCTAATATTCTCCATTACGCCGCTGAGGCAGTATGTCGGATGGGACCAAGTTCACCCTTAAGGATTTAGAGCTTCATACCGATTCCGCCGATTACAATCAACCCCACATTTAGCATTTATTAATCAAAAATAAATTTTTACATTTTACAGAAGACAACAAGTTTTAACAACGAACATTTTCAACAGGAAATCTCTCTATAGTTTAAAATTAGAAACATAGGTAAATCGTACAAAACAAATATCGAGCAAGAAAATTGTAGATTAAGGGGGAAAAATTACATTCATATTTGCTTAAAAAGATAAGATGTGCAGGATAGATCTACAAAATAGATATATAATTAATACAACTTTACCTACAATAAAGAAATTGACATTTGCCTCAAAATGCGCTTAGATTCCGTCAATAAGGGTTTTTCTTATCAGAGCTATTTATGACGGATCTTGTAATTTTAAACAACAATCAAGTAACGATGATATCACCTCTCTTTCCAAATGTACAGATCATGTCAACGTGAGGACTTGTTAAAAGGCATCAACCCTTCTATACGGTGGGCCTTCAGAGGTACAAGGACTCGAACCTAAGACGCAACAAAAGCAACACAGGCCGCAAGTTCCTGAACATGACCATTAGGCAACTGTGGCTTAAAAATTCAAGAAGCGGTGCAACTCAGATTTTGTTTCATTTTTTACTAGTTCAAGAACTATAGTGTTATAATTATGCAAATATTTGAATAAAAAAAAATAATTGTTATCTAAGATATTTAAGTAAATATTTGGGGGGGGGGATGACGGGGGTGGAGGTGGAAAAGTTTAAACCTTATTTCTTCAAGAGGTAAAAGCTGATTAAATGGTATAGGTTTTTCTAATTTTTAAGCCGATATAATACGAATTTGATTCCTCTCCTCCCCTTTCTGTGCTCTCTCATTTTTAAAAAAATTATATTTCTTACTTTTTGTTTGTAAAAGTGCAGATGATTTTTTTTTCAAACTAAACTAATAATGGTATGAAATAATATAATGAAAACATAAAACATCCAAATATATTACAATCTAATTCAATTTAGTCTTTTTCATTGGATTAACAAAATTAAAAAACTCATTTAAACCATTAAAATTATTTTTTAAACTCGAGTAAATGTCATCTTTTCTTTGGGAATATATATGAACATTTATAAAGTACATCCTCTTTTTGAAATATTTTTACAATCTAAATTTGACAGTTATTATATAAACAACTTATATGAAATTGGACAACATCGTTGTAACAGTTTTAGGCATATTATACAAATTTCTGGTTGTACAAATGAGAATGCAACCCGAAATTTCAGTAGATGATGTCTATCACAATCTACAGAAATTTGACTCATCGTATCTGTTAGAACATCTATGAACGCTTAAACATCTTTAACCCCTTAACTGCCGATTAAACTTGACGTGATTCGCTTTCGAGTGCGTTTTTTATATAGATGTATATGCGGTGTATTGGGGAGGGGGAAGGAAAGGCACATCTAAGCAAATTTTTCTCTGAAACAAGTTAATCCCCCCCTCTCTGCCAAGGTCATTTTATTGCATTCCAAAACCTTCGGAATAATTTTACTGATAGCAGCGCCAAGATAAGAATCGTACTTTGGAAGGACGGATATATACGCCTTGGGCACCCAACGCATCGGTTGAGTAAGACGGATATATACGCCAGTGGCACTTAAGAGATTAAAAATATTTTAAACTGTCAAATTAAATGTATTACTATGCAATCAGAATCATAGATATTATAATTTATTACATTCAAACAAATTTGAAAGGAATTAAAACCTTTAACATAACAATGTTTATAAGAATGTTAATAATTTGTGTTTAGACATTATAATAATAGAGCATGGTTTAAACCAGTGGTCCCCAACTCTCGGGCCTCGAACCGATACCGGTCCATATATCAACTGGTACTGGGCATTCTAAGGAACAATAAGTTATTTCTATTTTATTTACCATAATGTATTTATCGCGGGTTTGTGCGACTTTCTATGGAAATAACTTAATATTCTATGTTAAATCACTTTATATTAATTTGTTGGTGTAACTGCATTTTATTTGAAGGCATACTTAAATACAATTAAATTTAAAATATTAAATAAAAAAAATGTAAAATGTAAGCTATTATCGTCCCCTGCCCCCATCCTATCAGCAGACCGCGTTAAAATTATCAAACGTTGACCGGTTCGTGGCGATAATAAAGATGGCAAGCACTGATTTCAACAACCTCTTGTCATATTAAAAGGAAGGATCCATCAATTTTTTCTCATTATATAGACACTAAAATATTATCGTTTAATTTTCTCACAACATATGCAAATAACAGTGATATAAATATTTAAAAGCATTTAGTATATATTTTTTTCGAATCTATTTTTTTTCAATCTGTCGATGAATACGTTTATATTCAAAACATCATCTTGTCAGTAAGTATTGACGTCCTCTTTCAAGCTTAGCACGCACGACCTCCTTTTGTGCAATCTTCCTTTAAAATTCTTTAGATCTTTGATAGCTGTGTTTGTTGTCACTGTTGTATGTGGTATAGATGTATATATAATTTATATAATATATATATACCAAGTTGCAATAGAGGGAAGGTTGGTATCACCAAACTGGTTTAAGCCCAAATTTCAGTCCCAGCCCGAAGTTGCATTTGGTTAATTTATAATTTTTAATATAATTTTAAAACTTTGTTATTTTTATCTTTATGTTCGCCATTGAAATTTTGAATTGGGATTTTGCATTTTGAGATTCTATTAGTTTCAACCTTTTGTTTTTCTTAAGAATTTGTATTTCTCCTCTCTCTCTCTCTCCTCTCTCTCGCTATATATATACAGGGTCATTCATAATTCCCTCCGGGGTTTCGAAACGTTATAGTAAAAAAACGAAGACGAATATGAAAAAAAAAAAAAAAAAAAAACCATGAAATTATTCCGAAACTATTCAAGCTTTACTTACATACATTACAGGTGTTCTATGTGTGAACCCTTGGTCACACGGCATACATCAATGCGATAGTCCAGTTCCTGCCATACTCTACTCAACATGGTACTGTCTATGTTATTGATAGCACGTGTTATCCTTTCACGCAGGTCAGCTAAATCACGAGGTATAGGTTGTACAAAAACCTGGTCTTTCACATACCCCCACAAGAAAAAGTCACACGGTGTTAAATCCGGTGACCGTGGAGGCCACTTTAGAAGAGGTACGTCATCTTCAGAAGCTCGTCCAATCCATCGATGAGGTAAGTGTGTGTTCAGGTATTCACGCACATCACACAAAAAATGGGGAGGAGCACCGTCTTGTTGAAATACGAAATCATCCTCATGTTCCTCTAACTGCGGCATTAGCCACAGCTGCAACATATCCAAGTACACTACACCGGTAATGGTCTTCTCTGTAAAAAAGAATGGCCCATAAACACGGGAGGAGGACATAGCGCAAAACACGTTAACTTTTGGGGAATCCCGATAGTGCTCCACTACAGAATGGGGAATTCCAGTGCCCCAAATGCGTACGTTGTGGCGGTTGACAGTGCCACACATGTGAAATGTGCTTTCATCACTAAAAATCAATTTCGACATTAGTGTTTCACGTTCATGGACATCAATGCAAAACGTGAAACGAGAAATGCAATCTGCTGGAGTCAACGCTTGCACCATTCCCAATCTGTACGGCTTCAAACAAAGACGTTTTCGCAGAATTCGCCACACTGTTGGTTGAGAGATCCCCAATTCTCGGCTTCCGCTAGCGGTTGATTTCGTCGGGCTCCTTAAAAACGTTTCCCGTACACGATCTACGGTGTCCGCAGATGGACCAGGCCGACCACTTCGTTTCCTGTCACATAGGCATCCCGTTTCTTTAAATTTCCGGTACCACACATGAATTGTTTTGTCAGTTGGTCCCTGTTTTCGATATTTATTACGAAAGGCCCGTTGAACTGACACCACTGATTCAGATTTTGCAAACTCCAACACACAAAAAGCTTTCTCTTCGCATGTAAACGCCATTTTTCTTTACTACAACTGACTTCAGTACAGATGTTACTGCCATCTACCGGGAACTAATTAAATTAAAACTTTAATAGTTTCGGAATAATTTCATATGTTTCTTTTTTTCATATTCGTCTTCGTTTTTTTACTATAACGTTTCGAAACCACGGAGGGAATTATGAATGATATATATATATACTCCCAATTGAAAATGTATAAACTTTTAGCTCGAGTCTTGTTGTCACTAAAGACCAGCCACATAGGGGCTCAAAATCCTCACACTGCAATGGTGTGGAAATTTGGAGAAAGGGGTAGATATCGTTCTTGCCATTTGATTGAGGTTCAAAATTACACCACCCGAGTTGCATCGTTGTGCGTTTATAAATAATCTATCAATGAATCTATTTATATTTTAATATTAAAAAATTCATAAGCACAAAACACTCTTTATATTTTATCTCGTAATATTTCAAATCAGAAGAAAGTTTTTCAAAGCACCAATTTTTTTCAGAGCAAACAAAACTATATTCACTGAGAGTCACAAAAAGTGTGACTCCTTTAATCACTTTGATAAAGATCCTTCATAAGGTACATTTTTAAATAATAAAATAAATCCCAAGTGTAGGAAAAGGATTCTTTCTACCTAGCAACTAAAAGAATCTGCCCCTCACCTACCCCGATGAAATCACGAAACCTTGAAAGAGTTGTATGTACAAATAAAAAAAATTTGAGTTAATTCATTTTTGAGACTGAAAAAAATTACTTAATGCTCTTCAGAATGGATAAAAATAAGTGTTTAAATGTTTGAGAATGGTGTGGGAGTCGTACAGCGGCCTTCATGTAAGAATGAAAAGGGAAAAAAAAAAACATATCAAAAACGTATTCTACCTCGTCCAGAAGCCAAGGTTTATCTTGACACAGCTTGGCAATAATGATCAAGAATATCGCCAAAAATATGCGGTCTCTTCATCTTTTATAGTACTTTTTTTTAAAAGTATTACACATTTTCACTCACAGATTCGTATAACTCACATAGATACTGTATTTCTTTTTGTTTTTGGAAGCGTGTGTTTGTATAAAATTATAAATATGTCAGAAAAATTATGCATCAGTATACTTAAATTATAAGATACCTTTTCAAGTGTAGCAGTAAACTTACAAAAATGTTCATTTGTTAATACACTCTTTTCAACAGATTATTTATCATTTATTTAAGTATTAATCTGTGCAAAAAATACCTTCAGTTTTCATTAAAAGACACCTGAAAATGTATTAAGTTGATATAAAACCCTTTTCTTATTTTTCCAGGGTAAAAGTTTTTATTTTTAGAAACCGTTCTTTCAAATTCTTTTATAATTATTTAATCTCATTTAGATATACAATTTAGTAAACTATTTTGTTTTACTGAGCCAGCAAAGGCTAGTGTTTACATTTAATTTTTTTATTTTTCGCTTCAATAAGTTAAAGATGAAATGAAAGATATTTTTTAAGCTTTAAGAGTAATTAATTAGATCCAAAATCTCCCTAAAGCCTCTAGAATTTAAAAAAAGATAATATTTGTGTTAATATATATTCAGACGCGTGTGGTAGAGAGAAATTAACACACTAACTCTCTATAGAGATGGATGATACATATAAAATTGCACTATCTCTCGATGAAAATTGATATATGTTGCCATGTAAGTTAATTTTTATCTTTCTTTAAGAATTTTAAACGAGAGGACATTAAGGAGAGGTAAAGTAAAATTTATAACAAAATTCGAAAGAATCATTTCGCACCACCAGTATTTCCCACTTTTCAGATTACAAGCTTTTGAGAAGAAAGACTTAAATAATTAATTTTGTATAAACTATCATAACATATATATATATATATATATATATATATATATATATATATATATATGTGTGTGTGTGTGTGTGAAATAATTATATACATTTTTAAATTTATGTATTTTATTAAAGATGTATGTAGTAATTTGAAATCGTCGAGAAAATGATATCTTAAAAGAACACAAGCAAATATTGAAATGTAAGTGAGTTGGTATTGAATGATTGTGAGTCTATGATATAATTTAGGAATAATTTGTAAATAATATTTTGATGATTTTATAAGTTCATTATTAAGCAAGAGAGTGTATTAAAAGCAAAATACATACATATATGTGTGTCAAATACAGAAAATATTTTGAATATATATAAATATAACACACATGAACAACAATATAATAATCATGGATAAACAAGTAAGTAATATCTCGAAATCATTGCTTAGGTGAATAATTTTGACAAAGGGAGTTTGTGTCTCAAAAAAACTTATAAATTGAAGTCTGATAAGTATAGCTCAGGCTAAATTTTCCTTTTGGACAGTTGATCAATTGCAATAAATACGAACGCATTTGGTGAATGCACGGCTCTAATCTCCTTGGGGCATATTATGCCAAACTCATGGTTACAAAACATCTAAAAAATAAAAACTGTTTAAAAACTAAACTTAAAAAGCTATTTTTTTTAAAAAAATAAATGTATGAATTAAAAGCTATGTTTGGAATGTAAAAATTTGGGATTGTAGATTTTTACAAACCAGGTTAATCAATGTTAAAGTGTTCTATTTCAAATGTTTGAATACAACAGAGTTAAGCGCAGAACATTCAATTAAAATGTGCTTCAAAGTGAGCGGACAAACGCAATGATTGCCCATCCTCTCCCAGAAAGAGATGTTTATGAGCAAATTTCATGTAACTAATTGTGTTAAAATAATTCCTTGTCTTTTAAATGACAATGATTTCCAGTGAGGGATAATGGCTTCATGTAATATAGTTTATTTTAAACCTCAAAACACCATTGATCTTTCTAGTGGTCGTGTATAAATGATTTAATATACCTTTTAATATCATGATATTAAATTATGGGGAACATATAGCACGAGTTTTTCATTTTTTTTACATGAGATATGCTCTACTATTCTCTTTACGGCAGATATTTCAATGGTAAAAATAGAACATGGAAAATGAAATTTAACCCTTTAACTGGTTTGCCCGTACAACGTACGGGCTACCGAAAGCTGGCCACAATCAGTTTGCCCGTATAGAATACGGGTATTGATATTTGATTTGCCCATATTTTTCATTCTTATTATCAGATTATTAGTGCTGGTATTTGCAGATATGCAGTTTGTCCGGGGTATTGAAATATTTCTCATCCGAGATTTTCTTTATGGTGAAGGTGGGAATTTTTCATTGAAGGCAGAAATTTTGATTCTTGAAAATATTCGACAGGGATTGGCAAGGCAATATGCAATTTGTTGTTTGAGAAGAAATGAAAACGGAAAGATAATACAAAAAAAAAAAAAAAAAAAAAAAAACCAGATATTATCTCTATACCATTGCAATGTAAGAGTATTGCATCATACTTCAAAATGTGTGTGCACATACACGAAATCCTCAACCGTTTGAAAAAGAGGTACGAACATCACTTTTTTTAAGTATGAGAGGAATTCTTTTAAGATACGTGAAACATTCTTCATAGTATGCAGAGTGTTCTTATAAAAAGCAGACATATAGGTTTTTGTGTTCTACAATTATAAAATAAAAAATAGTCTAAAAACTTTAAAGTTAAAAACAAAAATTCCTCCATTTTCGTATTCAGTTAATTATTATGCTTAATTATATGCAATAAAAAATATGCCTTTTTTTCGGAACGTTTTGGACAAAAAAATTGACGGCTTGGGGGATTAAAAGTGTTAAGTGACTAATCTAGGAGATAAAAGGCACTAACATAATTCATTGAATTGAAACCGTCAATGTAAATGCGTATAAAAGAAAATTTGCAACTGAAATGAATAAAAAACTTCTTGTATATATGTACTATTAGTTGTGCCTGCTTTAAACTTTTAAAAGCATTTTTAAAGGAAAATGAGATGATTGTACCAGGGCATCATTTAATTTGATTTTTTGTTTATCAACTTTGCTCTCAGAATCTACTTTAGAGCTATATCGTATCAAGCTGAAAATGAGCAATTTTGTTTTAATGCTGAATTGTTGTAAATTCTACAGCTGTGGGTCAATTTCTTGTATTAAAATGTAAAATGGCGAATTATCTGGTTCAATGTAATCTATCTAAATATGGTAAAATAATTCATGAAGATGAAATTCTAAGAAATATTGAAGAGAAAGTCGTCTCCTGAAGTTTACAGATGGTTCAAAACAGTCAACTTTTATATTATGGATAGGGGAAGTTCGAAACCAACACCTTTTCTGGATGAGCAACTTCCATAATATCATTTTGTTCGGATGAGAGCAAGATATTCATGTCAATACACTGTCAATCAGAAAATGGCGCATGTGATAAAACTTTAAAAACGTTCGTTGACTTGTCCCATTATTTTCGAAGCTTTGAAATATAAGATTGAAACTCTAGTTTCTTTCTTTTTAATCAAAGATTAAGCTTAAAAATTTGGTATCGTCAACTACATTAATTAAAATATTATTGCAATAAATTTCTGGTTCAGAAAAAAGTCTTCTGTATGTCTACAAAAAGGATGCACACTTGCAGTCTTTGTTAAAAAAAAAAGAAGCTTAAACCTTTTTTAATAGTCCAATTTATCAGTTCTATTTATTGCCCGTTGAAGTTGTCGTTGAATTATATTCATTTCTTTTCCCGCGCATGAAATTTTCAGGTCATCCAGCATATATACGTCTCTTTACAGATGTTGACAAATGCGAAATTATGTTATTAATTTGTATAAGGAAAAGTGTGAAACACTCAAAATAGCCCTTTCTACCTAAATAAAAACATCAGATAAGATTGGGCCAATCCACAACATGTGTTTCCAAAACTTTTTTTTATTAAAAATTGGCAAGTTGCCTTTTAAGGCTGTCTTTGCATAATGTTAAAGAATAGGACTCGGATTGGGAATATTTTTTCAGAAATAAAATTACTTCACCATTAATATTTTATTTTGGCTTCGCTGTCTTATACAGTGCAGCATATTTCATCATGTAACTCATTTTTGTTTGAATTGATTCATTTCTTATGACGTAAAATGTGTTTGCGTTTTTACTCTTAAATCTTAACTCTAAATGGCCTATCTCTTTACATGTTAAAATAAAAATTAAGCATTTGTGAAATATTTTGAAGTTTAAAAAACGCAGTATTATAAATAGGTGAATGAATTATAATGTTGCAAATTTTCATGAAACTTGAGAATTCTTTATACCTGAAAATGTGTTCCGCGTTTCATTCAAGCTCTCCTACTTTCGGCGAAAACAGACTTAAATCATAATTATAAATATCCATGAGAATAATGTACTTCGACGTTGGACTATACGACTTAATATCGAAAAAGTTATAGACAAAATGCTTTTTTTTGTTGTCCAAAAGCATTTTTTTTTATCTTCTTTTTTTAAAATAATTAAACTGACAGTAGATCTGTTTCATCGAAAGCCACTATAAAAGGGTGAAAAACAGGAATTGTCTTCTAAAATATACATAAATCCAGCTTTCACCATCTTGTCAATAATTTTACATAAGCAACTCGTCAAAGTAATAAGTCGATAATTATTAGGATTTGTGGGATCTTTACTAGGTTTTAAAATAAGAATAATGATATCATGTATCAATGAATGAGGTAAAATGTCTTTTCAAACTCTGTTGTAAAATTATAAAAGATTTTTAGACAAATGCTTTATGAGTTGATGTATGACATTATCTGGTTTTGGAGATGATTGATGAACATGGAAAATAACATTTCCTAATTCGTTAAAGGTAAAATCCCAATCATATATAAAATTTGGTATGGTGATAAAATTCATGTTATTTTTTTCACTAAGTTAAGTTTCACTAAGTTTTTAAAAACTTTCATAAGAATTCTCTTAACTAAAAGTATTAAAGTGAGATATAAGAGGCTATTGCATTTGCAAAGCCCTTTGGTGGAAAAAGAAATCTAGTTATTATTTTCACAGTTGAAATTTGCTATTAATTTTGTCCCACAACTGTTTATTAGCGATGATTCTTTTAATATTATTAAAAAATCCTAGTTATGATTCTTCTTAGCTTCGTCGTTGAATTGTTCTGAGAAATGCTGTTTTCGCTTATAAGAAATAAAACTTTGTTGTGTCTAAGATAAATTTTAGAAATATTTCAAGACTTCCTCCGATTCTTATGTTTCTGCAATCTTCGTTCCATCCCAGTTTTATTTGTTTTCTAGGTTTATATATTTATTCTGCTCAAAATGAGGAAGATTGCTCAGACCCATGATTTCCACCCCCACAATGGATCGAATCACTTGTTGACATTAGAAGTAATGAGGTTGTCCAAAGAGGGTAGTGAGAATGAAACGGCTACTGGTACTTCGCTTATGTTTTAAGAACTTTACTCAAATGAAAGATCTAGGTTCAATTTATTATGGTGTATTCCACCTACGCACCAATGATACACAAGAACATCTCCTGGCTCTCTGCTGGAAATCAAATATGACCATAGCTCCCAGATTGCTCTGGCTAGTCTAATAAGTAGCCACAGAAATGTCTTTCCGTAGTGGCAGAAAATCCACCCCACTTGTAAAAATTGCTGTGACCATCCAGCTTCAACAGATCACATTCCGGGATGGAACGGACTTTCTAAGGGGGACTTAACATCCGATCAGCTTATTATTATAGATTTTTTGGCCATTAAAAACCTTCTGGAGCTGATCTGATTTAAGTCAGATCTTTTGAGTATAAGAAACAACACAACAACATATTTTTTTTTTATAAATACATCAACATCTTCAATCACTCTCTTTGTTATGTTTTCGGCTACTTCATCAGTATTATACGAATAAATTATCTGAATACTTGCAAGGACAACTTTTGTAAGTTGGTGAGTTCTGTTGATTTAAGTTTGTAAGATTAAACATAACTGGAAAGCGATAACTATTGTATAAATTCGGATCTACTTGAAATGCCCATAAAGGTAAAGCAGAAGTGTCGAATTGAGAGATTACTGTAGAATTGATTCAACCAAGATGAATGCAAAATAATTAAAATAAGTTGCATTTTAATTACCTGAGACATCTGTTGTTGTTAACTGATGATTTGCGCTCGCGTAATTTGCATTATTAAAGTGTATTTAAACTTTTGAAACATATCTTGTGATCACCAATAAGAATGATCTCACTCCATTGATGGTAGGGACCAAATAACTTTAACTTAAAATCCAAATGAGATTTGGGAAAAGAAATTATTTATTTCTGTTTGTTTTAATTCTCAATAATGAAACATTAAAATTCGTTTGTAACTTTGGATAAATAGTTACTGGATAATAGTTATCAATATTTAAGAGATAAACCTCAAATAATTAAATATGCCTAAATAATTAAATAAGAGTATCCTTTTTCATTAGATGTTTGACATTTTTCTCTACTAATTGTAAAATTAATATTTTTAAAAGTGATTTATAATCTTCACGTCTTAGTAAAATGATATATATAAACTATAAATTATATTTTATTCATGTTTGAATTATATTGGATCTCATGTAATAGTAATATTTTTAATAGTAAACAATTTGTGGCAAAAACGTGAAACGGTAATACAATTATAATACATTGTGAAATAACGGCATATAGGGTCATTAACAGGTTTAACACATTATTAACAAATAATATTCACATTCTATAGTCGATTCCAAAATTTTTATTAATTAATGCTTTAATTGAAGAATAATCATTTCATAACTAATAAGGTAGCTGTAGGATTTAAATAATTAACAGCTTAAAGAATTCATATTAATTTTACAGCTTTATATTATTTTAACGTACAAAATTGCTTACCAATGGTGAATGCAGAATTAGAAGAATATAAAAAGCGAAATAATAACAGAAAATGTCGAAAGTTTTTTGGAACATTGTTTAAAAATTGTTTTTCATTAAAATAAAACAAGCTTGAGTAACTTCAACAAGTTAAAAGTAAGATGAATGTTGTGAATGGCTGCTTAGAGTCAAGAAATACAAATGTCTAAGATAACACGAGAAAAGAATTCTTTGGTGATTCCTAAATGGTTTTATAGTAAACAAAAGTTTATCAGTTTATTTTAAATTTAGAATACAACACGAATGTCTTACATTCATATCACATACAAAACTACTATTGTAAGAAATAACCAAGCAAATTAAATAAATATATACGATTTAACAAAAGCAAAAAATAGGTGATTAATGTTTTGAATGCACATGTGCCAATGAGTACTAAATACTGTAGATCGACTCTAGCTAAAGACGAGAATATAGTATTTGATCTTATACAAAAAGTATAAATCATAAAGTAGGGCACAAGTAACATCATTTTCCTTTTTAACAAATCACATGATTACTTATTGTAATTATTAACGTAGTAAAAAACATTATCGAATAACGAAGAAATAACACTGAAGAGTACTTCTGAATATGATTATTGTCTGATGCAACTTTACTCTTGCCTCTGAACTATTGCATCGCTTTTCAATCCATTTTTGGCACAGTTTGCATACGTCATTTATACATTTGTGGGATATTTAGTTTCAAAATATATAATAATTTTCGATGCATTCTTACCTTTCTTGAAGGTAACAAAACCATTTCTATCGTTCATCTAAAAAGAATTATGCATCTACAACCTTGATATAAATCCATGGAAATGTTTATACTTTCTAGCATGTGCAGTTAATATTCGTCTACATTCAGTCCTTCCCATTAAATTCATTAAACTGATACCTGAAGTATTTTTTTTCTGTTTTGAACTCACATAATTATAAAGTTTCGATAGAGTAAAAACAGTTAATATTAACCTTAATTCCTCTGTACTGACGAATTTTGTATCCGTGGTGATAATTTATTCTTCTGTTTAAAATTTATTTCCTTCACTTAAGTGTTTTTTAAGCTATAGAATATTTAAAAATTTCTGGGGGAATTTCAAATAAAAAAGGAAATTAAGTACTTAATTCGGACTTTTCTGATGATATAAGATCAGGACTGTCATTTAGCGTAATTTTCAAACAAAATCCAGTTCTCGTCATTATTTAACCCAACTTTTCTCTTTATATACGTTACTGTTAAAGTGTGAAATCCGTTATTTCATAGAATAACTAGGTATTTCATGAAATAACTAGATAAGTCAGTTAAAGCATATAAAATTATTGAATTCTACAGTTTAACTAGGTATCTATAGAATAACGATTACTTGATCGTTAAAGTCTGAAATACTGCATTCGAAAGTTCTTTGAACCGGTTCTAGCTGCTTTGGGAAGGATTTTAGAGATGGCCGAATAAAAGAATTTTACTCCTGATATCAGTTCAGTATATGTCAGCGAGAATTAATTTCCAAGTTCCAAATACTTACACAACGCTTCGATCTGTTACAACATCTCAAAGTTGCGGTACTGGACAAGGATTTAAAAAATGCTCGTGTAAAAAAAATGTGTAATAGTAAAAAGTGTGCTTGTTTCAAAAATAATAAGAAGTGCAATCCAAAGTGTCATCAGAGCAATCCTTGCTGTAATAAATAAGGAAAAGTAAAAAATAATGGTATCTCATGAAATATATAAGCTAATATTCTCTTACATTTTTGTTTCAAAAAGTTCACACAATGTTTTTATGAAGCAACAGTTTTTCCTCCCAGCATGTACATTTGTTATTTGTTTAATTATAATCTATTTTTGCAACATGCTCTTTTTTCCCCTTTCTGTTTAACTAATGTTTGCAATATGAGCAATAAATAAATTATATCATTTGCTTTCCATAATTATTTATCAATTATTCATCTGCAAAAGTAATAAAGTGAATTTATTGAGAGATTTTAGCTATTTATGATCAATTAATGTATAAAATATCTTTGAAATTGTTTATTTTTTACTTTAATGTGGTCTATCCTTAGTTATTCCATAGAATAACTAGGTAAAGTATGAAATGCTTCATCTATTATGTACTTTAACTGACTTGTCTAGTTATTTCATGAAATATCTAGCTATTCTATGAAATAACTGAATTATACACTTTAACGGTAACATATATAACGAAAGGTAAAATTAATGCTTCTAAGCAAAGATGCGTACACGTGACTTTGAGCTGTGCATTTAGAATAGAGCTTTCTAAGCGCACGTACCTATTTTAACTCTTCGTTTGCACACATCAAGGCCTTAGATGGTAATTTCTTTTACAATCCTCACTGAAATTCAAAAGCATACATTTAAAAGCAATAACTCTTAATGTTAATATAATGGAACTAAGGCGCGAATCCTCGGAAAACATGAGACAATGACAATCTGAAGTTCAGATTGCTAAAAACTGATGTAATGCCCAGGGTTGTATATAACTCACGGAGACAGTTAAATGAAACGGTATATGCAGAGATAGAGTCTAGTTAATATCGTTGAAACACCACGATGACCCATGAAAATTGACATTTGTCTAGTACAGAGTCGAAACAAAAATACAAAGGCTTCTCAGCTGTCTTGTGAAATTCATATAGCCACAAGAATCCAAGTTTTATGAGTTACTGTTTCCAAAAGACTGCATGAGATAATTTTTTTTTCAAAACCACTTATCTGTGTTTCTCTCCCATAAGAACAGAAATGATAATTTAGCACGGGGGCAGGGAATATCGACATTGCAGCAAGGATCAGTGGGAAACCGTTCTGTTAGCTAAGAGTTTAAATTTACCCGCCACTAATTCTCAAAGCACCTTTATCTGAAGGGAGCCAGGATTCCTCTGCATGCTCTTCAATACCCGAGAGAAAGCGATCGGTATTGAAGTCAAAGTTTGATGATCTGAGACAGAATAATACAGGACAGGCGCACAAATCTCCTTTTTGACATAGGTCTTACGAGATATATGGATTAAATCTTGGAGTCGTTTGTTTCTTCTAGAGTATACTTAGCCCTGATTTAATTTTTCTAGATGACAACACTCATCCGCTTAGGGTTCATTTACTCAAAAAGTTTCTGTAAAGAGAAAATTTTCTCCAGATAGATTATACTGCCAAATTTCGGTATCACAACTCAATACAGCATATTTTTTGGATGATCTTGGACAGGTAACTGCAATTCCTCTTCCTTCTCCAAGAACTACCTAAGATCTGAAAACACCATCACTTAAGGAGTGGGACCAATTGTGCCATAGGGACTCAAATTATCTCATTTCCAGCATGCAAGCGCATTATAAAAAGCTGTATTAAAAAGGAACTATACTCCATCTTGTAACCTCTCTTTTAGACTTTTCTGCGCTGTCAAGTCATACAAACAATCATGCGTGAGTACTATATAGAAGTTGTATGGTATTCTTTTGTTATATAAATCTATATAACGTATATGTGATTTCATTAAGATCATATATATATATGTATATATGCGTATAGTTGGATGGATCCTGGTTCTTTTAACAAGTAATAACTTGAGGTAACGCTGCTAGACGTTGTGACGTCGTAACTTTTACTATCGTTTTATGAAAGATTAATCTTTTGTTCTAATGTCGTAACGACTTCCTGTAAAGTGCTGATGATAAATTTTTTTTTTTTGCTTTTTATTTCATATGTAGTAGGAATCTCGAAAAATGAAATTATTCTGATTATTATTTTTTTTTGTAAAGATGATTTTTAATATATTGTGATCAGTGAGATCAGCCATCATCCGTTTTGTATTTTTAGGTTTGAAGAGTTATAAAGATTTTTTTCTCCGATGATTCGAATGAATGTTTTCCATAATCATTCAAAATAATTTCAATATTAGGGACAAGAACAGAGGAAAATATTTTTAAAATGTTTCAGGTGAAGTGATGAATAATATAGGTGACAGGATGACATACTAAAATAGACTCCAATCACACATTTAAGGTCCTCGAAATACTAAATCAGGGGCGGGTGGACTTTTTCAGGGCTACTTCTAATGCTTTTAAGGTGCGTTCCACACAGTGGTGCAGATGGGGCCATTCGGCATTAAAATTGTATGTTTTATTTCTATACACTTGTTTTCGACATTGTACTTCTCTTTTAAAATATGACAGCTAACTGTTTTTACTACAAAAACACAAGCAACAGAAAATTGTCAAGTTGAATGCTTGAACAACTATGAGCGACAGCTATAGTGTGGAGCGTGACCGTTTTCAATACAGAGAGAACATATGTGTACCGATGAATCTGAAACCGACGCATGCACTTACATTTATTCTATGCCGACTCCCGTACAATCGCGGGACATGACATGACCTCAAGATCCCAATCCCGTGGAAGCATGGGATGATGTCTCAATAGCCAATCCCGTGCTGACGAGGGAAGAGACAATCGTCAACGTTTATTCTCCCCTTCAGGGGGGGATTCAGTTCTGTGGCTGGCATAGCAGTGATCGCTCCCCCCCCCCCCCAACAGTGGCAGTGAACGTATACAGTGTCATCATTCGCTTTCAATCAAGGTACATATTTGTGTCTACACATTCATCGAATCATACAGTCGCATTGATTGTGAAAAGCCTATTCTGGGTTGACGTCAGTGTTGTATAAATATGTTTCTTTTAGTATGCGCGCCTTAGGTCTTAGTTTAAATGGTCACCTGAAAATGTCTTGGCGGTCCACTGGCCGATCACGATCGACTTAATGCCCATCCCTGCGCTAAATCTATCACTAAGTTATTTTTGATTAACATGCATCACGGAATAAAGGTACAATAAATAAAGTATACTCTGCAAGTGATTAAAGAGACACAAAATGCCAGTAAAAAACAATCATCCGTGGGAAGAATAGTTGATAAAAGAATAAACTCTATTTTCTTATAAATAACATTATTTAAAAATGTTCTGTAAAGTGGTGAAGTATCCGAATAAGGGTGTTATTTGTTTTTCTTTCATTACTAACTGAAAATCACAGCTTGTAAATTCATAAAAATACTTAAAACGAACTACTAGAGTAAATTTTATATTAGAGCTCTAAAACACGATTACTTATGAAAAAATGTGTCTTTGTTTATTTATAGCATATCTCTCTCTCTCTCTCTCTCTCTCTCTCTCCCTCTCTCACTTTTCAAAGAAAGTGTTAGCAAGTTTTTGTTTGCATATTTTTATTTAGTGGTTACTATACTTGCGCCGTATTTAGACTAAAATGGTACCATATTTCGTAAATTTTAGCCATTGTAAGATGTTAAGGATAACAGTTTAGATATATAGGATTTCTCACTCAAAATTTTAAAGAAGGAAGTATCACTCTTCAAAATAATAAATTTATCCCTACTATCATAAATTATTTTTGTTAGGTAATAGATAAACATATGATAAATTTCTCTGGGGATTGAATAACAAGTGATAGGTTTTTGAAAAATAGGTCTAGTGCATGTTTTCTTAATACGCTGATAGCAATGTTTTTCTGCAATGAATTTCTTCCCCTCCTCAAATTATTCATTATAAAAAGCTAATTTATTACTTGGATCAACATTAACTAATTTTATGGGGGGAAAAGCTGTGGTTTCATTTCCCTGCAACAAATTAGTATTACAAAGCATAAATACCTTGTTTTAATGGAGAAATCAAGAATGTGGTTTTTTCTGCCTTACGCGTTTTCCACTTAATTCGTTATTATCCACTAATTGCGAAGTTCTTTGTTAGGAAAACCGGATTTTTTTAGAATAGGTAATGTTTGTATACACATTTTGTACTTATTAATAAACAGCTGATCTGAAAAATTTCAATTATTTTAATACAGTATATTTTTTAATTTTTATATTTTTTTACATTGATATTTTATAAATTAATGCAGTCGCCCAGCCAGTATGGAAGATATGACCCTCGTGCTGTAATTAAATGGGATCAGGTTCGAATTCCGAATAAGGCATGGCTGTATCTTCTTCGGGTAAAGAAGTCGGACTTTCACCCGGAATGGATTCCCGTCTCGAATGGAAAACAACGCACCCCTTCTGTTATACTGTTATATGCTGGGGTCATCGTTTGTAATAAATGTCTATATTCTACTGTTTGTATTGTATGTATCTGTTCTTCCAATCTTCTTTCATATGCATCCCAGGATAAAAACGTACAGCAACAACATAAGTTATGTATAATGCACTTCTAGGGATCTCTTCTATTTTACACATTCATTGTTTTCCTCCTATCTTTTCAGTTTTCAGATTAAAACATTCAAATCATTACTAATGCAATGTATGCGCAACACGTTTAGCAATAGAATATGAATTTTGTATGGGGGAAAAATTCTGTTAAATCAGTTGGTTGATAAAAAGATTTTGTTGGTTGTGTAAGTGAAAATTTTTGAATTTGAATATATTTTAGATGTGTTATCAATCGTATAAAGAAAATGTTAGTTATGATGCAAGATGGATTGTTTCAAATTGTGTGTTTAGAAGAGATAGAGAAGAGAAGAGATTTCACGTTGACGTACTTTGGGAATTGAGGATAACACATTTGAGATATCATCAACTTCGCAAAAATAGGTTTGAGAAAAACGTGTGCTTAACCTTTATAAAAGATTGTAGATATGATAATATTTTAAAAATATTTGTAGCTTTTTTAAATTATCGCACAATCAAAACAAAGACAGATTTAAAAAACTAATATATTTTTTTAAAATCTTAAAATGGTAAAACAAAAAGGACATGAAACTTTAGACTAAAAAAGTGAGATTTCACTTAGCCATATATCCTTAAGTAATTAATTAATACGATACATCTGTGTAGCATATACGAAAATGCATTAGGAAAAACCCACAAAGTAAAAAATGACTAAATTTTTCTTATGGGTACTGAAATGTATAGGTATTTTTTACTCTCAGCATACTTACTCATACTTTATAGTTTTTGAAATGTTCAATATTATAGGTATGATTTAATTATTATATTTGTTTTTAAAATAGCATTTAACTGCGTGGCTATAACGTTTTACAACATGTAATTTTTAAAGATGAAAAATATGTTATTTATTTTATTAAAATATTTACAATCACCGTTTTTATTAAAACTTTTCTAAAGCAACTGTTGAAGAATTGACTCATCATTATTAATTGAGATTCTTTCCAAATAATAAATTTAAAACAAAGAGTTGTGATATTAAACTCTAAAATGTTTTAATGACACATCACATCAAATATGTGCAATAAGAACTACACTAAAAACTGAGTTATATTTCGAAAAGTCAACTAACTGTCTGATTCATTAATCTTAAGCTCCAGTAGTTTGTTTTAAGATAAAAGTTCTACAAATTATTGTAATATGAAACTGAATTTAAAAATAATTATTATATCATCTTCGGATAATTCAATCAATAAACAAGAAATGGGAAAAATGAGATAAAAATTCATTTTAATCAACAAAATCGGTTGAATCCATTAAAAATTCAGAGGCACGTAAACATGGACAAAAACTAGAACAGCTAAGAAAAAACTCAGAGCACATTAAAAAATAATAAAAACAAACTTTTTTTGAAATTCAAAATAAAGTTTAAATTTTAAAAAATTCTGATTCTCGTGCAAAACCATTAATAATGATGGCAATTTTGGCTCATAAACAGTTTTGAAAATTCTTACATTTAAAAATGGAAATTCTATAAAATACACATTAAAAATACTTTGTGATTATTTCTATAAAAATAAATAAATTGTTTATCTAATTGCTTTATATTAACTTCCACAAAAGTTAATGTCTTAAATACTTTTGGATGGATTCTTTTAATATTTAATTTTAAAACCTTATTTTCAATGAATTACTTTTATTATATTTTCAAATTAGTCATATTTTTCATAAAAGAGTTCATCAAAGAAATTAAAAGTGTATGAATAAAAAATATTTTGCATCTTGATATTTCTGTGTGAGCACCTTTATGATTAATACCAAAAATATTAACGAATGCGTAGCAAAAAATTTCATAACAAGGTAATACTCGTCAAGAAAGTCACCCAGTAATGTAGCAACTGATTAGTAGGCTCAAACAATGTCACGGGCAATTTGGTTAAATATTTGTGGAGTGTGTTAACTTTTTGACAAAAGAAAAGAATGCCACCCAGCACTTTTTCATCCTTTTCTTGTATGGTAAGTGCCAAAAATGAAACGAGTGTGCCAATTCATCCTCCACTCAAACAGTTGCCAAATTACGGACAACAAGACCTTTACTTAGAGAATCAGTCAAAGACTTTTTATAATGAGGAGATCAACAATACCAAAGCATATATATATATATATATATATATATACCCACAAACACACACACAACAATATATATATATATATATATATATATATATATATAATACTCCCAAAATACACGACGAAGAGAAATTTTTTTTTTCTAACTCATTTAATTCTGAAACTACGTAATAAAACAACAGTTGTACATTTGTATAAAAATATTTTAAAGTATTTTTAAAAAATAAGCATTATATAATATAAATATTGTACAGAAGTTAAAAGTCCTGTATTAAATGAATGCATTTATACATTAAAAACAATTATTAAAATAATACATACTCCACATATTTTTTTTGATGAAAAAAATCTTTTATCTTTAAAAATCTGCTTAACTAGTTATCAGTTACCACAGGCACTGTCCCCAACACCATTGGTTTTTCAAGATAATGTCCAATATGGCCTATACCCTATTTGGAGCTGCATGCCCTAAGTCACACAGATGAGGCTTAAATCGTCATGTCACTCCGACGCAAAATACACAATCCTACGCATCTCATTTTCACACTAGTGGACGATCTTTTCTGAACACTTGTGTAGCAATGCCACGTGTTAAGCGAAAGATATGGATGTCTGACAACGTGTGGCCGGTCTATTGTCCCCTTGAAAGAAGGAAAGCAATAAAAGTATCTTTTTGCTTGAGGAACCAGAAAACACAAAAAAGGGATGGCAGACAGATGGTCATTAAAGGGGTTAGGTTAGTGTGTGGGCTGTCTAATAAGCAAAGCAATGGCTAATGTGTTTGCGTTTGATTCAAACATATTCCTAAGGTTTTTTTCCCTTGGTAATTATTATTAGCGTCTTATTTTTGTAAAAAAGAGCACACAATATCGATAGTAATTTCAAATCTTGGTGCACAGATACAAAAATTGTTCCAATTTTGGATTTTTTTTGACATAAATATTTTTCCAACGCTAAAAATGCAATAATCCCTTGGTCTTATTCAAATTTATAAAATTATTATTCAAAAGATATATAATTATCTATAATACGTCACAACTTAAAGAAATAATATGTATTTTTGAAAAATCTTTAACGAAGTTTTTTTTTAAATTTATGTAGTTGCATTGGCCTTCGAAATTAGTTCAAAGATGATCCCTTTACAAACAGGAAAATAAACTTAAAGTAAATCATAATTTAATTCATTAATAGATGTTATTTTAAGGTAATATTTAGCTTAAGTTTATGTGTGCACATTAAAGTTTACATTCTTTTAATTTTTAAAAAAAATGACAAAAGAAAATTACTTAATAATCTGTGTTGCATACAACCAATTTCTATGCATAATTCGAAGCAAAATGAGTTCCAATGTTTACTACATTTATTTCTGAACAAAAAACTCAGCCAAAATTTCAACAGCAATCAATTATCTTTAGAACAACGTCCTCATAAGCAGCCAACATCGTTGCTTGGCGCAACTATTTATTTCTTCTAAAAGACAGGTCTCTACAAGGGCGATAAACGACTTGGGCTATTTCTGAATTAAAAAAACAACTCAGGAGAAGTTAAAGAGAAGGTTTCGTAATTTATTTTCCATCGGTTTGTTTGGATGTGATATGTGATGAAAAATAATCTATCTTACTACACTTGCTGCAAAACTGACCTACAAATAACAAATATCTAAAAATTCTCTATAATATTTACCTGAAAGTATAATTAAAAATATCAATTTTTTATGTTTGAAATCAGTTTAGCGATTCTAAACAAAATAAATCTTCAATAGATTGTTTATTAACGTCACACTGATATTCAGCTTGAGGGTGATTGGTGACAGACATCGTTGTTTTGAACCATGGTCAAGTGACAAGGGGGACACTTAAATTGATTCTACAAACATGTGTGTGTGTGTGAAACAATTGAAAAAAGGTGGCTGAATTGAGTTAACATCACAGTAAAAGATCCTCGCAAGCTATTGATGACAAGTTGTATAAATTATTATTTGGTCAAGTTATATGGATGAACCTCTTGTACTGGTACCCTCTTCACAGTGTAGGTTTTATAGTAGCATCAAGACGCGCCTGAAAAACTCGAACAACAAATTTGTGACCACTAGGTGACCACTTTGTGACAATGGCCACTAGGCAACTCCTGCCATAAAAAATAACTCCAAAAGTTAAAAAAAATTCTTCGTAAAATTATCCTCAAGTTATTTCGTTGATGCTAATTATATGTTGAGAAACCTAACTCTTTAAAAAAGTGCGACATGATAATGAAGATACAATAGCAAGAAGGAATGGAGAGTAAATGATACAAATTTCAGGGTAGATGCACCTCATTGAACAATGTAAATGATGTGAGCTCTTTGGCATACTTTGAGTAGAATATAAGGGAAGGAACCTATGTACAGAATGGAAAGATCCGTTCCAATATTTCTGCCAGGAAAATTACTGTGAAATGTTTTTTTTTTATCAGAGGGCGTGCGTAATCCAGATTTCTGCCAAAGGAAGCAGTTCCAGAAGACAAATGATTTTACGACAGGCATGATGACTCAACTGAAACGGGCGGGTTGGTCCATACACCAAATCTCAGCTGGTGCTCCACAGTGCACCGATTGTGGCAAAAATGTTTGTAACATGAAATGTCTGTTAAGAAGACTGCCATATACACTCATGTCCATAAATTAAGGTTAATGAAGTTCAGCCAAAGAAAGAGACAGAAGCAAAACAAATTTGACTTATTTGTAAAGTCTATTTATTAAACAAAAGGTAAAGAGCAAAAAGATGCTATATGTTTGACATAATTAATAAAAATTGCGATTTTTACTCCCTGGAGCAAATTTCAAAAAAGAACCTATTTACAAAAACAGTATAACATGATTATTATGATGGTTAATAACGAGTATGTCTCCCGGACGATGCAATACAGGCCTTACAACGCCTACGCATGCTGAGTATCAAATTATCAATCTGATCTTGGGGAATATTACACCACTTATCAAGCAATGCCCTCGGAAGTTCCGGTAGACAGGTGGGAGGGGGTTGACGGGCTGCAATTCGTCTGCCAAGCATATCCCACACATGCTCTATTGGATTCAAGTCCGTGAGTATGCTGGCCAATCCATACGGGTGGTATCCTCCAATTGAAGGCATTCGTCTACAATGTTTGCACGGTGAGGACGGGCGTTGTCATCCATAAACAGAAATTCAGCACCCATGGCGCCCCGAAACAAACGTACATGTTGTTCCAGAATGACATCCCGATAGATGTGGCCTGTCATCGTTACACCCTGAACATGCAGGTCAGTTCTGGAACCAAGAATAATTCCTTCCCAAACGAGCCATCCTGCACCACCGTAACGGTGTCGTTTAATGGTGTTCTCTTGGTGGTAACGGGTACTTGGCCCTCTCCATATAAAAGTCCATCGAGAATCAGACTGCAAACTAAACCTGGACTCGTTGGAAAACATCACACAAGACCACTGTTGCGGTGACCACAATGCATGCTCTCTACTCCAGGTTAATCGCAGGCGATAGTGAGTTGTGGTAAGAGGAACACATCTGACAGGCCTACGAGCATATAGACCAATGTGCCCTAAGCGTCTGTACACGGTCTGCCTTGGAACTGTCGTACCGGTAGCTGAAGAGAGCTGACGAGATAGGTCTGACGCTGTACTCCGTCTGTTTCTTTTCGCAGTAACTGCCAAATACCGGTCCTCATTCGGCGTTGTAACTCGGGGGCGACCTGTGCTGTAACATCTACTCACATTACCATCATCTTGGAATCGTTGCCAAAGCCTGGAGATGACACTCTGGGCGATTCCAAGTTCCTCGGATACTTCGAGCTGGGTACGTCCACATTCCAGTCATCCGGTAATTCTACCACTTAAAAAATCATCCAAATGCTTCCTTTGTGCCATAACTATGCGGTTATTGCACTGAAAGGCTTTTAAAGCACTTGTGAACAATTTTACTTCTTTGCCACCATTCCTTATATACCCCTCTCTTACACTCTCGTCATTGTGACGTACTATTCGCGCCATCTGGTGTTTTCCTGTAATTTGCATATTCTTCTTCAAGATGTGTGTGATAATTCTACAGGTGAAATTTTTATTTTAGAGTTCAATTTCTGTGTGATTCTGAATTATCCTTAATTTAAGGACATGAGTGTATATTGATCACATAACGCAGTCAATCCGTTTGCAATGGTGCCGGGCCAGATCAACGTCGATGACGAAATGGCAAATGGTAGTTGTTTTAAAAGAGTAACGTTTTTGCATCTCCAATCTAGTTGCCGCTAAGAGTGTGTCACGATGTGGTGAAAGGTCTAATCTGGCAGCATCTGTGGCGCTGCTCTTTGCCTTTGATCGTCATCACGAACGACAATAGTTCACCTCCGGTTCGTATTAATGACCATACGTCCCTTTCATACGGGGATGAAGGGATTAATTCCCTTCATTAGTAGGATAACGCCCAACCGTGTACTTCACTCATCAGCCAATGAGTTCTGCAAGATATACACAGATACTTCCTTTGCCACAACTGTTCCTTGATCCCTCTCCAATCAAACACGTCTGGGGGCGTGGTTTGGTGTAGCTACATGCGCTGGCACAGCCAAGTTCAGAAGATAAATTTATGGAAATAGTTGACAAGAAAGGGAGAGCTTATTTCTCAGGAAGCCATCAGTACTTTTTTTGACTCTGTACCTTGACGTGTTACTTCACGTGTCGCAGTCCTACAACCTACTGAACTGATTTTGTTCTCACTTTGTATCGCGAGCATCGCGTTTCAAAATAATCAACTTTTATTGTTTGTTGTTGTCTCTCTCTCGGTCTTTGCTGAGTTACTTTATTTTCTTGACACGCCTTTTCAATGTCACTAAGTGTAAATTTTTATTACTACTAAAGTAAAGTAGTAAGTATCTTTTTACACACACAAATATATATATAATACACACAATATATCAAAAGAACACAATGTGCAATTTTATTTCACTGACCAAGATACTCAAAAAGTAAAGATTTCCATAAGAAAAATGAAAAAACAACGACAACAAAAAATCAAATAACCAAGATTCTATACTGATATGTATTCCAGAACACAGAGAAGTAACGATTAAATAATTAACAATTGAGAACAGTATAATTGGGTTTCAGTAAACCTCATGGATTCAATACTCTCCCTCTCTGTAGGAGGAAGAATTGGTGCATTTCATGTATATAGATTTGTGCATTATATATGTACACATATGTCCCTAAATCTTTTTGTATACAGTAGATACGTTCCTCGAAAAACCGTGCAAATAAGTGAGGAAAAATCGTCCTTTTTAATTTTTTCATAAATCCATGTATATAACTAGGAAAAAAACTTTTATTAAAAATAAATCAAATTGCTTCATTACTTATAAATACTCTAAGCACGTTTGCTAACTGCAAAATGAATCAAATAGCTGTCCACACTAAATAAGATGTACCACATCCGCTATGCTTGAATCCAATGAATCCAAGTAATAACGTTTTGGGAAGGTAAACTACTTTCTGAAATAATTTGCAGTATTAACTTTTATCAAAAACTTTTTTTGATTTCTTAAATGCTATTTCAGTCTTACCTGTTCATACAATCCTTGGGGCATTTACCTAAATGAATCTTGAGAACTTGTTGGAGTTTCAGGGAGTGTTCTACATTTGAATCAATGCGAAGGATATTACTTTTCAGATCTGTACAAAGTTTAGGCCTTCAAACTAGCAGTTACATATATAATTGTACGCCCCCCACACTTAATAACTAATTTTGAAATACCATGTCTTTTTTCTGTGTTGTCCATCCTCAGTGGCGCACACAAGGGGGGTGTCCTGGGGGTCCGGAACCATCTGTATATAGTTTGGTAAAGTTCTTTAAGATGAATGAAATTTTTCTTTAAAAATTGTATTGATTTTAGCGCATAACAATATAGTAAGATTTGTTACAGAAATATCTTACGATTGAATTTAAGTGAGTGAGCGTTTTTTTTATGGACGCAACGTAAGGACTAATGGCGAAGAACCTCAATGATTGAATTCAAATACTTTAAAAGAAAATTCTTAGCTCTTTCGACCATAAACTAAAAGTTGCTACTGACTAATAAGAATCTTATATTGACGAAACTTTCATTCAAAATATAACTGATAGTTAACTTTAAGAGAGTTTTATATAAAGATGTTTTCTCATTTTTGAAACAGCGAATTTATATATTTTAACTACTATTTTATATCTACGTTATAGAAAGAAGCTATTCTAAAATCGTCATTTGTGGGCGTAGAATATTGGGTGTTCTTATACTAGCAGTTAGGCGATTGAAAAATTCTTTCTTTAAACTAAAAATAAATTATCCACGTTTTAAAATAAAATTCTTGAAATGTAAGAGAATACAAACACACGTTCAATTTTAAATTTAAAAAGTTTTATATAAATAATTTTGTTCACATCCTTTACTATATATATATTCCTTTCCCATTAAACCAAATTTCAATACCTTATCAATACAAGAAATATTTCAATTATTTACATTATACTTTAATTAAATCGGTGAGTAAAAGGGCATTTTAAACTTGATCTGTGTATTTTGCAATACACACATACACACGAATGTATACACAAACACAGATATATATATATATATATATATATATAGATATTCGAGGGCTGTAAATTAAGTAATGGCAACATAGGTGTTAACCAATTTTTAATGAAATTACAAATTTAATTGAATTACATTTCTTCTATGTAACCACCCCAGCAAAGCTTATAATCTTATGAAAAATGTCGGGAGGCCGTTGGAGACCTTTGTCAAGGTGTTGCTTATTGATGTCAGTGACGGAGCGCCCTACTGCGCGGTGTACAGATGAAACGTCATGAAATCAGCGTCCTCGAAGAGGTTTCTTCAACTTAGAAAATACATCGAAGTCACAAGGACTCATGTCAGATGAGTATGGAGGGTGTTCCAAGATTTCCCACTGCCAGAGTCACAATAGAAGAGTGACATTGTTTGCGATATGACAACGGGCGTTGTCATGCAACACGATAGGGAGACTTTTTTGACATAAACGTGGACGTTTGTGCGCTTAGTCGGACTCAGATGGTGCTGTAGAAATCCACAATAGTAGTCTGCGTTGATAGTTTGTCCTTCAGACATATCATGCATTGGAATCACACCCTTCCAGCCGTAATCCACAATCAGCACAATTTGCACATGGCTGGGTTCCTGTCGAAATTTCTGTGGATGGAGCAATCCTCGGTGATGTTATTCATTTGATTGACGTTTTGGTTCAGGAGGGCCAAGTTTTGCGTTGCAAATACGCAGTCTCATTCTTGCTCGAACGAAACACCTCAAATCATCTTACAACCGTCCTCAACGGTAATGCATTTGCGACATAAGCTTCTAGTAATTCTCGACAACATACTATTGCATTTTTTCCATGGGCAACTTCGATTTTAAGCCTCGATAGCTGATCACCTTTTGAAAACATGCCTTAGAGCTATGGAAACGAAACTCTTCTCTTTAATGCCGCACAAAAACTATCCTTTTAACTAGATCGACTGCTTCTTACACTGTACACATGGACAACAACTTCACCTCACCACCCCCATTTCTATTTGCGCATGCCCACTCTTCTGTGAGTTCCTTGGTTAATTATAGTATTAACCAAGAAACTCACCCTATTTAATATTATAGCAACCCACGTACATACAATCATTAATCACATACTAAATTACTATAAATCGAAATCAAAGCTAAACAATATATTGAAGTAAAACAGGATAGTTTTAGCCATAGTTACAATAGATGACCACAAAAATATATTAACAATCTTTCAGTCTTAGGAATAAAATTGTCGGGTTAATATTGTTTTAAAGCCCCAACCCCTTTCCTAATATTATATATATATATATATATATATATATATATATATAATATAGATTTTCATAAGATGCAATATAAGTATCTAAAGCAAAATGCCATAGTAAAAATATATATATATTTAAATGTAATTAATTTTCTTTGAATTTGTTCTTTTTATTCTCAGTTAAATATATTGCTATCTTTAATTTTTTTGTACAACTATTAACATTATGATTATATTATATATTGTGTATCATTGAGAAAAAGGTAAAGGGGTCTTTGAAAATATTATTTTTTGAAAAAGGTCGATGTTGGAAAGTGTTGAGGAAACCCTGATTTTTTCTTAGAGTATAACATACTCCAAACTGTATAAAATAGTTTAAAAAAGAATTCCTATAACCATGTTAAAAAAGTCAACAAGTATTAAAATGTCATTGCATTTATTTTCTGTTTCTAGTATAGTATTAAAAAAGTTTGATATAATTGCGTTTGTGCTTGTGTCACATTACAAGAGAATTCTTCAAAGGAAAAATGTATTCTTATTAATATCTCCTCTTTCCCTTTTTTAAATGTATATATATATATATATATATATATATTAAAAAATAAAGGTTAATAAAATTTGCGAAACAAAAAAGAATTTGTATTAGAAGCTTTCGAGCATGTCAGATGTTTCTCTGACAATGACAGGGATTTTTAATTTTACTTTGAATAAACCTGTCGCACATTTTCACGCATGAATGACATTTTATACTTTGAAATTGTTTTCTGCTTATTTATTTTAACGTAAGAGACTCTTCCCTTAGTGTAACATTTGAAAATGCACGAACTAAATTTTTCTGATTCGCAACTGAATTCGAGTTAATATACATTATGATTCTACTTTTGATACTTTAAATGATTTTCATTTTTCATATAAAGGAACGTTTTTCTTGTATGTAAAGGGATATTTAATAGAAATATTTAATTAAAAAAATTATTACTTTCGCACAGACAGAATTTAATTTTTTCAAACCCCTAAGTTAATTGATTACATATATCTGAAAGAGAAACATATTTAAAATATTTTTGTGAAATAGTACAAGGTGTTACAAATTTCCTCTGTTGTTGTCTGTTAAATATTAAAAATTGTACTCACAACTATATAATTTCTGCAAATAATTTAGTTTTAAAAGGGGTTACAGTTTAGATGATATCATATATATAACAGGATATTTAGTAGCTTAAGTTTGTAAAAACCCTTTTAAGTATATATATATATTGTCAGAAAATATCTGTGAATATTTATGAATCAAAAATAATATTTCAGTCGAGTGTTAAATCATAGTTAGTACTGGTATCTAACTGTTTTTTTTTAACTCTTTTATACACAGCATCCATTTAATAATTGTAATTGCAGTAACTTTTGATTTTAGATGACAAGTACATAAAATAGTGAAAGCGTAATAACTTCTTAACAATCGTATGATTTTGAAAGAAAAAAAAACTGTAATAAAAGGCCTTTTTTATTCAAGGAATTTGTATAAAAATAAGTGTAGTTTAAAATAATCTAATAGAAAATAAACCCACCTCCAATTACATTAGAGATAGTCTAGCATTCTCATCAGATATGCAAAACAGAATATATATATTTTTTCAGAGTATAATTTTTGAAATCTGGAAATATTATGGGTTCGAGAAATACAGGGTGAAACATCAATTCATCATTTTGATGAGAGCTAGAAGGAAGGTGTTAATATCTGGAATAATATTTTTGAGTAACTGAAAAAGATAGAAGAGAGAAATTGAATTAATGTACAGTCAAATGGCTTAAAAGTTCGCAATTGCTGTGATTGTAAGAGTTTCTCTCTCTGAAGGAAATCTGTCTCGTTAATCTTATTATAAACTGAAAGAATGACGAGTGATTCTTATTGTGTTTTGGTGCAATCCAACTGGCTGCTTGGAAGTTCCTCTAAATTTTATTTCATCACTTTAAAATAGAAACGGGTGTATCACATGGATTTCTTCTTCTTCTTCTTAAATGGCTCGACAGCCCTGGGTGGGCTCTGGCCTTCTCCACAAGTCTTCTCCAGACATCTCTACTTTTGGCAACTGTTTTCCGGTTTTTGTCCTTTAAAATATTCAGATCTTTTTCGACACAATCAATTCATCTTAGCGGGGTCTGTTTCCCATGGGCTTATTCCAGCAAAGGTCCTTATTTATTCTATCCAGATGACCAACCCATTTAAGCCTTTGTAATTTGACAAATTTTACAATATCAGGTTGTTTGTAAATTTTGAAGAGTCCTAAATTAGATCTTCTCCATGATCCTCCCATGATCTCCATGATCCATCTCTCTAAAATTCCCAAAGCTTCCTCATCAAGTAAAGTCAATGCCCAAGTCTCTGATACATAAATCAGGACAATCACATGGATTTCATTTGTTTTTAGTTAATCTCGCATTAGACCAAACAAAGGACTATTTAAGATGAACCTCGCAATTATTAGCTACGATCAGATTATGAGAAATTGGTTCCTCATTTCTACTTTCATTTGCCTCGGGGGACATCATACCTAGAATCCGTGATCATCAGGATACTAAACCACTGCTAACCCCTTAACTGCCACCAGCGTATATATACGTCTTGCTCAACCAGTGAAAAAAATGTCACGGACGTATATATACGTCTTTCCCAAATGCATCATTTTCTTGTGCTGACATCAGTAAAACTATTCCGTGGGCTTTGGAATGCAGTAAAATCACCTCGGCAGTGTTTGTAAAGAATTTACTTATTTCAGAAAAAAAATTTCTTATTTATGTCTTTTCTTTTTCCTAAAGTACACCGCATACACGCTCCTATGTGAAAACCCGTGGCATTGGGGAGCTCATCATGTAACTTTTAACCGGCAGTAGGGTTAAGCGTGTTAAGACTAACGAGTCTTGGGGTTTAAATAAACAGGACGTTCAAGTTGCAACGAACATCTGCAATCCAATATAATCATCTGTGACGACTGATTCTTTGCAACATTAATGTGAAGTAAACCAAACGAAATCTACTAGTATTTCTTATCGACTAATTTTACTGGATCAAAAAGGATTCACAAAATGATGTTTATAAAAGAAAAGACAATTAAATTACGAGACTTAATGACCAAGCACACATTAACAAATGATCTTAGCTCGTCACACATAATGAATTATTAAACGTAAATATAGTCTTAAAATGGAGTAAAAAATTTCAATGCTACGAGATTATATAATACAAAACAGGACGGAATGAATTATAGAAAGGGGTTTATATACTCTTCAATTCTGATACAAATTTTGAAGCATATTAATTTTAAAATGAAGAAATAAAAAGGTTGTAGGTTTAAATATGTATGTATATTACGTATACGTAATTTCCTAAAATATATTCTTTAAAAACCATAAGAACAGTAAAGATTGCAATTAGCTATTAACATAGGAAGGCATTTTCGAATCGAGATAGAGTAAGATTCTGAAGTAGAATCTTTTACAAAATCTTTTACAATTTAATTTGTAAAATCTCTTATTTTTTTGTTCAAAGAAAAGTTTTAATACTAAGCAACAATACATTTTGTGAAAAATCTGCTGTGTGTTAATTTAATAACAATACAATTAATAATTTGAATGATATTATAATATACCTGAAGTAACAAAGTTGTATGAGATGAAAAATGTTGTTATCGTTGACCTTTTTAGCTATGGAAATAATAATCGAGAGGTCATTATCAAGTCAAGTTTCAAACTTCGTGGATTAGGACACGTTCATGTCAAACAAAATGTGTGGGTGGCAATGTTTAAGTCCTGATTTCACTAAAGATTACCCAGTGTAAGAAATATTGGAAGTTACCTTAGGCTAAATGGAGTTAAGATATAAAATTTTCCCAATGTTAATTGTGGAAGTCTGGCCAATGAATTAACAGCTCTCTAGTATGCATTGTTTTTGTCAATTGAGCAATTTTGTCGCTGATCAAAATTACGGGATTCTTCACTAATAGAATACATGTAGCTCTAATTCGAAGTTAATTTAAACCAGACAATAGCTTTATGAATATATTACCTTTACAAAGGCCAAACTCTACTTAGTAACTTTGTTCAGGATCGTATGTCTAAGATCTCTAACTGTCTGTAGCTCCTGTCAGAATCTTTCAGTGGCAATGCTATTTACCTACTAGGATACGCATTCAAAAAGAAAGACAAGATTGAGATCACATTTGTAATTAATAGCCCGGGAATAAGGCCAACGTTTTGCTTTGATGCCCGTGAGGAGAATGCTGTACTTTGATTCAGGAACTTGGACTTTTCACAAATTTATAACGCTGAAGATCGCTTGGTTAAGGAAATGGATTTATATTTAGAATGAGGAAGCAGGCGAGGTAAGGTGAAAAACGATTCAGCACAAGGTGTGTAAGAAAATCCTTAAAAAAGAAACTCTTTCAGAAAAAAATAAAGCTTTACTTTTATTTTAGACAGATATTCATACAGTAATGCTGAAATTATACCTTTAATAATTTATGCAAGAGTTAAAATTAAGAAAAGTTATTTTATCCAGTTTCGTTCTTTAATATTAAATGTATGGTAAATTCATTTAGATCATATATCTCCAAATTCCTGTTCTGGGGATTTAATTTGCATTCAAAACAGTATTGAAAATTAATTTTGGTATGTATCAAATCAGTTAAAATCAAGTAAGTTGAGTTTTTCGAATCTGAAATAAATCTCAATTATTTGGTTTTTTGTTTAAACCCTCAGTTATTCTTCATTTGCCTGAGAACGAAATTGGTTTTTAAATGTGAGAAAGTATTTGTCATACTTCTCTTTTTACTTTTTTACTTTCAATTTTTATGTATCTGGTGTAACATGCTAGCCTTTTAAATATTTTTTAGCTTAAGTATTTGTCTTAAGAGCGCTAAATGCTGAATCTTCTTTCACCATATCACACACACATAACATATTTCAATGTTTGTTAAGATAAATGAACTTTGTATCTGGGATATTAGGTAGTTAAAAACAAATTTTTTGGATACCATGCATGAACCGTCAATCACTTTACTTGAATAATTATACAAAATATTTAAGTTTTTATTAATAACTTAAGAATAAAAAATATTGTCAATTCATTCATTAAAATTCTGGATTTATTGATAGTAAAGATAAAGAGAAAACATTGAAATTTGTTGTGCTTATCAGGCCTAGTTTGTGTGAAATGAGCAATCTTAGCATGTAATTTAATTATAAATTATTAAAAGGTGATAATTTTAATGTATATTAAAAGGATTTGCATTCTTCGGAAAAATAATATTACACGAATTAAAAAAATTAGAAAGCTACTTAGGGAACAGAAAGAGCTTTGTTCTTCATGTTAACTCCTTTCATTTTCATTCTGTACATAGCGTACCAATTTAATAAAATAACAAGAGCTAAGAAATCCATTCAATTTATAGAAAAGAAGTGTTATTGAAATAATGTAAAGTATTTTTAAATTTATATATGCATATTTACTATCATTTATTGTTAACTTTCTAAAGAAGCATCCTTAAAACAACATATTGTTAACAATTTCTTTCAATGAAATTAGCAGTATTTTCGTAAAAATGTACGATTTCGTGAATGTGCAATCAAAATTAAACTTTACTTCCCCATAAAATTAGATTTAATTAAAAATGCACTGATTGCAAATGAAACAGTTTATTTTGCTGTAGTTTTAATCAGTTTAAGCTCTGTCAAAGACTTAAGTTATTATGATTATATATTTTTCTCACAAAAACTGAAAATACTTTGAGATTTACCTGAAAAGAAATCTTTATGATGCAAACAACGTTCATATTTTTCTTGCCTGATTTTAAAACTGTTTAATCGCAACACTTACACCTCAAAATACGTTAAAGCTCTCTCTAGTTTATATGAATGTGATATATCACACGGCACGCGAAATTAGAACCCACGTACACTCAAGAGCAGAAACATTATGACCACCTGTCAAAAACGAGTTGGCCCACCTTTGGCGCGCAACACAACTTCAACCCACCTTGGCATGGATGCCACAAGTCCTTGGTAGATGGCCGGAGACAGATTGAACCAGATGTTTAAGCAACGGTCACGCAAATCCGAGATATTATGAATCGGCGGTCTTTGAACTCTGAGCTGCCGTCCCATGACATCCCAAATGTGCTCTATCGGATTGAGATCCGGTGAGTTAGGCGGCTGGGACATTAACTGGAATTCAGCATCATGTTCCTGGAACCATTCCAACACAATTTTAGCCTTGTGACACGGGGCGTTGTCCTGTTGGAACATTCCATTTCCAGTTGGAAAAACAGATGCCATGTAAGGGTGTAACTGGTCCGCAATGATGTTCAGATACCCTGTAACATTCATGGCCTACTCTACCACAACCACGGGTTCCAGAGACTCCCAAGAGAACGTCCCCCAAAGCATAATACCACCACCACTGGCCTGTGTATGACGTACTGTACATTGAGGGAGCAACTGTTCGCCTGGAAGACGGCGTAACCTGACACGGCCATCGGTGTGAAGAATGACAAACAGTGATTCATCTGACCAGGCAACTCTCTCCCACTGATCCATGGACCAGTAGCGATGTTCCCGGGCCCAGCGCAGGCACAGTTGGCGATGACGCTTGGTCAGCAAAGGCACACGAGAGGAACGTTTGCTGCCTAGCCCCATATCCAACAATGTCCGCTGAACTGTGTACTCTCTGATACTATTCTACTTGACCCTGCATTATATTGGGCTGTCAGCTGAGCCACTGTCTGGCTCCGGTTTTCTTCGCCATGCGAGACAGTCTCTGACGACCTTTTTCTTTGATAGCGTGTGGACATCCAACACCATGTCGTCTACTGCTGGTTTCACCGTCATTCATCCACTTTACATAAGTACTAGCAACTGTAGAATGCGAACAACCCAAGAGTCGTGCAGTTTGGGAAATACTTGTTCCGAACCTTCGAGCCATTACAATCTGCCCTCTATCAAAGTCGCTTAGATCCGCATCCTTTCCCATCATGCACAGAAGTAAGTGAAAGAATGATTCTTCAGACTCTCCAGCAGCAGTTAAATACCACTTTCACCTGATCACGTGCCTTCCACGTTATCCAGGCGAGTTCATTGCAAAATGTAGGGGTGGTCATAATAGGGGTTTTGGCTCTTGAGTGTATATAAGTATTGTAGTAAACTAGGCCATTTTATCTGTTCGATTTGATATTTCTGTAAGAAAACCCATGCTTTTGTTGAAGTACTGCACAAAAATTCACAAATACGTGTATCTGAAGATCTTGTTAGTTGCAAAGGTATTTTTTCGAATTTCAACCAATTGTAAATACATGAAGGTAAGCATTCACACAGTAAATCCAAAGCATGAAACTTCACGAAAGTAATTTTTTAAATTGCAAATTACTTAAAAGGGAAACAAACAGCTTTAAAACCGTTATATTTTGACAATTTTACATTATTCTATATTTCGAGTATACCCCTTACTGTTTTATTCTACTATTCATATCATCACAGTAATTAATACATATATTGCGGAACTAAAAATTATAGTCTGAAAGAGTAAATCTAATGTAATACGTTTGAATACGTGATATCTTATCCAGCATTCATTTTGAAACTGACATGAGAGACAATAAGAAGAAAATGTAGGAGTCAGTTAAAATAAATATAAAGCAAAATTTTAATTACTTTTATACTTGTTGAATTTACAGTTTCTTAATTTTGGGTATAATATATATGTCAGGTTCCTTCTGTTCTTCAAAACTTACGTAAAACCAATTTAAGGATTCCTATTTTCTATCTAGATGCAGAGTTTTTGGAAATCAGTCTTCCTTTTTTCAAGCAATTGCAGGTTTTGTGCAATACAATTAATTGATTGTTTTTATTCACGTCGCATTTCGGAGCAATACAAGAACTATTCGTGACTGATGATTGAATGATTGTTTTAATATCGTCGCACCCAGAAGCAACATGAGGATTTTTGACAATTTCTTCGTAATTTTGAACCACGGGGAAGGGGAGAGGGAGAACTAGCTGGGTTAGAACCCAATTCACCAAATTTGCACACCATACCAACTGGAAACTCAATACTAGACAGAAAAACATCGGTCATAATTTTGCAATCATGATCACCCGGCTACTCGTCATTTTGAATCATGGTCAAGTGACGGGGTACAGTCCTAATCTGGCACTTTACTCTCCAACAACTGGAAAAAAGCAACAATTTTGAATCAACGTCGCATTCGAAGTTACCCTAGTGCTATTGATGACAGCCTTGATAATTTGATACCTGGTCCCATTACAGGAATGACATTTCTGCTGGTTTATTTCCTAATGTCCACGCTATACCACGGGATGCCTGAGGCTTTTAAAGCTGGATGGAACCAAGTGAAACTCGTGACTTGACCATATCATTGCCAGCCACAAAGCTTCGACCACAGTAGCGCACACAGGAATTTTTCAAGGGGGGGGAGGGTCGAGGGTCGAAAGTCCACTATTCTCGTACTATGCCAGCACCTCCTAGATAGGAGGTGTTGACTATGCTCAACACGCTGTCCAACGTATTCTTTTAATACTTTCGATTTTCGGGAAAAAATAGTAAAAAATTAGTTAATTAATGAACAATTAGCATTAATTAATAAAATTAATTATTAATAAGAAACACTTAATTAAATTTTACGTACTATATACATAGGATTATAATCAATCGAAAAAAAAATCAAGGGCTTTGGGGGGGGGGTCCGAACTTCAGGACCCTCCACCCCACCCTTATGTACGCTACTTTTCGACCACGAAACAATTGACTGCCACAACCAAAGGCGAATTTTAAAGTGGGTGTATCGGGAGCGCCAACCTGGTCCCAACTTCTGAAGGACATCTCTAAATCCGTAAAAAATATGAGTAGTGTAAAAAATTCTGGTAATTAAATGTGGTTAAATATGATCCATTAAATGTGGTGAATCATTTAAAAATATGGTTTGGTATAGCATTTTAATGTGCAAACGTGATTTCCTTAAATTAAAATAATAATTTTCCACAAAATAAATGTTCTCTTATTCAATTTCAAATTTCTGTCGTTTCAAGAGCTCAAGCGAGTCTTATAATAATCTTTAATGCTCGCAATTCTTTATCAGATTACATTTTTTTATCAGACTTTTCATTCTTTCTATTTTCATCTTTTTTTAGTCAGCTTATCTGCTGATAATATTTCAAAGATTCATTAACTTGATATCTTAAATAATTTTAGTCATTATATATTTGTTATTAAATAAGTTTTAAAACTTAAGAAACACTATTTTTTTAAAAATTATCGGTACATTTTAAAAATTTATTTATTTATTATTATTTAGACGCTGAATGAAAGTCATCAGTTTTTACATTTATTCCCCCCCCCCCCTAAATTACTATTCTTTTTACTGGGACTATGTTGCTTCCAAATATTGAAACTCGACAATAGTGTTCTATTTTCATTTGTAAGGAATTATTATTCCTTCTTCCCTCTAACCCGGCTAAATGTGTGGGAGGAACTAATTGATCAGATGACATGGTACACTTCAATTGTTTATTTGTCACAATATTCAACACAGACACAATAATAATCTAAATAAGATAAATTTGATCAACTAGAAGACTAAGGTGAGACAAGATAGCGTTAGGACAATATATACGATCAAGAGAATATGTCCTTACGATAACTTATACAAAGCTTATTTTAAGAAGCTTGTTAATGATTTAACTCTCTAACTTCTATTTGAATTAAAATTACAGTACCTGAATTCTTTCAATCCTTTACACTATTCGACGTGGCCTTGAACACTAATCGTTGACTTAAGCTCTTCTTAGAGATTCCAACTTCACGCGTCGTACACTGTTTACGTATTACCACCGGATTGCAAGCTTCTCATTAATTCACTTCACATCCGATATATCCTCACTTCACTAACTCTTCAATTCTCACTTCACTAACTCTTGAAACTCGCGAATACTGAATATATATATATTAAACTTAATTTGCATAATCACGTTTTCCTGTCCTCGGTGAAGGTTGAAAGAATGCTTGCCCTAAAGGAATCCCTAAGGAGTTAGTGAAAGGAACCGAATAGATCCGTCATAGATTTTGTGGCTATTTTTAACTCTATGCACATATTGACCTAGATCAGGGATGGGCAATTGTCTTAGCTCGAGGGCCGCATTGTGGAAGCGAAGACTACCGGAGGGCTGCACCTTTTTAAAATGATTGCATTCATTAGTTAACTTAGCATCTCAGTAAAAGTATAAATTTTGTACAGTTAAATTCAATAAACATATAACTTAAATAAAACACTAACAGTTTTATTCAATTTATTTATTGTGCTAATTTAGTATGGTCTATAACTGAAAGCACTTTTATTTTTAGAATCATTTTAATAAGACAACTGCTTCCTATCACACTTTGCTATAACTTTTTAGCAAACAACTTTAAAAAAAATTTTCTATAACCTTTATAACAAATAAATTTTTTTATTTGTTATAAAGGTTTAGTTCCCGCATGCGTGTTGGCGCGATTGTCCTAGCCGAAAATAAGAGACGAATCTGGTCGCTCCCGGGAAAGAAATCTCGGTTTAAGGCTTGTCTTGGTGGGTTGCTATTTTGCCACCCCTCACCTAGACAAATATCTGTTCCAAAGTATTTCTAAACCACACGAAAAGCACATTTCTCTTGAAAATTAAGTAAGGTCAAATAAATGACACATGTAAAAGGATATATATATATATATATGTCTTTTTACAACATGACTATATTTTTAAGCACTATCAGATATGCTTTTATTTTCAGGGTTTATATAACATAGACAGAAAAATTAAATATCTAAAAATCAAATTCAACGATATCTCAAACGACTGGAGAAATCTGAAATGACATTCTTCCCTCCATATAATCTTCTTTTAAAAATTTTTCTATTGTTTTTTTTATCTCTCTCTCGCTCTCTCTCTCTTTAACTCTCTGAGAGAAGGACAGACATAGTTAATTAATATTATAGCAAATAATTATTTAATACTAACATTCCACAAAAGTCACAGTATGTTCTGGTAATGGATTTAATTATTATTATACAACTTCATTCAATAGATTACAATCAAGGTGGTACTCAACTTTTTAAATTTCTACACCACACTCCCGAAGGAGAAGGTCTGTTAGATTTAACATAAATCACACACACACACACACACGCGCGCGCGCGCGCGTACACGAGTCTGCAGAAATAAATTTTCTCTCAATCCTTTCGAGTCCTTTTTCTTTCCATGCGGTTTAAAATTGTTCTCCGGCAGGATTATAAAAACAATATGTTACTTTAAATTAAATAGACGCTACATCTATCTCTGATTTAAAAAAAAACTATTTTATTACGACCATTCTGCAATAAAGGTTAACTAGTAGGAGGGGAAAACGATAAAAATCATTTCTATAAAGATCAAGAAGAGTATTACAACGAAAATTGTCTCATTAAAGAAATTTTTTGTGACTAATTTAGAGGTTAATTATTCTTTTCAGTTCACTTAGCCATATTTGATACATATATTTTTTGCCCATAGGAGATTTAATTTCATGAAAATCAATACAAATATTTATTAACTGGACAAATGATGATATTAGCTATTCTTTGCAAGTTAAAAAAAATAAAGTTGTGATTGTTCTAAAAAATCTTTTTTAACTGAAAAAGAAGAAACTGTTTTAAAAAAAACTCTTGAGTATACAAATTTTTTTTCTAGCCTATCAATTTGGACGACATAGAAGAATCCCAAAAGAAAAAATCTGGGTTAATTTGTTTTAAACTTATATTTTCATTATAGCCTTACGTAAGCATGCTATTCAGATGAATCTCCCCCGGAAGGAAATGAAATTTTCTATCAAACTTCAGAATTTCATAAAAAAGTTTTAATTAAAAAAAAAAATACTCTAAAATCATGAAAATTAAAAATGGGGCAATTACATTCAATACTTGGAAATCGTGAGTTAAGCGATAAATGTTTCTCTTTAATACTTTAATTTCTCTCAAAAAATTTATACAGATATTCAAACTCCCTTATACACATTTTTATGGGCTTTTTTAGCTTAACTTTCGAGAATCAAGTAAAGTTAAGTAAATCAATTGGGCCATGTGTTACATGCATTGTATATATTGTTACATCAAGAGGCAGTGCAATGTTTACAAGCAATGTAAAAATTAAAACTAATGTAAATTTACAATTGGTTATTCACCTCATTTAATTCTAAAACGAAGCATGCTGTTACATTTCTCATTTATGAAATATCATGTTTAAGAAATGGCGACATGTTATCAAACGTAAACAAATGAGTTCATACTTGATATTTTTAAATTAAAACATTCTAAAATCTCCAAATCCTTTTCTTGATTTTTAATTTGCAATAAGCGTATGATTTATTAAAATGAAATATTCAGTTTTTAAATGACAAGGAAAATGTATTTTTAATTATTGATTGAAAGAATGGATTTTTTTAAAACTATCTACCCATTTTTTACTTTAAAAATATTTGCATTAAAATAGAATACATAATTTCCAAAAGGCTAATCTAGCTTAGCTATTAAAATGTCTCAGCTTTTAAACAATCCTTAATTTCTGCTTGCAGTTATCCCTCAGATGAATTCCCAGTTTGTATCATACTTAATATCCGTTAGAAAGTAATAATAACAAAGAAGTGTTCCCCCTTTTCTTAGAAGAAATTACTATTTTCCTCTTTTCATATTCAGATCTGTATTTATAACATTAAAATGAATTCCTGTTAATTAATAGAAATTAAATATCTATAATAAAAATAATTAAACTCAATTAATGATTGTCGATAATGAATCAGTAGTTACTTTTAAGAACCCAATATTTTTGTTTCTGAAGCAGAATAGCAATTATTTGGCAGCTTACCAAGGTATTGTTCTTTTAATTAATGTAATAAGCTTTTTTTTAATGATGTATGTTCACGTTGTGAAGAACATTCATTCCTATAATCGATCGAGATTAATACTTAAAAACGCTGATGGCGTTTGAAGAAGACATTTATGATGGGAAAAAAGAAGAGCTCAATCTTTCAATAAAAGAGATAAGATAGTATGATTGCTTTGCTATTGAAGCAATATTCTGAATTAGTATATTTATTCGAGAGTATCATTCATCATAGTTTATCTTAATCTTCTTATAAAAGCTTCTGCCACTTGAGATCTTTCGATTTTTTTGCTTTGGTACTTTTAGCTGCCTTAAAACTCTTCAAATTTTTCACTTAGTTATTTTTTTTCTAGACATAAAACCGCACTTAATTTTTTTTAAAATTCCCTTTAAATTTTCAAAATATTGCTTATTCAAAATAAACGCAGTCATTTAAAGTCGATTTGAAATACCCAGGGAATTTTTTAATTCAAAGAAAAATTACTTTAGATTTTTAGATTATTTCTAAATTATCTCTAACTGATAACGCTCTCACTTCATACATCTGAACAATCCTTTTTATAAGTTTTAAAACCGAAATTTTGTTATTTTTTTAGAGTATTGTTTTATTAAAACATATATAAATTCAGTTTACAATACACGAATTAAAAATTTTCATTAATTTATTTATCAACAAGTTTTTCTGCAATTTATTTTAAATGTTTATTTTGTGAAACGAGCATCATGATTAAAAACATTTTGAATTTAATATTTTGCATCGTGTCCTGTAATTATATCAACTACCAGCACTATTTTTTAAGTACATGTTTCCAGAGATTTATATTTCTGATTTAGAGATGAAAATTCCGTTATTTCATCCAAAATAAAATAAATGTTTTACCTTTATTAGGCTCCTTTTGAGAAAAAATGTATTTGGCTAAACTATAATCAATTGAAATCGATACAAAAAAAGGAATGTTTAAAAAGCCAGAAAAAATAATGCATTAGAAAACTGCATTACATTTAAAACAAATTGTAGAGTAATATTTTTGTGTTAATTAAATATAAATCATTTTGATGAAACTTAATATTTGAAAACAAATGTTTTAATTTAATAGTACCTATCCTTAAAAATAGAAAAAAGTACATATTTTTAGCAAATATAATGGTTTAGTGTCTTCCGTACTACATGCTTCATAATTCTGCTTTGTTATTTACACCACAAGGAATATTTCTTATGAACTTTTGTTGTTTTTGCTTACAAAATGCGTTGGCTTATTTTATTACAATATGGTATAGTAAGATAAACCCACTACACTATATATTTTATTATAATAAGTTTATTTTACAATAAATGCCTTACTCATCGTAAATTGTAACTGTTATAAGCAAAGCTATCCGAACTTGTTCGGTATATTAGAATAAATCCAAAACTCTTCATTACAGTAATTATTCAAAAATATTCATGCTTCAGCTTTTATTCGCTTATAAATTAAGTTTGTATGCTTCATACAAAAAATATTTTTTTAAAAAATTTGATAATGTTAGATTTTTTTTTAAAAATTTGGCTTATGATTATAATTTTAAATACTACTGTGAGGTTTCATATTATATTCGAAAAATATCATATAACGGCATTACATTACTATAGAAAACTAAAACAAATTAATTAATTCCTTTTCAGTTTAAAACTTGTGAATTTATTCAAGTATACCTCAAAAAGATGTGTTCTGAAACAGCGAATAAAAATTTAGGAATGGGGAAGATACCTTAATACAAGGAAAGTAGATTAGTTTTTTAACTCATCCAAATAATAATTGTGCAGTTATAAATAACTCACAGAAATATAAATATAATCTGCACGAGTTTTTTCATTCAAGCCGGTCCCGTTTAATAAGTGTCCTTGCTTTAAGAAGTGATACTCTAAGGCACAAAGAAATCTTTTACTCACGGCCAAATTCTTCTCGTTTAATGAATGAATGAGGAATTAGTGAATGAAAGTCGTTGTATACTTCCCTCAAACAACTCCGACCATAAATCTATGGATCCATATGACCATGAATCTCTGAAGGATGGAACTAAAAGGAGTAAAGATAATCGGCCCTAAATGTGGCCCTTTGAGGTCGCAAGTCAGGAGTTCATTCACAGTTGGACTATTAATTAAATGAAATTGGAAGATGACTTTTTATCTATTTCTATGACGTAAACCTTTCGTTTGGGAGAGGAACCAATGTTTAATAGATTTTAAAGACCGCTTCCTAAAGTCTCAATTAATTGTCATTTTTCCACTTGCTCACAACATTAGTGCTCACAACATTCGAAGAGTTTGACCATGAATCGTCTTTCGCTTCCATCAAAAAGATAACTGGCTGTTCGCCAGTTGCTAAGAAAAGGATTTCCGTCAATCTCGCGGTACAAGCACCAAGTTCTTTCTTTCTTTATAATTAGACCGCCTCTTTAAGGGAAATTATAATGTAGTCGACGAAAAGACCACACACATATTCCTAATCTTCTAAAGTATCACTTTATGCAATGTTAAAACAAACTGCCCGTGAGGTTGAATAGCATTTTCTTCTAATTTGAAGGAGAAAAATATATTAACCATTTATATTTTATACATGATATATATAAATCTCTTCAGTCTTTAATTGATTGATTGATTATTTTTCTTTTAAGTTTAAAATCTTCTAACTTTGGAGTGAATAACGAAGAGAAGTCAAATAAAAGTGAAACTAGTTGAACTGAGTCAAACTTTAAATAAGAAAAAACTATATAGTTATACATATGTAGGAAAGGAGTGCAAGTTTTCTTTTACTTCTTTTTGATTTTTATTGTAAGAGATGGCACCACTAATCGAAACCACGTGAGTTTTAGCTGCGCGATACGATGAGGTCATGTATTTATAAAGGGGGCAGAAAAGAAAAACTGAGAGTTGCACCAAAGCTTGAACGAAGGCAGGTCAGAGGAAATAGCTCTCTCCGTAGTTTTGAGAAAGAGTACGTGTTTTCGGAATTAGTATGGTGTTATCTTGAATTATTTAAAACCCCTTGTAAATAGTAAATGTTTTAGTTGTGTTATTAATAAATTAAGTTATTTTAACTCTGTGTGCTTATTTTAACATTAAAATCGAACCTTCCCCTAGACGCCGTCCCTCATATATATAAGATAAATTAACAAGAAAATTTAATAATATTTTTAACTAAAATGTACATATATTTAATATACAATTGATTAACACGCAAAAGTATATGCAATAGATTAATAAAATAAACTAATGAATGAAAATGATATATGTAACTGAATTTATGTAAATGTGTAGTTAATGTATCGGCCCCCTCCCCCAAAAAAACACTATAAAAAAGAATTTCCTTAAAAGCAAAAAATAAAATTAGATTATTTACTATACAATTTGATTTCTTCCATACGTAAAGCATCTATTAGTTGTATAGTATTAATCGTATTGGATTACTTTCATACTGCTTTTAAAAGTTGAATACTATAACATACGATCGGATTATTTCAGAATTCTTTGTACTATATTACAAGTTTATTCACATAAAATGTCAGATAAGATTATTTGCTGATAATCTCATGTAAATGAGATAGTTCAGTTATTTTTATAAGATTCATATATCTAAAAAGAATTGAAAGTGCCTAAGTTTTTTTTTGTGTGTGAATACTTTATTCCGGAAAAAAGAGAGTGACATGAATGACCCAGACAATTTAAGTTATGTACAAAGAAAATAATTTCCAAAGAAATGCTGAACACTTTTGAAAGAGATGTGTAAATTTTAGATATTTTAACTTTACAGACATTTTTTTACATATCACAGAAAAAGTATATAAGTAATTGTGAACTGTAATATAATCTAGAATATATACTTTAAGGAGATTAAAATTAAAAAATATCAAAATTCCTATATAAATAAGATAGAAAGATTCAATTCAATGGGCAAAAATAAACATTAGAAATATGTTAAATTTTGAGATAAAACTGTGTTAAAAATAATGCTGATATACAACAAAATTATAGGACAAATTATTATTTTAGTGCATATCCATATATATGTATATCTATTTATATCGACATAGATATTACATATGCATGCATATATATAGAGAGATATAGATATAGGCATTGTATATATACATACATATATATATAGAGAGAGAGAGAGAATTTTTATATATATATATATATATATATATATATATGTGTGTATGGGTATTATTTAATTCTAAAAGGTAAACAAATACTTTAGATTGGAACGATGAAAAAGGGAATAATTATGATGTTTTATTCATAAAATATAGTATAATTGGGACTCATGAAGAAATACAATTTCATTTGGCATTGACTTTTTATATTGATGCATATAGGATATTGAGTTTTCCTGTCCTTGTATCTCTGTATATAAGATAATTTATTATGGTAATCCATGCTAATGCAAAATAGGTTTGCTTTAGAATGATCACTAATTTTATGATTCGTATATTTGGCGATTATTTATAGGTATTGATATTTTCGTATACACAGACACTCCCAAAGAAGTCAAGGATCACTAGAACACCTATTTCATACTGCTATATCCAATATTAAGTAATAATATGTCCCAAATATAATAAACGTATTACATACATATATACGAAATTCCTTGATTTAAAATTTTACAGCTGATATATAAGTAATTGTTGACTCGCTTTGGTAAAAATTACTTACCTAGTCATGAATAGGAAATGAGTGTTATAAAAATGCACATGCACAAATCTTCTCACACAGATTTTATTTTACTCATAATTTTGCCATATGATCATGGCGCAAAATTATAAATTCAAAATTCCTCGTGAAGTTCTAGATTACCATTAATTTGTCCACCAACTCCCTATCAATATCTAATAAAATATTTTAAGCTTTCAGTATTCCAACTGTATCCTTACAGTAAACTTTTTCTGTTTGGCTTTGAATCAGTTGTATTCAGCATGTTCAAACATTAACCAAATTAAAAAATTTTCAATGACATTAAAACGACGAGTGAGTTAAAAAAGCACTATTTCCTTAAATTCTTATGAGATTAAATTCATATTTCTTTAAATTATAGTATATCCTTATTATTTTTCATTGTATTCTTGAATTAAAGGGTCTTATAAAATAAACAATAAAGATGTTGCGACAAAGACTTTCTTCCAACCCTCTCACTGATTTCTGTTAACAAGTTTTATTTTATTTTATGAATCGAGAGAAAATTCTTTGTCGATCAGTGCCTAACCTCGATGGACCTTTGAAATAGAGGAAGAAAAGACGCAATACACAGCGGATGTATTCTGTCCCATTCCAAACATTGAATGTCAGAAGCTTCTAATGACTGAGGACGTGGTTGGTGATTTCCTGCTTCATTCAGGATGAGAAGCTGAGATAGGGCAAATCCTGTGTGAAACGAGTTCTATTGTCTGTTGATAGAGAATGAAAGAGGACTTCACATCACAAGTGACCAACCAAACTACAGATCTTTTGAGAAAGCCTGAACGGATAATAAATCAAAGAATGATCTTTCGTTACTTTGTATTTGTTAAAAAAACTCGTTCAATTTATTTCTGATTTAAAGTCGAGACGTCACTTTTTTTCCCAAGTCAATTATCGATGAATTTCGTTGAATTGCAATCCTTTTATATCTATCTTTTTAAAATTGATTGCAATTTAGGTTTTTTAAATTTTGAAAAATATACTGATAAACAGTTAGGGATGATGAAATTTTTTAATTCATCAATTAATATAATATACATCGATACAGCTTTAAATTCGTCTTTATGTTGAAAAAGAAATCTTTCGGTTAAAATGTAGTTAAAAGATTATATATATATGCATAAAAGGTTAAAGGCAAAAACTGATTAAAATACATGCAACGAATTGCAAGAGTAATTTTTAAAATAACTGTAAAATTTATTACAAAATTTATTTTTTGAAACAATTAAATAATACACATCTTCAAATTTCAGTCTTGTTATCGTACTGTAAATATAAACCTCTTTCTATATAGTAGATTGAATAAAGGTGAACCTGTCTATATTTTATATTTGTTAAAATAAAATATGTAACACACGCCCGTTGTAAACAAATTGTGTAAAAATTCTATTAAGATCAGTAATACTGCAAGTACATAAATTACTTTAACTGTGCACTTTATATACATAAGATTAATGTTTAAGTATGTTTTTTACCAAACTTCTTAATTTTAGTAGATTCAGATTGTATATTTCATTGTTTAGGAATTCAAAAATTCAGCATAGTTTGCAGTGTAGCTTTCAAGCGAGTACTTATAATTTGTAAGGGATAGCGAGATGGTGTGATGGTGCGGGAAAAAATTCACACATTTTTTTCAAGATTTATTTGATAGTATTCAAGTTTTCGTTTTTTTTCTATACAGATATATAAGTTTACAATTATAGTAAGAGAACATATATAGCCCCCCAAAAAATTTCTTTCGTCGTCAATTGTTTATTTATTTACGCCGCAATTCGAAGCTATACGAAGACTCGTAATTTCAAACTAGGGTTAAATGATGAAAACGGCACTTAAACTGAGATCCCATTGTCCTAATTACCCCATCACAACAACGAACATTAACAGATTTAACGTGCAGCAGATCCTCTACACAAGAGATCTTTAGTGGCACGAGGACTCGAACACATGCAATTCAGTGGAAATTATGTCGGCCGTGAGTTCGAAACCACGATTACTCGGCAACTATAGTCACAGTTTGTCGCCAAACAGGAGAATGAAATACTATTCAGTATTAAATCAGATGAGATATTCTCTTGAAAAACAGAAAAACAATATTCTTAATTAAGACACATTTATATTTTTAACAAGACATTAACAAATAATAATTTGGACGTAACGCTACATGCTTATGAGTAACATAAAATACCTTTGAGTTAATTTAATAAGTAGTAAAGTAAAAAGTTTTGAAAAAAACACTCACAAAAAAAATTCATAATACATTTTATTATAAAGGTTATAAGAATTTCCAAACTAAGGAATCATTTCATTTTCAGTGAACTAAACCTTATGTGCAAAACTTAATCTTAAAAGAAAATATTTTAATTTCTTTGAATAGTTTTTTTTAGAGTAATTTTTTTGACTGAAAAAATTTTGAAGAAAAATACACGCAGAAACATGATTTTTTTAAAAAACAAACCTAGAAAGATTCCATTTTTTTTACTGACCATAATTTAAAATTTTTTACACAGTTCAACGCAGTTTTTAAAAACACAATCTTTGTATCATAAAAATATATCGGAAATCAAATCTTTAAAAAGTGGTTAATATCAGAGAACATACTCGTAAATAACTTTAAAGAGAAAAATAACTTTAAGAGAAACAGCAAGAGAAAATACAAAAAGAATACTAATTTTTTCAAGTTTCAATAAAGTTTACAGAGTGTGAAAAATTTTAAACGATAAAAAGAATAGCTCGCTTAAAAGTTCATAAAAGAAGCAAATATAAATCCTCTTTTTCAATTAAAAATGAACTGTGAAAAATTTAGTCATTTTTCTGCAATTACAAGGAAACTTTTAAACGGAATTATAATTATTTTGTTGTATAAATAAAATAGGATTAATTTGGTAGAGTTTGTAATTTAGATATAAACGTGACATATTTATTTTTGTGTGAACACTTCCTTCTGAGTAATTTATATTGATCTCTTATGGGGAGGATGTTACGCAAATAATGTATCAACATATTTTATATGACGCGTTTATATCTAAATTGAAAACTGTTATGTTTTCGGACGGAAGGATTTCCGGTTTAGATGGATATCATAATTTCTTTTGATAAAAGTTGAGTCCAGGGTACAAATAAAAGTTTGTTCTCTCTTTAGATATTTATGATCTTTGAAAAAATTCAGTGATCATACGGATCGATTTTACAAGAGAGAATTAATTAATTAATTGATTATTAACGTCTATTCTGAAGCCACACGAGGACTACTGGTAACTCATTTCTTAATTTTGAACGATGGTCAAGTAACGATGGTGACTCCTTAGCCGACATCCCACTCTATAAACTTCCTCCCCACAACAATTTGAAAACTGAGATTCCAAAAATTTAACACGCATCAGCCCCTCTACAACCACAGTGGGTTTTCTTGAAACCTGAGACTCAATAAAATTACCACCAGTCACGAGTTAGTGACCTTGACTACTCGGCTACAGCTATCACTTTACAAGCTAGATATACACAGTCGAAACATAATACTATGACCATCTCGTAGGTTAACATAATCACAATTTTGACCAATCACAGGTAAGACGGTTAAACCTGTTTTTGGAACAAATAAAAAGATAATTGCTAAATATATGTTTACAGCAAACTTTGTTGTAAGAGCTAAATTCAGCTATTTTGAGAAAATCACGATTATTGGTTATCGAACACAAGGTAGAGTCCTCTCTGAAACCGTAGCTTTCCTGACATGCTCAGGATACAATAGAGATGTCATAGTGTCAGGATACAATAGAGATGTCATAGTGTCAGGATACAATAGAGAAAAATAAACGTGATCTACAATCCCGGCGTGCAAACTAAGAAATACTACGGTTAATTGATGAAAAAGGTGAGCGTCGTCTGAGACACCCGGCTAATACTGTAAAGCGTTTTTTCTTTATATGCACTACCTGACTGTGAATATTCCGTTCATGCTCCTTGGCACCATTAGATAACTTTATACTTGGAAGAGCAATGAATTGTGGAACTAAGTGGAGTGGAATGAATTGGATTTAGACGACAGTTAAATATTATGCAATAAAGCACCTTTTTGAATATGTATGAAACCTGTCTATAAGAGAACATTTAAAAAAACACCTATTACTATTTCTCAGTGGACGAAACCAAACATGAATCAATTAATCAGATGGATTGCCAAAGAAAAAAAAACTTATTAATTTATTAACTATATTCGATGTTAAACTTTAAATTTAAGCACAGAAACAGTTCTTAAATTTTAGGCTGAAAATTTATCGAATATACAGAAGTTTCTCTCACTCAGTTATTAACATTTCAATGCCCTTCTGAACAATGTATAAAGTTAAAAATATTTCTCAATGTATGTAAGTTAAAAATATTTCTCAATGTATGTGACAGCAAAAATAAAACATAGAAACAAATTAACGCCGAATATGAAATGCGACTGCAGATTGCTTCAATGTACCTAGAATTCTACAGCTTGTGTAAGAAAGTACAAATACACATGTATCCCAGTTACTATATAAGACAAAAGTAGATGATATCTGGAGCACGAACTAATGCTATTAATGAATAAATTACATTCATCTGCACACAAAAATTTAAGTACAGTATTTACCTTAAGTTGTTTTTACTTTAATGCCTACAGCATATTGATCTACTTTAAATATTATTTTAAGAAATTTTAGTCTGAGACTAGTTTTGGATGGGGTTCTATGGAAACACCTTCGTTTTAAGGGTTCCATGCAAACACGTCTTCAAGGGTTCCATGTAAACACAACTTCAAGGGTTCATCACAAACACAACTTCAAGGGTTCCATGCAAACACCCTATAGCTTTAAAGGTTCCATGATTAGACAAAGTTTTAAGACCACTGTCTTAGATCAATTAATTCCTCTGGAAGGTACTTTCACTAGCCATGCACATTTATCTAGCATAGCTGATCAAGTACACCCCTACACCCTTCGAGTGATGGGGGTTTTCAACAAGACAATACCACAAGCTATGTAGGGTGAGTGAGTGAGTGAGTGATTTTGGGGTTTATTGGCGCAAGAGCCGATTTCGGCTATACTGCGCCAAACATTTGTTTTAATATCTGTGGTCTAGACGGGAAGAGAGAAAGAAAGAAAGAACTGAATGGACAAGAAAGAGGGTCGAAAATAGAGAAGGATCACTAGGGTACCCCGGGTTCGTGAAGTCCGTGTTTACCAAAGACAGTAAACCCCGTGGGGAAAGGAAAAGATCACTAGGGCACCTCGGGCTTGTGACACCCGTACTCACCTAAAGAAGGTGAGCCCCCTGAGGGGCAAGGTATGTAGGGAAAATTGTCTGTGAATAATTCAAGGTACGTGAGGACACTTAGTACCCAGGTCATTAAATTCCCCAGATTTGCATTCCCACGATATTCCGTGGGAATATCTCGAACGTGCATCAGACAACAAGACACTCAACCTCGAAATTTTCGTGAGTTATGTGATACTTTGCTGTTCTCATGGTAGGATATTCCCATGGAAACCCTTCACGCACTCATGTTGACGTGGCGTGGTGGTTTCGAGAGTGGGGTGCCACAGTTCTGGTTTCGTCATTGTTGCCAGACTATGGTTCAAAATTACTGGGTCTGTCGCCAATTTTTCCTGAGTAGTTTCAAGATACATCACTAACAAACAATCAATCAGTGAAAACTAGAGAAGATATAGAAAGAATGAAGAAAAGGGAGTACTTTATAAAGACTTAATTTTTCTGAATGTTCTGTAATTGAAATGAAATAGTAAGATAATATACAGAAGGTCGTTCACATTTTATGGAAATGGTTTTGTCATTCATTTTCTCGTTGGCATTTTGAGGTGAAACTTCGGCAACTTCAGAATAATCATTTGCTAAGGTTTTCTTTTGATTGGAAAGTAAAATAAAAGATTTATTTTAAAAATGGCTCCTAAATATGATATTAGGCTCGAAGGTTACGTATTTTTTCTTTCCAATATTCGCATCAACAAATTAAAAAGTGGTGTAAAAAATATCCGTTATTGTATTTCAATCAAAGTTATTTATAATAATAAAGGGAAAAAGCATCTAGAGAAAGTAAAAATGAAAACGTGACCACGAAACTTCATCCTAAGACTGTTCAAACGCAGGTAACTATAAATAAAGTAAAGTTTATGATCATAAAAGAAAATCCACCGATTGAAAGCTTCATTGCATCGAAACTAGGAAAAAAAATGTCTTCCAGAACTGTAATTAAAATCATTAATGGGATTCAAAGTTAAAACAGTTGTTTTAACCTGAAGTTCGTCTCCTTTTTTAAAACATATTGCTGAAAGAAAATCAAATTGTAGAAAACTATGTAAAAAACACCTAGCTGCTGAAAAATGGAAATTTGGTAACACTCGCGATAAGGTATGGGTATACTTAAGGGACTGAAGTAAAACGAGATCAATTTTTTATTGCTCAGCTGACAGGAATGGCTGTACGAAAGAACTTCGTCAGTTTATAGTAAAATTCCTAAATGTATTAATCATAGTTGCAGGATTTTCTAACAAAGGCAAATTAAAAATCAATAAGGTCTCAAATAAAGCCAAAATTAGTTTCCTCTGCTATCTACAGAATATTTTAGAACTAATTTTTGAAGAAGAAATTTCAACTTTTTATATGTAAAGGACACTGATAAAGTTAAGCTTCACATGGACAAAGCTTCTAGTCATACGTCTAAGTCGACTGCCGCTTATTTGATAAAGAAAGAAACAGAAACATAAATACAGTGTATCCCATTTGATGAAATACGTGTAAGATCATCCTACGCTTCTCTGCAATGGACTTTTGTGCTTTAAGTTTATTAAAACGAGCTTTTGGAAAACGGCATCCAAGAACACTGAACGGACTTTGGAAAACGGTTCAAAAGGACTGGAGTAAATTTTGCATGGCAGTACTAAGAAAAGCCGCCCATCCGGTATAGTGGTCAGTGAAGCTGACTGCGGTGCCGCAGGGACTGGGTTCGAATCCCGGAGAAGGCATGGATGTTTGTGTTGTAATCCTTTCTTCTGTCTGTGTTGTTTACCCCCGTGTTATACGTTCGGTGGTGCTCGGGGTTTATAAATGTTAAAAAAAAAAAGTACTAAGAAAAAGTTTACTTTCATGAAACATTCGAGCTAGAGCTATTGTCAAGAATCATGGCTATCAAATAGAAGCAAATTTTCATAAAAAATACGGTATTTATTGATAAAATGTAACTATCAAAATCGTTTCCATAAAGTGTGAACGACCTTCTGTAGTATTGCAAAATCTATAGTTATATTTCGCTATATTCTATTTCAAAACCTAGTATTTCTTATTCTAACAAAATCTTTTAACTTTAAAGTTCCGGCCTTTTTCAACAATTAGGAATTCTAAAATCAATTTTAAATTAATGTATAACTATAATGTAACACACATGTCCTTTTTTACTTCAAAATTCCTTCTTGTCCTTTAAAATAGCTGATTTTTTTTTAATCAGCTGGATTTGAATTTTTCACGAAAATCTGCGACAGCCAAAGTTACATAACACAGGACCGAAGCAACTCCACTTAAAATAGAAACATATGCTTTAAAAGATAATACTCCTCAATTAAGCCAATCTCTACTTTTTGTTTAAATGGGCTCCTACATACTCGTATAAACACCAGATAAAATGTAGCAGAACCAACCGAAAAGGAAGGAAGCCGCAAGACAAAGTATAAATTTCAACAACAAAAATAAACAAAAGAGATAAATGTTCTAAAATACATATCTCAGTTAAGAGAAAAGATTATGACGACAATATTATGGAGAATGATCTTGAAACAATAATTTATTAAAACAGCGTGCTACATTTTCAAAATCTGAAAAGAGCGTGTAACAAAGAGATATATTTAACATATTTCCAAATAACTGCGCTTCATTCATTGTTATCCTTATTTTCATGCTTCAAAAATAATTTATTCTGACAGAGTTACAACCATTAATTCTAATTATTTTGAAATTAAATTTTTTGACGCACAAACACAGATACGCGCATAAAGTAACATGCAGCCATAAATTTATTTAGAATATTTTGAAAAATTGCAAGTGGTGCAAATGGACCAAAGAGTCATGGCCGTAAATTCGTGGCCAGCTTTGTTTCTGTAGAGTGTTGGTGTCTCTAAAGACCCACCATGTAGGGGCCTGATGCACATTTAATTTTTTGGAGCTCAAAGTTCTCACGTTGGCATAGCGTGGAAGTTTGGAAAGTGGAATGTCAGTTCAGGTGTCGTCTTTGTCACTTGACCTTGGTTCAAAATTTCAAGGTTTGACTCCAATAACCATCGGAATGCGACGTTATGCAGAATCGATCAACAAAGATATTACAAATGTGATCTTCGGAATTGAAATTTGCTCTCTAATAAGAAAACCCTAATATATCATGTTTCACATTGAACTTAGTTTCTTAAAATTTATTCCTGAATTCAAAGTAACTTTTAACTTTTAGTTCTTTCAAATAGCACATACATATACGTTCTCGTGATAGCTCTTATTTTATCTTTCTATTTTCGTCAATATAATATACATTTCATCCTCAAACATATTAATAAAATAAAATAAGGCAATAAAGATATTTTTAAAAAATGTTCAAAACAGTGAAAAGGCTTTCAGTTAATCTAATAAGATTTCATTAAAAATATTTCTTTGATAGAAAACAATAAAAAAAAATTATTTTCAAATATTATATTTCGAAGATAAAATTATACGTAGGCTAATGGGAAACAAAAACTTGCAGACAAAAATATGCAATGAGGAATTTCGTAAAAACTCAAAAGATAAAATTTGTCACATTTTTATTTAAATTCTGCAAGGCAAGTGATTTGCAATGGAATGAAAACAGGTCACAATTGTTAATTAGAAAAGGTCAAGGTGTTAAGGGTCCAAGGTAAAAAGGTCCAAAGTGTTAAAGCCCAATCAATCATATTTTGAAACGTTAAAGTGCTGTTTGGAATTTTGGAATGGGGTGCCAAAGCGCAGGAATCGTCAGCGTCACTTGAGCGAGGCTCAAAATGAGGAGGTCTGTCGCCAATAGCTTTCGAACAGCTACGAAGTACGACGTTAATAACATGCCAATGGTCATATGCCCGACTGAATGACCTATTCTGCATGTTTTTCCATACATTTTCTAAATATCTGTTTTAAATTTTATATAATCATTTTCTCTTCCATAAACATTTCCCCATCCACATAGATTTTATTGCATTCCAAAGATTTCTTTAAGGTGCAATTTTTTGTTGTTGTCTAAAAGAACATCAAAGCGTTTCTTTCAAAGCAATTTCAAATGAAGTTATTCAAATGCTATACTGGTATTTGTTCAATAAATATATCCTAAAAGTAAAACTATTCAAAGGTGTAAAAAATTTATAAATTTCTTTATGGAAAATTATTATTTAAAAATAGGTCAAATGTTGCTTAGAATTGGTAAGTTTTAAACTTGTATTGTTATGAAAATCTTCAAGTTAGAATAAAGTAACACGGAAAGCTAGAACATTTCTAAGACTTACTATATATCTGCGTCTTGTAGAGATAGTTTACGATTGTAAATGTTTTTAGTTTTAGTTTCAAAAATCAAATTTTAGATACAAAAGAAAATCATGTCTTCACCTTATATTTTCGGAATGTTACAAAATGCATTGTTAGTAATATTTCTTTATACAGCAGTTTGAAGTAAAGCAAGTAAGAATAATACATTGTAGATTACGTAATTGCTTTGAATGTATGGCACTTTTTTTTAAATTTCTAATATTTGGAAAAAAAAGATGCTTTGGGATCAAGTATATATTATTTTTATATTTATCTATTTGTGACAAAAATAAACTAATTACAATTAATTTTAGAGCTGTGTAATTCCATATTAAAAGGACAGATTTAATACTTTATTCTACTTTTCTAATAATATAAGAAACAAGTTTTCTGGAACGCATTTTTTTTCCATTTAAAAGCTTCATTCTTTATAACTGGATGAGAGCTATTGGCAACGAACTACATAATTTTGAGCCTCTGTCAAGTGACGTGAATGACATCTGAGTAAGCGCTCCTCCCTCCAAACTTACACCAACACGCTAAAGTGAGGACTTTGACCCTTGACTGATTTAAGGTTCATCAACTCGTCTACATAGCGAGTCGTCGTCAGTGACAGCAGGACTCAGACCTACCACTAGATAACATCGACAACGATTTCGCGATCCTGATCTCATGACAACCAGGACCTATGAGCTTTCTCTCTCTATATATATATGTAACTGAATTATATATAATATTCAAAAACTACCTTGAATAGAGATCCCTTTTCAAATAATTGTTACTATGATAACATTAGATGTGTATACTCAACTGTTTTAACTATGTTTGACTTTAAATGTATAAAAGAGTTCCTTTTGTAGATCCCAAACGTTGGTGTAAATATTCTTAAGGGGACATGGTACGATTTAAGCAAAAAATTTTAATTTAAAGATTTTCAAAATTTTTTTGGGTTGCCTCCTATGTGTGCCTCCTATGTAAAACAGATTTTGTGCTCAAAATTTCATAAAAAGTTAGCCATTTAATTGTTTAAGGAAAAAACTTAAAATTTGTGAAGTGATTTTAAAATACTATTCCTCCTACAAAAATTTACATACACGCATGAAATTTTATTTAAAAGTACGTTAAACTATGCATAACAAAAGTTGGTATGGGTTTTGCGGTAACATGATTGGTATTCGTACAATACTTCTTTTTATGAATGCTTATTGAAAATTCCTTAAAAAATATACAAATTCTGAGTTCAATTATTTTTAAAAAAAATAAGTATTGCTTTGATTCAAAAATGCATAGCAACTTTTGTTACAAGTACTATTAGCAAGAGGTAAAAAAAAATTCAAAGCCTTATGCTCAATAGAAAAAAAAGCCCTAGCATTTTAAATGAAGACAAACTAGTTATTTTATCTTTCCGAGATAAGTAAGTTTAAAGTTTTGATTTGCCATAGGGATGTGAATAAAAATGAACGCAAAAGCTTTTATAATTTTGCGTTTTTTAAGTTTAGAGCTTTCAAATTTTGTAAGGTCATAGCAAAATATATAAAGAATGATTATAGCTAAAAAATTTTTTTTAATTTTTTGACCGAATTTTGTGAGTTGAAACGTACTGTGTCCCCTTAAAGTTATGAACCAAAACTCAACAGCAGGTAAACCTGAACTTCTCTAGCACAAAGATATAAAGTACCCCTTGCTATTTACAATGTAAATGGTTTATTACTAATAAATAGTTATTAGGTCTAAATATAAGAAATCTAATAATGACTTTACTACAGTAAATGTTGGAAAACTTTGATAATAAATTTATATAAAAATGGGCTTAGTAAAGAAAATTAATGGCGGATAAGTCCGGCAAAACCCTGTGCGAAAATGCTAGTAAATTGTAATATTTTAAAAATTTGGTTCGATTTCATTGTAATGGATGTCAGTTTTAGATACTCTTTGCTTTTGTATCAAGACATTTTGATTATTTAGTCTTTGTTAGCCAGCGGAAATTTATTTCTTCTATTATCAGCTCGCTAAAATTTATAGCAACTTTAAAAAAAAAATTGAGCGATTCCCTTGAACTTTCATAATAAGGCAATCAGTAACATTATCAAGAAGCTATAACAGGAACTACAATATTAACCAATAAAGAAGAAACACCTCAAACTTAAATAATATAACCATTCTTTATTTTCTCTTCGCATCAGTCACTTGAATTTGAGTTTTTCCTTATGACATGCTTTATATTGATTAGAATTAACAGGTTAATCTAAATTTAATTTCAGATTAAGTTTGAAATTGAGTTTTTGTGTAGTGTTAATACATAACATGCATAAAGATCTTCAAAAAAATCTTAGCATAATATGCATGAAAATCATCATTATATTTTCAGAAATATAAATAGAGTATACACAAAACATGTCAGATTTTTAGAGGGATCGGAGCGCTTTCTTACTCTGAAAGCTGTCCCAAAAAAGTTTACTCTTTAATTTATCAAGTGTTAAGCTCGAGTAAATAAACAACGTTGAAAGAAACATTCTTTTTTAGGAGATGGCATTTGTAATGTTTATATAGACTCCATTCCATCGTGGAGCGTAATCGTGTAAAAAAACATTTGAAGAAACCACGCATGGAAACCGAGGTTATTAAAGGACTCACTTTCATTCCAGAAAACTGGGCCAAGTTTTCTTGCGTTGAACAAAGCGTAATATATTTTAGAATTGTTTAATCAGATAAACAAAACAACAGCAAACCAGATTTCAGATATAATTTTTTTTTTATTAACATCTAGGCTTAGCTATTCATTATGAGAATCTGAAATCGGATTTTAGAAATTCCCGTAACTTTGCCGAATAATGCCGGATGACCGTAATTTACGCGGACTGCCGCACAAGCCGAGCTAGCGAGTACAGGGGCGCGGAAAGTGGGTCTCCAACGTATATTAGGGCGGCCGATCCGAATCTGCAATCCAGTTCTAGAAATTCCCTTAAATTTGCCGGATAAATATTGTAAAATGAAGATTTGTGTAAAGTTTGGTTAATCAGACGTATTACGAACTCTAAATAAGAAAATCTGAATTCAAATTTGCTTTACAAAAATATCTCTAAAAAGTACAATAAAATATTTTTTTCTCTTGTCTGAGTCATTAATAGTAAATAGAAGTATTTTTTTAATCTAACATAACATATCTTTTCAGAAATATTCACAAATATTTCTTAGAGATTTTTAATTTCAGATTAAATATTTTCAAGTACAGTAATTGTGAAGGAAAGATGAGTTGTAAAAAGTTAAAGCAATTACATTTTAATCTTAAAATTTTGAAACTAAAAAACATATTTTTAAAATCAAAGTACCTGTCTCCTGCTATTATTATGTAGTAACCACAGAAACATTACATTATGGGGCATTACATATTTAAATTAGCACATGTTATCTATTTATACAACTTCTCTAATATGTAGAAATATAATCTTCAATCTTTCTGTTTTAACATTTAATACCTCCTTTCAAATGATATAAATGTTTTTTCTCTTACGTTATCCAAGTATTTTTTATACCACTCCTATATCTTCGAAATATTTCTGTGGCAGAATAAGAAATGATTGATACACTAAATTGACACTCTTCATTGACCTGAATTCCTACAGTAATTAATTATCTAATAAATAAAGTTATCTACAGTCACACTATCAGGAAGATTACTATTCATTTTCTGTAATTCAATTGACTGAACGTAACGAATTTAATTAGTTTATTCTTTTTCTAGAATAATGTTGTACCAAAAGAAGTCAATGAAGGAAAAAAAACTAGTTAATAAAATTCGAATATGAATATCAGGTTAATAGACATTAGATTCATGATATAATATTATTCTTATTTCATAAATATTCCAGTTTGTATGATTAAACAAAATTATATAGAGAAGCAATATAAACCAGATGAATTGTTGAAAATTAGTATGTTTTTTACGAAAACACGAATTTATTACTATCAGAAAAAACACTTTCATTGCACAGCACTATTAGAAAAAGAAATTAACTTGTATATGAGATGTATACATGTGTGTAAATATACAACAAATATACAAGGTAAAAAAGTAACTGTATTACAACACGTTCCATATCTTTCAGAGATATTCTCTCATTCCAGTGGAGTCCTCCCCTTGCGTAGAATAATGGGTAACTCT